>SJYW01038926.1:79244-148372 GCA_006410735.1 Raphicerus campestris
CCTGTCTCTTATACACATCCTTTTTTTTTTTTTTTTTTTTTCCAGTTTGCTTCCAATGCCAAATGACCATAGAATAGTTGATGCTGAGTTCTTCTGCAGCTTCTCGAGTAGTTGTAACAGGATCAGTTTTGATGATTGCTCTCTGTTGTTGTTAACTTCTGATGGCCGGCCACTGAGCTCCTCGTCTTCAAGGTTCTTGTCTCCTTTGGAAAACTTCTGTATGCTTGTTAGCAATTCTTGGACCAAATGCATTGTTGATGTTGCAAGTTTTCTCAGTGCTTTATGACCCATTTTGAACTGGAATAAAATCTCTCAAAGTTGCTTTTTGTGTAACATCATTTCCATAGTCTAATATTAAATGCCTTTGAACTGTGGTGTTGGAGAAGACTCTTGAGAGTTCCTTGGATTGCAAGGAGATCCAACCAGTCCATTCTGAAGGAGATCAGCCCTGGGATTTCTTTGGAAGGAATAATGCTAAAGCTGAAACTCCAGTACTTTGGCCACCTCATGTGAAGAGTTGACTCACTGGAAAAGACTTTGATGCTGGGAAGGATTGGGGGCAGGAGAAGAAGGGGAGGACAGAGGATGAGATGGCTGGATGGCATCACTGACTCGATGGACGTGAGTCTGAGTGAACTCCGGGAGTTGGTGATGGACAGGGAGGCCTGGCGTGCTGCAATTCATGGGGTCGCAAAGAGTCGGACACGACTGAGCAACTGAACTGAACTGAACAGCAAGTAATGTCATTGGCAAGAAAACACAGACTAATGCGCATTAAATGATGTGTAACATAACCACATTTAAGAATGTATTCCAATATCAAAGGCAAATGTCAACAATGCAAAAACTTCAATTACTTTTGCACCAGCCTAATAGAATGATTGGTCATCTACATGCAAAAGAAAATCTACACTCATATATTACATCTTTCACTATTATTAACTTAAAATGGATCATAGACTTACATGTAAAGGACAAAACTGTAAAACTCGTAGAAGAGAACATAGTAAAAGATCTAGGTAACTTTGTGTTTGGCAAGGACTTTGTAGATAAAATATCAAAAACGTGATCCATGAAAGAAAACATTTATAAGTTGAACTTAATTAAAGATAAATCTTCTCTGCAAAGTACTGTATTAATAGGATGAAGACCAGTGGAGATTGAGAAGAAAAGTGTTGCAAAACAGAATTTAATAGAAGACTAGTATCCAAAATATACAAAAAAATCTTTAAATTTAGTAATAAGACGACAATCAATGCCATTTTAAAAGGGGGGATGATCTGACCAGATGATTGACAAATAAAATATACAAATTAGCATATGTAAAGATGCTCAACATCAGAGGGCTTTCAGTTCAGTTCAGTTCAGTCACTTAGTCGTGTCTTTCTCTCTGCAACCCTATGAATTGCAGCACACCAGACCTCCCTGTCCATCACCATCTCCTGGAGTTCACTCAAACTCACATCCACTGAGTCAGTGATGCCATCCAGCCATCTCATCCTCAGTCATCCCTTTTCCTCCTGCCCCCAATCCCTCCCAGCATCAAAGTCTTTTCCAGTGAGTCAACTCTTCTCATGAGGTGCCCAAAGTACTGGAGTTTCAGGTTCAGCACCATTCCTTCCAAAGAACACCCTGGGCTGATCTCCTTCAGAATGGACTGGTTGGATCTCCTTGCAGTCCAAGGGACTCTCAAGAGTCTTCTCCAACACCACAGTTCAAAAGCATCAGTTCTTCGGCGCTCAGCCTTCTTCACAGTCCAACTCTCACATCCATACATGACCACTGGAAAAACCATAGCCTTGACTAGACGGTCCTTTGTTGGCAAAGTAATGTCTCTGCTTTTGAATATGCTATCTAAGTTAGTCATAGCTTTTCTTCCAAGGAGTAAGCATCTTTTAATTTCATGTCTGCAGTCACCATCTGCAGTGATCAGAGGGCATTATGGAATTGCAAATTAAAACAACAGAAAATAGGACTTCTCTTATGGCTCAGTGGTCAAGAATCCGCCTGCTGATGCAGGAGACATAGGTTCAATCCCTAGTCTGCGAAGCTCCCATGTGCCACAGAGCAACTAAGCCCATGCATCACAACTATTGAGCCTGACCTCTAGACCCCAGGAACCACAAGTATTAAAGCCAGTACACCCTAGAGCCTGTGCTTAGCAACAGAAAAGCCACTGCAATGAGAAGCCTGTGCATCACAACTAGAGAGTAGCCCTCGCCTTGTCACAACTGGAGAAAAGCCCACATAGCAATGAAGACTCAGAATAGCCAATAAATAGATAATTTTTTAAAAAACAGAAAATAACCAAGTTAAGCTTAATAGACAAAAACAAGTCTATGTCCATGGTGAGTAAGAGGGAAGAGGTGTAGATCATATGTGTTGCATAGGCAAGGAATATGCTACTGTGAAAGTTCCTGTGCATAGTAAGTATGTAGGAGGAGGGGTTGGGGCAGAACTGTAGGTATGATGTAGCACAGCTGTGTCTGTATACTAGGCTTAATGCTTGGGGGTTATTTGGTTCTGAGGTTTAGAGATAAGAGGCAAGTCAGGGTTACACAGGACTGGTGGAGGCATAGGGGAGTGGAACTTTGACCATCAGAATTTATTAGACTGGAATCCATTTTGTTATTGTTCAGTAGCTCAGTGGTGTCTGACTCTGCGACCTCAGGGACTGTAGCACACCAGGTTTCCCTGTCCTTCACCATCTCCTGGAGTTTGCTCAAACATGGCCATTGAGTCAGTGATGCCATCCAACCATCTTGTCCTCTGTCATCCCCTTCTCCTCCTGCCTTCAATCTTTCCCAGCATCAGGGTCTTTTCTAATGAGTTGGGCTCTTCGATTCAGGTGAGCAAAGTATTGGAGCTTCAGCTTCAACATCAGTCCTTCCAATGACTATTCAGGGTTGATTTCCTTTAGGATTGACTGGTTTGATCTCACTGCAATCCAAGGGACTCTCAAGAGTCTTCTCCAACACCACAGTTCAAAAGTGTCAATTCTTTGGTGCTCAGCCTTCTTTATGGTCCAACTCTCACATCCATACATGACTACTGGAAAAAACATAGCTTTGACTATATGGACCTTTGCTGGCAAAGTGATGTCTGCTTTTCAATACACTGTCTAGATTTGTCACAGCTTGTCTTCCAAGGAGCAAGGAAAGTGAAGGTGAAGTAGTTCAGTCGTGTTTGACTCTTTGCAACCCCGTGGACTATAGCCTACCAGGCTCCTCCCTCCATGGGATTCTCCAGGCAAGAATACTGGAGTGGGTTGCCATTTCCTTCTCCAGGGGGTCTTCCCGACCCAGGGATCAAGCCCAGGTCTCCTACATTGTAGGCAGATGCTTTAACCTCTGAACCACTAGGGAAGTTTAAGGAGCAAGCATCTTCTCATTTCATGGTGCAGTCACCACCTGCAGTGATTTTGGTGCCCAAGAAAATAAAGTCTGTCACTGTTTCCATCTAGTTGCCGTGAAGTGATGGGACCGATGCCATGATCTTAGTTTTCTGAATATGGAGTTTTAAGCCAGCTTTTCCACTCTCCTCTTTCAACTTCATCAAGAGGCTCTTTAGTTCCTGTTTGCATTTTGCCATCTGGGTGGTGTAATGTGCATATCTGAGGTTATTGATGTTTCTACCAGGAATCTTGATTCCAGCTTGTGCTTCATCCAGCCTGGCACTTTTCATGATGTACTCTGCATATAAGTTAAATAAGCAAGGTGACAATAGACAGCCTTGACGTACTCCTTTCCCAATTTTGAGCCAGTCCTTTGTTACATGTCTGGTGCTTGACCTGCATACAGGTGTCGCAGGAGACAGGTAAGGTGGTCTGGTATTCCCATCTTTTTAAGAATTTTCCACAGTTTGTTGTGATCCACACAATCAAGGGCTGTCACGTAATCAATGAAGCAAACATAGATGTTTTTCTAGAACTCTCTTGCTTTTTTGATGATCCAATGTATCATTTCATTTAGGATGAAATAAATACTGCTTACCAGTCAGGCAGATATGTCAGCATTCTTTTAATATTTAAAACTTTTCTTTTCCCTGTTGACTTTAAAGATGAAACAATTCATCCAAGCTGGTTCCCTCACATGTAACATGAAGGTAATTGTTTATTTCAATAATAGTTCATACTGTCGAATATTTTTGTGAGTTAATACACAAAATGTTTAAAATAGGACCTTCCTTGCTTCAATAGTGTTAATGAGTTGTACTGTCTGTTCTCTAAATGAATTAACAATAAAATGTCTAACAGACATTTCTAAATCTCACAGTATAATCTGTCAGCTAGTAGTAGATTCACTCTTCTGTCAGTATCTTGAAATCAAAATTTCACTATATCCAGAATTACCACATAGGATTGCTAATATGACTTTGGATAAATCTGTAAATTTTTAGAAAAAAATTAATAAGAATGAAACTACAAGTAAAGGTCACCTCCATGGGAGTGGAGGTTTCTTTTTTGTTTGTGCCAAGGACAAAGTAGATGCTCATATATATATTCGTTGAATGAATGCAAGGCACCAGGCGCTTGAAGGAGGAGAAAGAACAGTTTAGAAAGGCAAAGAGATTCACATACACCCAAAGATCTCAGCAGAGCTCAGACTCCCTTCTTTAAGCCTGGCATTCACCCGAGAGAGAGTATACTTTGGAACAAAGAAAACATAATCCACAGTTCAGCTAAGGCCATTGAAAGAGCACAGTGAAAGACTTTGCTGTGACAACTGACATCTGTTGTCTCTAGGTACAGTATAGAATTGTCTCTAGATTTTTTTCCTGTTACCTAAATATTGTACAGTTATCATGTCTGACTCTTTGTGACCCGAATAATAAGTATCTAATAACAAGTAAAAGCTGATAGGTAAATAGAAGAAAATTCATTGTAAGAATAATGTTCCCTTTTCATTCTGGTAAGCATCAGTGATTTTTAAGTAAAGAGGGAATTTCTCCAAGTTGAACCTCAGAGGATTGCAAAATCCCTCTCCTTTAGCAAAGAGAGAAGGTTCTTAAGAGGGTCGTTACAGTGGTGAGTGGTGAGAGATGAGCCCCCAAATTGATCCTCCCAGGGCATGAAGCCCAGTTTGAGTGAAGAGGAATGGACAGTCAGGATGGTGATTGAATTCCATGCCTACTGTTGCTGTAACAAATTATCACAATATTGCTGGCTTAAAAAAAAAGCAAAATTAAAAATACTGAAGGTTGCACATAGGAAAGGGTTTCACTGGTCTGAAATAAAGGTGATAGGAGGACTTCATTCTTCCAAGAGGTCCCAGAGGAATCTGTCTCCTTGCCTTTTCCACCTTCTGGGTCTGCATGTGGGCCTTGGCCTCTGGCTTCCTTCAAAACCAGCGACATCCTATCCACTGGTGGCATCTTGCATGCAACTTCACTGTGACACTAAATGTTCTGCCTGCTTCTTCCACATTTAAAGTAGCCTTCTATGGCATTGGCCAAGATAAAGCAGTGTAATCTTCCTTTACATTCAGCTGATTAGCAATCTTAATTCCATGCGACCTTAATTCTCCTGTGCAAGGTAACATCATATATTTACAGGTTCTGGAGAACAGGACATGAACGTTTTGGGGGGACTTGTATTCAGCCTACCAAAGCGAGGGTGCCATTTAGTTGGGTTTTTAAATGGGCAACAATACCAACAGGTTTGTGTTCAACCAGAGATGTTCTTAACCACGGTTGCTCTTTGCACNATGATCCAATGTATCATTTCATTTAGGATGAAATAAATACTGCTTACCAGTCAGGCAGATATGTCAGCATTCTTTTAATATTTAAAACTTTTCTTTTCCCTGTTGACTTTAAAGATGAAACAATTCATCCAAGCTGGTTCCCTCACATGTAACATGAAGGTAATTGTTTATTTCAATAATAGTTCATACTGTCGAATATTTTTGTGAGTTAATACACAAAATGTTTAAAATAGGACCTTCCTTGCTTCAATAGTGTTAATGAGTTGTACTGTCTGTTCTCTAAATGAATTAACAATAAAATGTCTAACAGACATTTCTAAATCTCACAGTATAATCTGTCAGCTAGTAGTAGATTCACTCTTCTGTCAGTATCTTGAAATCAAAATTTCACTATATCCAGAATTACCACATAGGATTGCTAATATGACTTTGGATAAATCTGTAAATTTTTAGAAAAAAATTAATAAGAATGAAACTACAAGTAAAGGTCACCTCCATGGGAGTGGAGGTTTCTTTTTTGTTTGTGCCAAGGACAAAGTAGATGCTCATATATATATTCGTTGAATGAATGCAAGGCACCAGGCGCTTGAAGGAGGAGAAAGAACAGTTTAGAAAGGCAAAGAGATTCACATACACCCAAAGATCTCAGCAGAGCTCAGACTCCCTTCTTTAAGCCTGGCATTCACCCGAGAGAGAGTATACTTTGGAACAAAGAAAACATAATCCACAGTTCAGCTAAGGCCATTGAAAGAGCACAGTGAAAGACTTTGCTGTGACAACTGACATCTGTTGTCTCTAGGTACAGTATAGAATTGTCTCTAGATTTTTTTCCTGTTACCTAAATATTGTACAGTTATCATGTCTGACTCTTTGTGACCCGAATAATAAGTATCTAATAACAAGTAAAAGCTGATAGGTAAATAGAAGAAAATTCATTGTAAGAATAATGTTCCCTTTTCATTCTGGTAAGCATCAGTGATTTTTAAGTAAAGAGGGAATTTCTCCAAGTTGAACCTCAGAGGATTGCAAAATCCCTCTCCTTTAGCAAAGAGAGAAGGTTCTTAAGAGGGTCGTTACAGTGGTGAGTGGTGAGAGATGAGCCCCCAAATTGATCCTCCCAGGGCATGAAGCCCAGTTTGAGTGAAGAGGAATGGACAGTCAGGATGGTGATTGAATTCCATGCCTACTGTTGCTGTAACAAATTATCACAATATTGCTGGCTTAAAAAAAAAGCAAAATTAAAAATACTGAAGGTTGCACATAGGAAAGGGTTTCACTGGTCTGAAATAAAGGTGATAGGAGGACTTCATTCTTCCAAGAGGTCCCAGAGGAATCTGTCTCCTTGCCTTTTCCACCTTCTGGGTCTGCATGTGGGCCTTGGCCTCTGGCTTCCTTCAAAACCAGCGACATCCTATCCACTGGTGGCATCTTGCATGCAACTTCACTGTGACACTAAATGTTCTGCCTGCTTCTTCCACATTTAAAGTAGCCTTCTATGGCATTGGCCAAGATAAAGCAGTGTAATCTTCCTTTACATTCAGCTGATTAGCAATCTTAATTCCATGCGACCTTAATTCTCCTGTGCAAGGTAACATCATATATTTACAGGTTCTGGAGAACAGGACATGAACGTTTTGGGGGGACTTGTATTCAGCCTACCAAAGCGAGGGTGCCATTTAGTTGGGTTTTTAAATGGGCAACAATACCAACAGGTTTGTGTTCAACCAGAGATGTTCTTAACCACGGTTGCTCTTTGCACAACGGAGCACAAATGGAGGGGATGGAGACTGCAGGGAGGACACAGAAGTGCAGGAATCAGAGGATTCAAGAACCAGCAGGTTTCCGAGTGTTTGGTGGGAACTTCTCCAAACAGTGGCTGGGGGAAGTAGACTGGTGTGTATGGCAAGCGTGTGAGACCCCAGTTGGTTCTAATCCTTGGCCTATTCCCACCCTGCCAAAGATGAGGAGCCCTTGGAATCCCCTGCAAGAGGTGACCAGACAGGAGCCAGGAAGAGGAGCCAGCAAGGCCCCTACATGGTGCCTGAGCCCTGGCTGTGGGGTGAGAAACAGGGTTGTCTGAGCAGGTGCGGGTCCTGTCAGGGAAAGGTGCTCTTTCCTGGGCAACCGTGGGGACAGTGAAATGGGACAGTGTGCCTCCACAGCGACTGAGAGAACAGCAGTGTGGCAGAAAGAGTGAGGACACTGGCGCAGACAAGTGGTTTGTCTCCTCAGCCAGAGGTCCATCAGGAGCTGCCTTCCCTTAGAAGAGGGGCAGGGGCTCGGCCGCCACAGGCGCCCCCTCCCACTCCTCCCGTCCCACCTTCCTCCAGCCCCTGAAGGTGAAAGCTGCCCCCAGCCACCCGCGCCCAAGAAGGATGGCCGGCGTGGTGGGGGAAGGGAGGGGGCGGACACCGAACACTCTGCAGGTTCCACACACACTCTCCGTCTCTCTGCGGGGCGGCCTGTATCCATCCGCTGCTCCCTGCAGTGCGACCCCTCGCGACCCTCCCAGCCCCGGCCCGCGAGCCCACTACGCTGCAGGGCCAGAAGCGTGGGGGTGGTCACCCCACTGGGGGCAGCGGAGGGCTGGCGTGGCCCCGCCCCTCAGGCTGGCGCTCTTCCCGGCCCCGCCCACTCTGGGTCGGAACTACGGTGGGCCTGCGAGGGGCGTCGAGCCCGTTCGTGCCGTATCCCTCCGCCCCTCTTCCCGACACCCTCGCCGCGAGCCGTCGGTGCTGCAGCCTGCGCAGCCCCTACCCGGTTTGGCGCAGCGGCGCGGGAGGTGGGGACGCCTCTTTTCCATTCCGCCCGCACGGCGAGCGGTGGGAAGCGAGAGAAGAGCTGTGACCCTGCGCCTGCGAAGGCAAGTGGGGGGGTGTCGTGGGGCGACGACCGGCTCACAGCCTGTCCCTGGCAGCGTCAGGACGGGGAGGCGAGCGGAGCGGGATCCTTAAACGGATGCGCAGCCCTGGGGCACCCCTGGCCCTGAGATGACGGCGACCGGCGCCCGGGGCCGCGGGGTCTTGGCCGTAGGGGTTCCCTCGGATGCTGGGGAGTCGTGCGGCACCGACTAGTCCCTGGCGGGCTTTCCGGGTGCCTGTGCCCCGCCCTCCACTTGCCTGTGCGGGGAGAGGGCTGTGCGGGAAGCTGCTATGGGCGAAATGGCGGAGGAAGCCCAGGTGGGCGCTCCGAGGAGGTCGCCGGACCTGGGACGGGAGCAGCCCGGACTACGATTCTGCCAAGGGGCTTGTCGGACCCCTCCTGCCGTGTGCTGTCCTTTGCCACAGGCGCCTTTTTGATGCCAGAGTCTACTGTCTGTGCAGTAGGTCTGGCAATTTCAGGCCACGGGGTACATCTGTAGAGAGGCTTGAGGAAAACGAGGGACGGGGAAAAGACTTTCTGAAGGTGTATGGGGGTGGGGTGGGCAGCAGCCGTTGACTGGACATCTGAATCGGGGTGGAGTGATTGCGACCAGCACAGGTCAAGCATGTAGGAATATTTTGTAAATTTCTTGTCTACCAGGTTTTTAACCACTTCCCTTGCCTTCCTTTCTCTTCGCAATCCAGAATTGGGGGTGGAAAAGATAAACTGGGAGGTAAAGGTGGGGCAGAAATCATAAAATCAGGTACCCCTGCACAACCTGTTTTCTAGAATATGTGGGCACCCTTCCCCCAATTTATGCTGCGTAAGGCAAAGGGATGTGGCGCACCTAGTGGTGAATCCTCATAATAGAAGGGAGCAATGCGAAAAATGTGACGTCAAGAGATGCTGTTTGTTATCTGGACTGCTGAAATACAGGACCTGAATAAAATGAGAATATTCTACTAAGAGGACTCTAAATATTGAAAGACAGTATATGAATTCCCATACTCGGTGTTGGTTTGTCCACCAGCCTCTTAGTTGCTACCTTGGTCTTCTGACTGTCTTTTTCATCTTTTGTCCATAGACTGTCTTTAAGACTGGTTACTTCTGCAAGGAAGGAAAGAAGGAAGAGACTGAAATCTCTGAAGGTTTGTGCAAAGAGGGGCAATGCAGGGGACAGCTACAGACGAAGGTTGCCAAGTGTTTTCCATCTAGTTGGGTGTCGCTGATTCCCATCTCCCACTCTCTTTTAGATTTGCATGCTGCTGTAGAACCCCTTGACCATTTCCTGTCCTGCAGGAGTGTTAGGATTGTTGGGTAGGTGTGGATTGGGCAGTGAATGGGAGGAGCAGACCAGAGAGCAGGGACCAAGAGAAAACATTAGACAAATTAGACACTTAAACAAAAAGAGCTATTTGTATCTGCCAAGCAGTCAGACCCCATTTTTACTGTATGTTTACTTATCCATAGGACAGCCTGCTGTTTGCATAAGGCTTAATACCACTGAAACCAAACAAGGAGAAGAAGATTGTGCCACATTAGTGCAGGTATGAGAGTGGGTACAGCTTTTGGGTGAGGTAGAAAAGACAAACACAGGTCCAAGAGTGATTAGGCTCTGGTTTTGGGGCTCCTCAGCCTCTCCCATTGCCAAGATACTTTCACACTATTTATACATGTGTGTGGTAGCAAGAAAAGCAATGTGACATCCCTGGAGTTAAAAAGTATGTTTGGTTAAATGAGGATGACAGAGAGACTTTCTAATAGCCTGACTTTCCCACCAAGCTTTTAAGGTCCAGTCTCTCTGTGTGAGTTTTTGCATGGAGTGACACAGTCGGAAGAGATTCAATGTCCCATGTTATTCTTGCTTCCTAGATTGACTTCCAGTGGCAGCTCTGGTGGTGTTGGAACTGCTGCTGACCATCACCATCGACAGGTCTGCACCCTGCCCTGGGGAAGCATCCATCCTCTCCCAGCTTGGTTGGTCTTCTTCTGCACTCTATGGTATTGGCTGGGACTGGTATTGGAAAGGAGGCTGATTGAGTTCTGGACTGGTGTTGACTCTTAACTTTTGTTTCCAACTCTGTTGTCTGAATCATCTAGAGATTACACAGTGTGAGGATTCAGAACTGTGACAGATCTGTGGTAGAGACTGAGACTTGGATTGAGGTATTTAACCAGGTCTTTTCTGTAACTTGTACTATGACTGGGGCTGAAGTTGAGCCTGTTGCCCAGGCCAAGCCTGAAAAGAAGCCTGGAGAAGAGGTTGTGGGTGGGGCTGAGAGAGAGAATGAAATTCCAATGGTGGTCAGACCAAAGGTTAGGAACCAGCCAACATCTGGGGCAAGGTCCAAAACTGAGTCCAAGGCAATGGCTGGGGCAAGGCCTAAAACTGAGTCACAGACAATGGCTGGGGCAAGGCCCAGAACGGAGTCACAGCCAGTGGCTGGGGCAAGGCCTAAAACTGAATTCCAGGCAATGGCAGGAGCAAGGCCCAAAACTGAGGCCAGGGTAGTAGGCAGGGCACGTCCTAAGACTGAAGCCAAGACAATCCCTGGAGCAAGACCCAAAGATGAAGCCCAAGTTTGGGCTCAGACTGAGTTTGGGGCTGAGGCAATGTTGCAAGCAGAGGGCGTGCCCCAAACCAGTGTAGTAGCCTGGCCACTGGTCAGTACTGAGTCTGGGTCAGTCACTAAACCTATGGCCCTATCCGTGGATAGGGAACTGGTCAATGTGGACAGTGAGACCTTTCCTAGCTCCCAGGTTCAGACAGGAATCCAACCCTGGTTTGGGTCTGGGGAGGAAACTAGTATGGGGTCTTGGTGCTATCCCAGGGCTAAGGCCAGAGAGGAGGCTTCTAGTGAATCTGGATTCTGGTCAGCAGATGAGACCTCTACAATGTCTTCTTTTTGGCCTGGAGAAGAGGCCAGTATCAGATCATGGCCTAGGGAAGAGGCCAATACCAGGTCTAGGCACAGGGCCAAACATCAGCCTAATCCCAGATCCAGGCCCAGATCCAAGCAAGATCCCTTTATTGATTCCTGGTCTGGGTCTGAGGAGGAGTCTGGCAACCCATTCTGCTTGTGGGCTGGAGAAAACACCAATAACTTGTTCAGGTCCAGAGTCAGGGATGAGGCAAATATGAGGTCCAAGCTCCGGGCAAAAAGAGAGGACTTTTTTGAATCTGAGTCTGAAGATGAGTACTATAAGGAATCTTGGTTTTTGCCTGAAGAAGAGGCTAATAGTAGATTCAGACCCAGAGACAAGGAAGAACCTAATACCGTCTTGAAGCCCAGGACCCAGAAAGTTGTTAATAATAGTGACAGGGTCAAACAAGAACCCAGGTTTGAGGAGGAAGTCATTATTGGGTCCTGGTTCTGGGCAGATAAAGAGGCCAGTATGGAGGCTGGAGCTTCAGCCATCTGTGAATCTGAGGCAGGGGTTGAGGAGGGGGCCATTGGTGGATCGTTGTTCTGGACTGAGGAAAATTCCAGTTTGGGAGCTGTGGCCAGAGAAGAGACCAGACCAGAGTCTGAAGAAGAGGCCATATTTGGGTCTTGGTTCTGGGACAGGGATGAGGCCTGCTTTGACTTAAATCCTCGTCCTGTGTACAAGGCTAGTCCCAGGTTCCGAGATGCAGCCGAGGAGGAAGTTAATGTATCTTCCAGGCCCAAAACCTGGGAAGAAGTCACTGTCGAATTCAAACCTGGTCCTTGTCATGGGGTTGGCTTCCCATCCCCAAGTCCGTTTAGAATTCCTGAAGAAGCAACAACATCTGTATACACTGAACTATTTGAGGGAAAGCCCAAGAATGTGGAAGTTACCCCAGAAGGGGAAGAGCAGGAATCTTTGCTTCAGTCTAATCAACCTGACTCTGAGTTCCCATTTCAATATGATCCATCCTACCGGTCAGTCAGGGAAATTCGCGAGCATCTTAGAGCCAAGGAGAGTGCCCAGCCTGAGAGTTGGTCCTGCAGCTGCATACAGTGTGAGCTTAAAATTGGTCCTGCAGAGTTTGAAGAACTCCTCCTATTAATGGACAAAATACGAGATCCTTTTATTCATGAAATATCTAAGATTGCAATGGGTATGAGAACTGCTTCTCAATTTACTCGTGATTTCATTCGTGATTCAGGTGTTGTCTCACTTATTGAAACCTTGCTCAATTATCCCTCCTCCCGAGTTAGGACAAGTTTTCTGGAAAATATGATTCACATGGCTCCACCTTACCCAAATCTGAACATGATTGAGACATTTGTGTGTCAAGTGTGTGAGGAAACCCTTGCTCATAGTGTGGGTTCCCCTGAGCAGGTGCTTGGGTTAAGGATGCTTAGACACCTCACCTCAACTACTGACTATCACATACTCGTTTCCAATTATATGTCTGGGTTTCTTTCCTTATTAACCACAGGCAATGCAAGAACAAAGTTTCAAGTTCTGAAAATGCTGTTGAATTTGTCTGAAAATCCCATGGTGGCAAAAAAACTGTTTAGTGCCAAGGCTCTATCAATATTTGTGGGTCTCTTTAACATAGAAGAGACAAATGATAACATTCAAATTGTTATTAAAATGTTTCAGAATATCAGTAATATTATAAAAAATGGAACAATGGCCTTAATTGATGATGATTTCAGTCTTGAGCCGCTTATTTCTGCATTCCATGAATTTGAGAAGTTAGCTGAGGAACTGCAAGTCCAAATAAACAATCAAAGTGATCCTGAGGTGGGACAGCAAAGCTAATATGATTATCCACCTGCCTCTGATCAGCCTTATGTTCCCAAAGAGCCCTGAGTAGTGCTTTGGTTTTCAGTCTGGTTTTTTATTGTAACTTATACTTTAATGCTGATGTTAACTTTGTCCAATTCTTTGTTTGAGCTGGATCATTTTGTGAATGCCAAATGATTATTAGTGCTGAAAAAATTTGATATTTGTCTTGCTGTCCAGATTGCTGTATTTTTCAGTATTGAGCTTCTAGTGAACTGAGCCGCCTGTGTAAGTTACCGTGCTATTCATTGTTTAAACATATTGTTCTCTATTTGAGTCAGTGTTTTAAATAAAGTTCTGTGTGAAAAGTGGCAGAAGTGACCCTTCTTCAGTTTAAAATCTAGATGTAGATACATCATGCACAGTGACAGACAATTTGTAGTATGACATACATACCCTCATTGGAAAATCCCATTCCTGGAGCTTAAAGAGGAAGGAATTACTGTGGGCTGTGGTACTTGAGGAATGCTTCAGAGAAGAGGGACTCAAGTTGGTCAGTGAATAGTCGGAGGAGACAACCCATTAGGTCATTCTTGGAAGTGAGCAGTGTGGTGTGAAGAAAAGTGTGTAACTAGAAAAATCTATTCCGGTAGCATGGCTATAACCTGTCTTCCTGGAATAGGTGAGACAAGTTTAGTGAGGGATGCAGTTGGAATGAGGCCACTTTGGAGAACTAAGTTGGCCAAATCTGCACATTTTGCAACTCAAAGTAGAGGTGCCGCTCCGTGCCCCCTGAAGAGAGAACAAGTAGAGTAGAAGACCAACTAAATGGAGTCAGGAAGAAGATCTCCTTTGTTATCCTAATCCAAGGAAAGTATTAAGGAAATACCATACAGCTATTAAAAGAGATCTATTTATTGGCATGGAATGACACCGATGCTTTTATATCTGGTGACATAGAGAAGACTGTGACATCATCTACGGAAAATTATTAGTAGATTCCATTTTTAAAACCTGTGTGTAAACAGACATAATTCCTGTATAATTTCAGTAATGACTTTCTAAGAAACTATACATATTCCATATGCTGGAAGAAAATACTGTGCTAAAGAAGTTTTCAGGGACAGGCATTGGGAAGATACAAAATAAGACAATGGTTTTACCTTTTAATATGCTTATATCTAGCGCTTTAAGTTATAGGTGGACACGTTGGAAGGGATATAGTTATGTAAATGAACATGTATTAAAATAATTTTTTAGAGATTAAACTCATTTAGAAGAGTTGAAAAGGAATGAGACTTCAGAAAAACTAGCTTATGAGATGTTTTAAAGAAAAGTAAAATTACCAAGGTTGCTCAGTTTCTACTAGTCTCTTGATTGTATGAAGGTGGCAGCCTTTTGACCTGACTGGTACATACAAAAGATCATTACGTTTCCTTTTGTAGTGGACAAAGTGGACAACAAAGTTCCAGATGCAGATAGTGGTAATGATTGCACAACACTGTGAATGTACTTATGCCACCTTAAAATGTACACCTTAAAATGGTTAAAATCATAAGTTTTATGTGTATTTTCCACAAAATAAGAAAAATATACCATACCTTCAGACAAGAATTGCAGAAGTCAGGGATAGAGTTGGTTTGGAGAGGGAACACAGACTTGTGGGAAATACCATATGTCTTGTTATTTTTAGACACAGTGAAAATGTTTTGTCTGAGGATGCTGTTAATTTTTGAAATGGTAAATTTATGATCCATAAATTAGAAATCACTGCAGATGTTGACTACAGCCATGAAATTACAAGACTCTTGCTCCTTGGAAGAAAAGCTGTGACAAACTTAGTGTATTAAAAAGCAGAGGCATCACTTTGCCAACAAAGGTCCATATAGTCAAAACTATGGCTTTTCCAGTAGTCATCTATGGACATGAGAGTTGGACATAAGGCTGAGCACCAAAGAATTGATGTTTTTGAAATGTGGTGTTGAGTCCCTTGACAGCAAGATCAAACCAGGCAATCCTAAAGGAAATCAACCCTGAATAGTCATTGGAAGGAATGATACTGAAGCTGAAGTTCCAATAGTTTGGCCACCTGATGTGAAGAACTGACTCATTGGAAAAGACCCTGATGTTGGGGAAGATTAAGGTGGGAGGAGAATGGAGTGACAGAGGATAAGACAGTTGGATGGCATCACCAACTCAGTGGACATGAGTTTAAGGAAGCTCTGGGAGATGTTGAAGGACAGGGAAGCTTGCCATGCTGCAGTCCATGGGGTTGCAAACAGTCGGATACGACTGATCAACTAAACAACAATAAAATTAGAAATGGACATATGGAAGTTTTTTTTTTCAACAACAGCCAGTAAGATTATGAGAATGGCTGAAGGAGATGTGTATATACAATATACACTATATAATCATAAAACATGTTTAGCTGCTAATTTGAGTCTACCTCTTTTGCGACACCCATGGATTGTAGCCTGCCAGGTTCCTCTGTCCATGGAATTTCCCAGGGAAGAGTACTGGAGTGGCTTGCCATTTCCTTCTTGAAGGGTATCTTCCCAACTCAGGGATTGAACCTGCATCTCCTGCATTGCAGGCGGACTCTTTACTGCTGAGCCACCAGGGAAGCAGACAAAATATATATGTATTAAATTTCATACACATAGAAAATTAATCAATGTTAGTATAACATTGCTGAATCAGGTACAAAGTTGATTAATATCTTAAGGCTGATAAATCATTTATGTTTTCTATTCCAGTGGACATGAATTATTTCCATATCTATTGGACAAAATACCTACAAGTTAATATAGCCTCTCAGGGTTGAAAACTTCTCAGTCAACAGGAAGTGAATCCCAGCTCTGCACTGAACTAGTATCCAGTAACTTATGTTGTTTTTACCCTATTTTTGTATACTTTTTCTGACAGTGCAACACCTCCCATCCAATTTTAGGCTCCAAGGTCTTTCTAAGTAGGGCAAAGTGGCAGATTTCATCCATTCACAAACCAGAAGTGATAACAGAGATCGACCTGGTGGTGGAAATTGGAGACTGAATGTTTGTTTTGCCTATCAGTATTCTCAAGACAGACCTTGCGTGTGTTTTAAAACATCACCCGAGTCTCATCAGTTCAGTCGCTCAGTCGTGTCCGACTCTTTGAGCCCATGGACTGCAGCACTCCAGGCTTCCCTGTCCACCAACTCCCGGAGCCTACTCAAACGAGTTTTATACAGAATATTAAAAGTCAGTTGGTCTCTGAACTTCTCATGGAGTGTTTGTTCCTCACCAGCCCTGTGTTCTATCTGCCCAGGCCTAGGACTGGAAGTGTTGGCTCCAATCCAGCCTTCCTTTCAGCTCTCTATCTTCACCACCACCAGGAGCTTCAGGTTGCTCTAGCAAGCAGCTCAGCCCTAGAGGCAGAAGACTGTACCTTGCTTGCTACTGCAGGGCTGCAGCAGACATGCTGAATGTGTAGTCACGTGAGGTTGAGTGTGGGTTCCATGACGGCGCTCTCACTTGGACTGGCGTAGAGGCGTGTAAGCACTGAAAAGGGTCGGGAAAGACTTGCACCTGACGCTTGACAGACGGCTCTAAGAGGAGTGGTAGGATGTAACAGTGGGTGGGTGCGTGGGTGTCTCTTCTTGCTGCACTAGCCTGAAAACGAATTCCTCAGGTGCCCAGGATTATGGTAATTGTTGGCAGAGGACACAATCCCTCAGCCAATCGCGAGCATCAGCTGGGGCCTGATTTTTGTCCAGGAGCTCAAGAGGCTGGAAGTCATCCTGAGGGAGGCGTATGTGGAGAGAAGCAGCATCCGCTGTTGGAAGAGGTGGGCTCGAGGCCGGCTGGGAAATAGCATCCATGGGAGGTGGTGGTAGAGACTAGATCCTCGGGGAGGAAGCGCCTGGGCCCTTCGTGCTCGCTCCTGCTCCCTCCTGCTTTCTGAATGCCCCTCACCCCACCCAGCGTGGCGCGACTGTTTTCTCTGTTTTGGTAGGGGAGGTGGACACAAGGAAGCAGTTGGCTTCAGGGGCGCCCAGAAAGAGGACACGGTGAAGTGACAGTTCATGAACACCTGTGGTCTTGCATCAGGAAATGCAAGTGTGAAGATAAAAACTGTGAGCTACACTCCCTTCCTCCCACCTCGTTGGCACTCTCTACTGTCTTTTCTAGCTGGTGAAACCAGCTCGAAATTGGGGCAGGGGGTGGGATATCCAAGGCTCCAGCTGCCTGGAGATGTAAAAGACAAATTAACCCCAATCTAGGCAGCTCTGAGGAAGGGGAGATAACAGACTCAGGAGGAGGGAATCTGTTTGTTTGGGGCCCTTCACATAGGAGTTCTCTTTGGGATACTGCCAAGCTTTCAGTTCCCAAGATGATTCCTGAAACTCTGCCCCAAGTAGCAGCTCCCTCCCATCTAGGAACACAAAAGCTGCTACTCCTTGGAGGCTCCCGCCTGCTACTGTGCTGGGCCTCTGAATAGGGTTTTTCTGGCAACCACCAATGAAAACTGCTTTATGGATGGCCTTGTGTGTCTGCTCTGCTGACACTTTGCTCTCTTTGCCTTTTGCTTTCTGCCCACTTCTTCAGGCGTGTTTCTTTGGTCTTACACTAGGTGTAAGATCCTTGGTGTATCCTTGGCACTAGGTGTAGGTCTGAAAGGTTGTTGCTGAATGAAAAGACACTGGGATTCTTGGCCTCTGGAGGAGAAGAATTCAATCCGGGGCCAGAGATGAGGTTCAGAGCTTTTGTGTAATAAAGTTTTATTAAAGTGTAAAGGAGATAGAGAAAGCTTCTGACATAGGCATGAGAAGGGGGCAGAAAGAGTACCCCCCTGTTAGTATTCAGCTGGATGTTATATAGTTACTGCTACTGCTGCTGCTGCTAAGTCGCTTTAGTCATGTCCCACTCTGTGTGACCCCATAGACGGCAGCCCACCAGGCTCCCCCATCCCTGGGATTCTCCTGGCAAGAACACTGGAGTGGGTTGCCATTTCCTTCTCCAATGCATGAAAGTGAAAAGTGAAAGGGAAGTGGCTCAGTCGTGTCTGAGTCTTCGAGACCCCATGGACTGCAGACTACTAGGCTCCGTCCATGGGATTTTCCAGGCAAGAGTACTGGAGTGGGGTGCCATTGTCTTCTCCATATATGGCTACTCATTCAGTCAGTTTATTTGCTCAGTCGTGTCCAAGTCTTCACGACCCCATGAATCACAGCACACCAGGCCTCCCTGTCCATCACCAACACCCAGAGTTCACTCAGACTCACATCCATTGAGTCAGTGATGCCATCCAGCCATCTCATCCTCTGTCGTCCCCTTCTCTTCCTGCCCCCAATCCCTCCCAGCATCAGAGTCTTTTCCAATGACTCAACTCTTCGCACGAGGTGGCCAAAGTACTGGAGTTGCAGCTTTAGCATCATTACTTCCAAAGAAATCCCAGGGCTGATCTCCTTCAGAATGGACTGGTTGGATCTCCTTGCAGTCCAAGGGACTTCCAAGAGTCTTCTCCAACACCACAGTTCAAAAGCATCAATTCTTCGGCGCTCAGCCTTCTTCACAGTCCAACTCTCACATCCATACATGACCACAGGAAAAACCATAGCCTTGACTAGACGGACCTTTGTTGGCAAAGTAATGTCTCTGCTTTTGAATATGCTATCTAGGTTTGTCATAACTTTTCTAGCAGTCTATTAATGAAAGAAAGGAATGTCTTAAAACTCAGAGTGGCACCAGGCCCCTCATCCATAAGATGCATTTGGGAATAATCTTGCCACTGGATGATTCATCCCAGGCCATAAAACGATTGACTTGAATCTTGTAGAAGGGCAGATTACCATACAGATAGTTTTGTTTACATAGATTAGGGGAACAATGTCTGACTATAACATACTGGTTTGTCAAGTAGGTTCTGAGCCATTAGGCTGAAGGACCTGAAGACAGAGTCTGGGGTAAATGCATAGTACATTAACATAGCTTAAGACAAACATTTCCATAAGAAAAATGCATTGATTAACTCAAGGTTTGAGAATAGTTAACTTCTGGTGAAACTGGGTGTCATTATGACAACACAGTATTTTAAGAGAAACTTCCTTTTAAATTTGTACAGAGAAGGAAAAACTATCGCTAGTTTGTTTCCTCCTGCCGCTTAAGAGAGATAAAAATGTCTGACACTTGCAGCCCATTTCCTCCATTTAGAGACCCCTGGCCTTCCTGCCTGTCACCCTCTCAGTTCCTTGGTATATCCTTATCCTCTTTCTAACTAAATATCCCTACTCCACCCAACCCCATATCCGCCAGATACCAGGGAAGTTTAAGAAAGTGCCACTAGGAAATAATGAATTCTTCTAAGCCCACTCATATCCTTATTTTTATACTCAGTATAGAGTTGAAACGAGGCAATAATTCTACTTCAGGCCCTCCTGTTTATATTTAAAAGCTGGAATAGAGCAGTGGGCATGTGGGTGAAATTACAGAGATTGAGGTCTTAGGGCTGCCTCCTCCTCTCTTACTCCCTGCCTCGTTTGTTGTTATCCTCTTCCCTCCATTCTCCAGAATTCTGGTAATATATGTATTGGCACCAACATTTAAGTTGTGGTCTTTCCCTGCAAACTTTGTTGTCTTGTCTATGTTGTTTTAGAGTTTGACAAAATACCTGAAACAGTAAGTGGTATCTGAAAGTCGCTCAGTTATGTCTGACTCTTTGCAACCCCGTGGACTATATAGTCCGTGGAATTCTCCAGGTCAGAATACNTGTTGTTTTATTAGAGTTTGACAAAATACCTGAAACAGTAAGTGGTATCTGAAAGTCGCTCAGTTATGTCTGACTCTTTGCAACCCCGTGGACTATATAGTCCGTGGAATTCTCCAGGTCAGAATACTGGAGTGGGTAGCCTTTCTCTTCTCCAGGGGATCTCCCCAACCCAGGGATCGAACCCAGGTCTCCTGCATTGGGAGGGCAGATTCTTTACCAGCTGAGCCATAAGGGAAGTCCAAGAATACTGAAGTGGGTAGCCTATCCCTTCTCTAGGGGATCTTCCTGACCCAGGAATTGAACCAGGGTCTCCTGCATTGCAGGCGGATTCTTTACCAACTAAGCTATCAGGGAAGCCATTAAGTGATATAAGAGAGAGTACATCTGCCCTTTGTCTCTGGATCCTTGCACAGAGCCAGGAATTTCTTGAAACCTGGGAAGATCTATGCTTATGAATGGACTGTGGTTAGTCCTACTTAGCTTCAGGATGTGAAAATGTGGGCTGGTCACTATAAAGGGACAACCACGTATTTAGAGTTGGAACTTTAGACCAGCAGGAACTCCTAAGTGAGGAGGAGGCTAGATTTGGGGTTCAGTCATGTGACCAGTAATTTACTCAGTCATGCCTGTGTAATGAACCCCAGTGAAAACACTTCCTGGTTGGTAACCACACTGATTTCCAGAGAGGATAATATTGCCTGGAATCCGTGCAAAGAGGGCATGGAATTTGTCTGTATGTCTGAAACGCATCCATAACTTGTTCTATGTCTGTCCTTTCTAGTAAAACTATAACTCTACATATAGCACATTTAGTGAGTTCTTTAAGTTGTTCTAGTAAATTATCAAACCTGAAGGGGCCATTGTTGTTCAGTCACTCATTTGTATCCAACTCTTGGCAGCCCCATGGACTGCAGCACTCCAGGCTTCCCTGTGCTTCACTGTTTCCTGGAATTTGCTCACATTCATGTCCATTGAGTCAGTGATGCCATCCAACCATCTCATCCTCTGTTACTTCCTTCTCCTCCTGCCCTCAATCTTTCCTAGCATCAGGGTCTTTTCCAATGACTCTGCTCTTCGCATTAGGTGGCCAAGGTATTGGAGCTTCAGCTTTAGCATCAGTCCTTCCAATGAATATTCAGGGTTGATTTCCTTTAGGACTGACTGGTTTGATCTCATTGCTGTCCAAGAGACTCTCAAGAGTCTTCTCCAACACCACAGTTTGAAAGCATTGGCAGTCAGCCTTCTTTATGGCCCAACTCACATCCATAGTGACTACTGGAAAAACCATAGCTTTGACTATATGAGCCTTTGTTGGGAAAGTCTGCTCTTTAATATGCTGTCTGGGTTTGTCATAGCTTTTTTTGAAGAAGCAAGTGTCTTTTAATTTCATGGCTGCAGTCAAAATCTGCAGTGATTTTGCAGCCCAGGAAAATAAAATCTGTCACTGCTTCCACTTTTTCCCCATCTATTTGCTGTGAAGTGATTAATGGGACCAGATGTCATGACCTTATTTTTTGAATTTTGAATTTTAATCTAGCATTTTCACTCTTCTCTTTCACCCTTATCTGAAGGCTGTTTAGTTCTTCTTCACTTTCTGCCATTAGAGTGGTATCATGTGCATAACTGAGGTTGTTGATATTTCTCCTGGAAATCTTGATTCTAGCTTGTGATTCTTCCAGCTTAGCATTTCGCATTATGTACTCTGCATAGACATTAAATAAGTAGAGTGACAATATACAGCGTGTACTCCTTTCCCAATTTTCGACCAGTTCATGGCCATGTCCGGGTCTAACTGTTGCTTCTTGTCCTGCATACAGGTTTCTCAGGAGGCAGGTAAAGTGGTCTGGTATTCCCATTTCTTTAAGAATTTTCCACACTTTGTTGTGATCCACACAAAGACTTTAGCATATATCAATGAAGCAGAAGTAGATGTTTTTTCTGGACTTCCCTTGCTTTTTCTATCAGATGTTGGCAATTTGGTTTCTGGTTTCTCTGCCTTTTCTAAGTCCACGTTGTACATCTGGCCATTCTCGTTTCACGTACCTTTGAAGTCTAGCTTGAAGGATTTCAGGTCTTCCCTGGTGGCTCAGTAAGTAAAGGATCTGCCTGCAATGCAAGTGACCCGGGTTCAGTCCCTGGGTCAGGAAGATCCCCTGGAGAAGGAGATGGCAACCCACTCCAGTGTTCTTGCCTGGAGAATTCTATGGACAGAGGAGCCTGGAGGACTACAGTCTATGGGGTCACAAAGAATTGAACACAACTGAGTGACTAGCACTTTCACTTTGAAGGATTTTGAACATTACCTTGCTAGCATGTGAAATGAGTGCAATCGTATGGTAGTTTGAACATTCCTTGATGTTGCCCTTCTTTGGGATTAGAATGAAAACTGACTGTTCCCACTCCCGTGTCCATGGCTGAGTTCTCCAAATTTGCTGGCAAATTGAGTGCAGCATTTTAACAGCATCCTCTTTTAAGATTTGAAATAGCTCAGGTGGGATTCCATCACTTCACTAGCTTTGTTCATAGTAATGCTTCCTAAAGTCCACTTGACTTCACACTCCAGGATGTCTGGCTCTAGGTGAGTGACCACACCTTTGTGGTTATCTGGATCATTAAGACCTTTTTAAGAGTGTCATGGGAACCCTTGAATTTATTACTGGTCAGTCAAAAGTGTGGGTGGTACTCCAGGACTTGTAACTGGCATCTGATCTCAAATGGGGACAATATTATTGGAGACTGCACTCTTAAATCTGTGGAGTCTGCCTCTAACTCAGGGTAGTTGGTGTCAAAGAACTGATGATGTAAGGAAAAAAAGTGTCACACACTCCTATTTTTAGCAGCTACCTCTCGATTCATATCTATGAACTGATGTTTGATCGTATGCATAATGCATAAACAAGTTAAATTCTGTGAATAAAGCAGCCTATGTTAATAAGCAGCCTATGTTTTTGTGGCATATGTCTACAATTTAGATGATTTTTAAAGTTCTTTTTCTATATATTTTTCTTCTCAGAGCTCCCTCAGCCTTTATTTTCTATTAGGGGAACTTCACATGGTGCATACGGTGTATTTGTAGTTGGGAATCTTCACAGGGCAGTCCAACGAGATACTTCTGAGTCCCACATGCATCCCAGTGCAGATACTTAACTAACTCACCCCTGTGGATATTCTCAATCTCAGCCAAAGGACAGGGAAGTGTGAGGAGTGTGTGTCTATGCATAAAGATAAGGGCTAGATCATCCCTCAGTTTTTTTTTTTTTCTGGTAGTGTAGTTGAAGTAAGTACCTCACCATATATGTGGCCCTTTTGTTTCTCCCTCCTTTCTGGATAAATATTATGGGTTATCTCATGTATAAATATCAGGAGCCATTCAGATGTCACTTGACCTACAGTGTTGCTGCCTGGGGATAAAATTAGAATGGAATTGTCATCTGTCCTATCATTAATGAAAGATATAGGACAGATGACATTCTGTCTATCGCAACTGATCCTCTGCTCTACCTCATTTCAAAAACGCAACCTTCAGTGGGATCTCATCTAGAGAATTCTACCAGGCTCCCAGTGGAGGGTTTCAGGGCCCTGTGCAATTCTCCCATATAGTTCTACCTTTCCATCTCCATTTCCAACTCATTCTTCCAACTCTGGGCCAGAACTAGACCGAGATAAAGACATAATTTAAGGAGGCACTCATTTGTGCCTCAGCCACTCTAAGCCCTGTTCCACTTTGCCTGTACTCCAGCTGCACTGGACTGTCTGCCATTTCCAGTCCAACTGTTCTCTGTACATTGCTACTGCTGTGCATTGCCCCAGGCTGTTCTCCCAGTCTTCAATATCCTCATGCTCTTTCTCTGCCTATAGGAAACATAGCCATCCTTTTAGACTCAGCTCAAATGCCAGGACCTGTTTAAAATCTTTCTGAAACTCTCACCCTTACTCTTTGTCCCTTGGTAGGAAGTAATTCCTCCACCCTCTGTACTTATACAGTATTTTATTCACCCCTATTTTAGCATTTGTTCCTTTGTGTCATGCACTGGAGCCTTTTTCTATGAATAAGACAGAACTAGTGTTGATGGATAGATAGCATAGAGGAAGAAACTTTGACTCTTTTTAAAATTTATTTTAATTGGAAGCTAATTACTTTATAATATTGTAGTGGGTTTTGCCATACGTTGACATGAATCAGCCATGGGTGTTCATGTGTTCCCCATCCTGAACCCCCTTCCCACCTGCCTCCCCATCCCATCCCTCAGGGTCATCCCAGTGCACCAGCTCTGAGTACCCTGTCTCATGCATCAACCTGGACTGGCAATTGATTTCACATATGATGATATACATGTTTCCATGCTATTCTCTCAAATCATCTCACCCTCACCTTCTCCCAGAGTCCAACAGTCTGTTCCTTACATCTGTGTCTGTTTTGCTATCTTGCATATATGGCCATCGTTACCATCTTTCTAAATTCCATATATATGCGTTAGTATACTGTATTGGTATTTTTCTTTCTGACTTCACTCTGTATAATGGGCTCCAGTTTCATCCACCTCATTAGAACTGATTCAAATGCATCGTTTTTAATAGCTGAGTAATATTCCATTGTGTATATGCACCACAACTTTCTTATCCATTCATCTGCCAATGGACATCTACGTTGCTTCCATGTTCTGGCTATTGTAAGCAGTGCTGTGATGAACATTGGGGTACATGTGTCTCTTTCAATTCTGATTTCCTCAGTGTGTATGCTCAGCAGTGGGATTGCTGGGTCTTGTGGCTTCTATTTCCAGTTTTTTAAGGAATCCCCACAATGTTTTCCATAGTGGCTGTACTAGTTTGCATTCCCACCANGTGGACAGAGGAGCCTGGCAGGAGATGTGTATAAGAGACAGGCTGGGTCTTGTGGCTTCTATTTCCAGTTTTTTAAGGAATCCCCACAATGTTTTCCATAGTGGCTGTACTAGTTTGCATTCCCACCAACAGTGTAAGAGGCTTACCAACAAACAAAGGTCACAAACTGTTACTCATTGAAGCATTATTTTGTGCTTGAGCATACAGTACATTTAGGGTTGTTCTATGGAACAAGAATTTAACTAAAACTAACTCAATAAGGACATTTATTATTCACTGGCTGGAAGTACTGAGGTACGGCAGTCTTGATGATTGTTTGATTCAGCTAAGGACTCAGCTTTTTTCCCATCTCTTTCATCTGCCACTCAACAATATCAGCTTCCATCCTAAGGCTGGAAACTTGATGTGTGCAAGGAGTCAAGCAAATTTTGAAGGAAGAAAAGAAGATATCTTGACTGATGGCCTTTTCTTATGAGTGAGGACACATTCCTTAGAAATTCTTCTGCAATCTTCTCTTCACTTCTCATTGAGCAGAGTTACATCACCACCCATTCCGGTGTACCAAGGGGATGAATTATCCCTAGAGCAAGCAGACTCACCGCTAGAATTGGGATCAGCTTCCTTGTTGTACATCATGATAAGGAGGAAGGAGACATATTTATGTAAAAGTGATGTTCTTTTAATATAGTAAAGGATTATATTAAGCAACACAGAATATACAGAGCACCAACATTACAGTGAGAAAGAGCACAATGGCAGTGTCTTAGCAATTATGACCTCTAAAAGCCACCAAGGAGATCTCATCTACTCTTACTGCTTTTCCCAGCCCACCCCATAATATGACTAGATCACAATTTTAAAAGGAACTAGAAAGACTTGATACTTGCAGATATTTCAGAATATCAGATAGCTCCTCAGTTAGTATATATATACAAGAATCCTGTGAAGTAATTACCAGTCCCCTTTGAAGGATAACTGAGTTATAGAAACATTAAGTACCTTTTCCAAAGTAACACAAATAGTTAGTGGTCAAGTCTCTACTTACGCTTTGGACTGCATAGCTCTGAAGTCTGGCCATGTCCCAGGGTAGAGCCCGCAGGAAAGAGTCCCTGCTCTCCTATGCAGCCTCCTTTGAGAAAGTGCTTGCAGGGCTTTTTGTAGTGTTTGAAATGCCAAACATTAGTTATGCTTGGAAAGAACTTACAGAGTAACTGGGTGAGGATATTGATTACAACATGAAGTGAATGGTCTTTCTCAAAGGAAAGCTGGGTGTTCGCTTTGATATCCCTACTGCATCAGTAACAGAAATACAGGCAAAGTGGCAAGATTCACAGCACTGGCAGCTTTCTCTGGTCACAGAGCAACCAGAGCTAGAAGGACCATGGGAAGGATATCACAACTTCTGGGGACAGCAGGAAGGCAGTCAAAGTTTCAGGGGACAACACAAGGGCAACCAAGGTGTCAGGGGACAGTGGGAAAGAAGTAGAAGGACAGTGGACAGAGGACAGTGATCAGCAGGTGGCAACGAAAGTAACAGTTGCCAAAACAAAGGCTAGGAGCAGAGTTTTAGTAAAGCATTCAGACAGTAATTTGAAGTAGAGGATTTATGTGGCAAAAGCAGAACCATGTTCACCAGCATGGAACTGAACATTATTTTTCATACAAAGTTAAAAGCACATTGTAGTTCCTTCATGACCACTTGCCCAGTCCCCCTCTCTTTGAGAGAAACCAGCTTCATCTAAATTATTTCTTCTCATTGATGGTTGTCATGTATTACTTCATTGCTACTTCTGTCTCTGGTATTCCTTTGGAAAAGGTGTATGGATTTACTACATATTCTAACATATTGTTTACAGATTATAAGATAAAGTCAAGGAAGTATCTGCTGATACTATTTAAGATGACCTGTCATTATACGTAGAAATGTCTCTTTAATAGTAGGCTTCCCTGGTGGCTCAGATGGTAAAGAATCTGCCTGTAACACAGGAGACCTGTGTTTGATCCCTGAGTTGGGAAGATGCCCTGGAGAAGGAAACAGCAACCCACTCCAATATTCTTGCCTGGAGAATTCCGTGGACAGAGGAGCCTGGCAGGCTACAGTCCACGGGGTTGCAAAGAGTTGGACACGANTTTGTCTGCTCGGGCCGCTGTAACCAGTAGCTTAGAGAACTGAAATTCCAAAAACTGTGAGAAATAAGTTTCTTCTTTGTGCACATGTACAGAGAGCAAGCTTTCTGGTGTCTCTTCTTAAAGGAACACTAATCCCATAATGAGGACAGGACCTCACTTAACCCTGCTGCTACAGCTGCTAAGTTGCTTCAGCCGTGTCCAACCCTATGCAACCCCATAGACGGCAGCCCACCAGGTTCCCCCGTCCCTGGGATTCTCCAGGCAAGAACACTGGAGTGGATTGCCATTTCCTTCTCCGATGCATGAAAGTGAAAAGTGAAAGTGAAGCTGCTCAGTCGTGTCTGACTCTTAGTGACCCCATGGACTGCAGCCCACCAGGCTCCTCTCTCCATGGCATTTACCAAGCAAGAATACTGGAGTGGCGCACCATCACCTTCTCTGACTACAGGGCTTCAGTTCAGTTCAGTCGCTCAGTCGTGTCCGACTCTTTGCGACCCCATGAATCGCAGCACGCCAGGCCTCCCTGTCCATCACCATCTCTCGGAATTCACTCAGACTCATGTCCATNCCCTGGGTTGCCCTATTTAGCCTTTGTTTTCCCAGCCATTGAAGGAGGCATTGAAAAATATTCTAAACATGTACTCTAGGGGGCTAGCTGAGGGGAGCTTTCAGGATCTGTGAATACCATACAATTCTATACTCAATTTGGGGGGTATACATTTTTATTGGGAGAGAGTCTATGGCTTTCAAGGCTTATAGGAGGTTTTGTGAACCTAAAAAGTGGAGTAACAGAGTGAAAGAATTACTCAGGGCCCTTCACACACATACTGCATGCTTCCCTAGTGCCCATGTTGCAGCATATGCTTGGAAAGGAGGCCAGAGAAAAGAAAAAGGCAATTGAAGGACACTGGGGCGGTTGAAGCACACGGCTCCAGCCTCATCCTGACAGTGACCGCACGGCGCGGGTGTGGTCCGCCTTCCAGGGGCCTTCCTCTCTAGTCTCTGCCTGGCTGAGTGCACCCCTGGCACACTCTGCCTGCAGTATCCCAAGCAGTTCCCAGAGCTCCTAGCCAGGAGCCAGCTAGGATTTCAGAGGCACAAGTGAGCCGCTGTGCTTGGCCTGCCAGGTGAAGAGAACAGAGCCCGTATTAACAAGACGCTCCTCCCTTGGTATCGGCTTTCGCTTTGCAGGCAATGTCTCGGACCGGGAGCAAACCTGTCTCTCTGTCCGGAGCCAGGGATTTGATATTGTCCTGAATGGAGGTTTTCATCTCCCAGCTAGTCGTCTGCCCTCCATGGCGCCTGCCACCGATGCCAGGCTTGGCACGTGAGCCCCCAGCTGTAGGAGGAGTGGGTGGAAGGGGCAGAACTGGACTCAGCAGCTCCCCACTCCACCCAGACATGGTGGCAGAAGAAGAGGCATCGTGCCCTGGGAGAAGAAGGAGCAGCGGCATGCGGGCTGCACAGGGAGCAATCCAGGGCAGAAAGGGTCCTACCGTAAGGCTGCTGTGAACCACGTGGTGATTTCCCCAGGGCCCTCTGAGGAGCCAGGCTCGTCAGTGCAGAATCAGCATCCACAGTCAGGATGACAAAACAAAGCTAGAAACAAGGATTTTATCAAAGGGGAACGGGCAAAGAGAGAAGCATTGTGGCACCACAGAAACTTAGAGCAGTGATGAGGATCTCCAAACACAGAGGATGTGGAGGGAGAGAAGTGGAAGGCTGAGGGGCCACCCCCACGCAGGCCTGGGAGACGGGTCGGGAGGAAAGCCATGAGGAGTGGGGGGCGGGTGTGGGCTGCCAGGGAAGCCCCAGCTCGGTGCTCTGGCCGCTGGAAAATGGCACAGTCATCCCAGAAGAGCTAGGCTAGCAAGAGAGGTTAGGGCTGGCTGTCAGGGCGCGGT
Organism: Raphicerus campestris; assembly: GCA_006410735.1. Lineage (NCBI taxonomy): Eukaryota > Metazoa > Chordata > Mammalia > Artiodactyla > Bovidae > Raphicerus > Raphicerus campestris. The sequence continues at coordinate 108,139 of SJYW01038926.1, forward strand.
CCCACGGTGGTCAGGGAGCTGGAGGCGGGCCTAACATCCTGACAGCTGGCCTGCCGCAGCCTCTTTCCCCTGCCCTGAGCTCTCACTCAGCAAAGGCTGGGGACTTTGTTCTGGCAATGTTTGACTGCAGGTGTGGGACCGAGGAGGGTGGCCAAAAAACAACAAAGGGGAAGGAGTGAACAGCCATGCTTTCAAAGAGCTGCACACACAGGCCAGAGTCCTGGCTGCAAAACACTCACTTGTCCATTCTCTGATTGAGGCCTGTGTGCTAGGGGAAGTCCTTATCAACACCACTGAACCGGGGACGGTTCAACAGCACAGACACTTACCACGTTTCCGTGCAGGGCTAGGTCCTGGGATGGGAGGGGCTGAGAGAGAGGCAAATAAACTCCCTTCTGGGCCCTGAGAAATCTCACAGTCTGATCAGGGTGGAACCCATATCTACTAGGGCTTTCTGACAGTCAGGCTAGAGATCCAACCTGCATCTCTCAAATCCCAGCCTCCTAGCATCCCTGGGAGGGAGGCAGAATCCCCACTGAGGACACAACGGTTCAAAGACGCTAGGTAAACTGCTCAGTACCACACAGCCAGATGGTGGGAGTGAAGTTTAAACCCAGGTGCATCAGACTTGAGTGCTTGTCTGTTTCCACTGGGGCAGACCCACACTCTCCTCTTCGAGACAGGTGGTGTGAAAGGCTATTGTAGTGAGCTTGAAGCCCAAGAGTGGAGCTACTCACAGGCCCCTTCAATAGATGCTGACCAAGGCACAGTAATTTCTGGCTGGATAGATAATCAAAGAGATGAAAAGACCTCCACTTGATAGCCACCCACAGCGGACAAGGCTCCAGGCTCTGTGGGGAGTTTGGAGGGGGAGTGGTCAGCCCTGCCCCACCAGAGCTCACAGACCAGTAGGAAGTAGATGGCAAGTGTGTTAAGACCCACTTCGCTGACACTGGCCAAGACAAATCTCTGGCCCTTCTGGGCAGAGTGACCTGAAGTGAGAAGCAGCACATCTCAGATCCTCAGTTTCTCTGTTAAACACAAGTAGTTGTACTTAATTTATTGCATTGTTGTGGAGATTACATAAAATAATGTGTGCTAAGCACAAGGCCTGACACAAAGTAGAAGCTCCAAAATAATGACAATGATGCTTTTATTCCCATTCCAGATAGAGTCTAACAGTTAAGAGTAGCTGCGTTTAAAAACTATCAGAGAGGCAGAAATGGCTATGGGGATGCATGGGCGGGAAGAGGAAAGCTGGGGTGGGGAAGACTTAAGAAGGCTTCCTGTTTGCTTTCGTTATCATGATAATAATCCTCTTGTTTGAAGCCCTTTCTATCTTATTCATATTCAACTTCCAGACTCCATCAGCAAGAGTGGATCCATGCCCAGGGCCCCGGCTCCAGAGCTCCAGGAGCCTCAGGTATGGCTGACTTCCCCCACTCCCATCCCAGCAGCTCTGACTCTGAGAGCTTCCATGGAGGACTCACAGCCTAAGGGGGTGAGAACTCCCCGTCCCACACAGGGCCAGTGGGGAATCCCTGCTTCCCTCAGAGAGGACAGCCTGAAGAGTTTCCTCCTTGGTCCAGGGACCAGGGAGGATGCCGGGGCAACAGAGAGGGGCCTGGGGCCTGGACTAGCACCTACCAACTAGAGATGCGGCCCAGGCTACCTGCCCCTCTGGGGAACGGCACAGCCCTGTGCCCTGCCCTTCCTGGCTCTACAGCAGAAAAGAAAAGTGAAGTCACTCAGTCATGTCTGACTCTTTGCGACCCCATAGACAGTAGCCTGCATCAGGCTACTCCATCCATGGGATTTTCTAGGCAAGAGTTCTGGAGTGGGATGCCACTTCCTTCTCCAGGGAATCGTCTTGACCCAGGGGTCAAACCCAGGTCTCCCACATTGTAGACAGACGCTTTACTGTCTGAGCCACCAGGGAAGCCTACAGCAGAGGGTGCTAGTTTTGCCCGTGGTGAAGTCAACCCTGGACTGAAGAGGTAAAACTGGTGGGTATACACCTGAATCCCTTAGCCTCACAGCCCCTGGGGAATGGGCCAGAGACATACTCATCCATTAATATCTGCTTAATTTGCTTATCTATATTCATGATTATGTCCCCGTGTTCACACCATGCTCCTAGCCTGGGTTCACCTCCCAGATACACTGCTGGCACCCAAATCCTAGTCTTAGGGCCTGCTTCTGGGAGAATCACCAACTTAATGGACATGAGTTTGAGCAAGATCTGGGAGTTGGTGATGGACAGGGAAGCCTGATGTCCTCCAGTCCATGGGGCCGCAGAGTCAGACACGACTGAGCGACTGAAATGAACTGGGAGCCCAGCCACAGAGCAGAGCTTGGCGGGGCTACCACGGCTGAGGGCTGGAGGGCCCTGTGGCTGGGAGATGCTGTCTCCCTGGCCTCCTGGCTACAGTGTTGCCTGGCTCTTCCTCAATGTGGCTGCCTCACCCACATGCCAGGGTGTGAGAGAAGTCAGGACCTTCTGTGGGTCATCTGGATCATACAATGACCTTCTGCTCCCAGGATATAGCATCTCCTTCCATGGGAGGACCAGGCACCTGGGAAAAAACGCAACTGCTTTGGGTTGGCTGTAGGAGGGAGCNGGACAGGGTGGTGTGGGGCACACAGGAGGTAGAGCTGGGTGAGCTGGCCAAGGAGGTGAGCCTGGGAGGATGAACCCAGCAGGCTGTCCAGGAGAGAGTGGAAAGGTCTTTGAGGCTGCAAGGCACTTGGGAAAGGACAGGCAATTCCCTGTATTGGGAGCAGAGGGTACATAAAATAAGCGGCAATAGATGGGGTTGGTGAGGCAGGTTGAGGATCAGACTGTTGAGGAGTGAAATTCACTCTGCTGGGAAGAAGGACCATTGAAGGGCTGAAGAGAAAGAAAGAAATAGCTGAAGAAACTGGACACCAATCCAGTTAGGGTGTGCATTTCAGGAAAAGTGCTTTGGACTGGATGACCAAATGGCTACAGAACAGAGACTGACCAGGATGTACCTGGAGAGGTATAGGCGCCTGAATCAGCACAGTGGCGATGGGTAGAGAAACAAAGGAAGGAGAGATGGTAACGTGATGGGACTTGGGAACCACTGGGATGAGGAAGGTAATGTGATGTGACTTGGGAACCACTGGGATGAGGAGGGATGTAGGATCTATGGATGTTCTGATCTCCTAGATTATAAGTTAAACTTTGGATTCTAATGCTATGGCAGAGAAACTCAAAACAACAGGCAGTCCCAGGCTGGTATGGTGGTTCCATGATCCTCAGAGACCCAGACTCCTTCCATCTTCTTGCTCTGCCATCTTCAATACCCAGCCTTGATCGTGTGGCCCAGAATGGCTGCTCCAACTTCCTCTGTCACATCTGCATTCCACCTGGTGGGATGGGGAAAAAGAGGAATAGGGTCCACCTATCTTTTTCATATATATATGACTTAGAAATTTGCTAAAATGTCATTGGCCAAACTTGGAAGAAAAACCATACAGCTGAAAGGTATGCTGGGAATTGTTGGTGTCCAAGTAGCCAGCTTCCTCCTTCTTCCACTATGGAGGAAGGAGAGAAGGGATCTATGGAGGAAGGAGAGAAGGGATCTTTGAAGGAAAAACCAGTGATGCTGTGCAAGCCCACAGGCTTCTCTGAGTTTGATATTTATTTGCAAACACATTCTGTGAATTGACATACTTATTTTTAACCAAATAAATATTAAATATGATCAAATCTCTGCCAGCAACATGCTAGTTCCCTGGGTTGCCCTATTTAGCCTTTGTTTTCCCAGTCATTGAAGGAGGCATTGAAAAATATTCTAAACATGTACTCTAGGGGGCTAGCTGAGGGGAGCTTTCAGGATCTGTGAATACCATACAATTCTATACTCAATTTGAGGGGTATACATTTTTACTGGGAGAGAGTCTATGGCTTTCAAGGCTTATAGGAGGTTTTGTGAACCTAAAAATTGGAGTAACAGAGTGAAAGAATTACTCAGGGCCCTCCACACACACTGCATGCTTCCCTGGTGCCCATGTTGCAGCATATGCTTGGAAAGGAGGCCAGAGAAAAGAAAAAGGCAATTGAAGGATACTGGGGCGGTTGAAGCACACGGCTCCAGCCTCATCCTGACAGTGACCGCACGGTGCGGGTGTGGTCCGCCTTCCAGGGGCCTTCCTCTCTAGTCTCTGCCTGGCTGAGTGCACCCCTGGCACACTCTGCCTGCAGTATCCCAAGCAGTTCCCAGAGCTCCTAGCCAGGAGCCAGCTAGGATTTCAGAGGCACAAGTGAGCCGCTGTGCTTGGCCTGCCAGGTGAAGAGAACAGAGCCCGTATTAACAAGACGCTCCTCCCTTGGTATCGGCTTTCGCTTTGCAGGCAATGTCTCGGACCGGGAGCAAACCTGTCTCTCTGTCCGGAGCCAGGGATTTGATATTGTCCTGAATGGAGGTTTTCATCTCCCAGCTAGTCGTCTGCCCTCCATGGCGCCTGCCACCGATGCCAGGCTTGGCACGTGAGCCCCCAGCTGTAGGAGGAGTGGGTGGAAGGGGCAGAACTGGACTCAGCAGCTCCCCACTCCACCCAGACATGGTGGCAGAAGAAGAGGCATCGTGCCCTGGGAGAAGAAGGAGCAGCGGCATGCGGGCTGCACAGGGAGCAATCCAGGGCAGAAAGGGTCCTACCGTAAGGCTGCTGTGAACCACGTGGTGATTTCCCCAGGGCCCTCTGAGGAGCCAGGCTCGTCAGTGCAGAATCACCATCCACAGTCAGGATGACAAAACAAAGCTAGAAACAAGGATTTTATCAAAGGGGAACGGGCAAAGAGAGAAGCATTGTGGCACCACAGAAACTTAGAGCAGTGATGAGGATCTCCAAACACAGAGGATGTGGAGGGAGAGAAGTGGAAGGCTGAGGGGCCACCCCCACGCAGGCCTGGGAGACGGGTCGGGAGGAAAGCCATGAGGAGTGGGGGGCGGGTGTGGGCTGCCAGGGAAGCCCCAGCTCGGCACTCTGGCCGCTGGAAAATGGCACAGTCATCCCAGAAGAGCTAGGCTAGCAAGAGAGGTTAGGGCTGGCTGTCAGGGCGCGGTCCCACGGTGGTCAGGGAGCTGGAGGCGGGCCTAACATCCTGACAGCTGGCCTGCCGCAGCCTCTTTCCCCTGCCCTGAGCTCTCACTCAGCAAAGGCTGGGGACTTTGTTCTGGCAATGTTTGACTGCAGGTGTGGGACCGAGGAGGGTGGCCAAAATACAACAAAGGGGAAGGAGTGAACAGCCATGCTTTCAAAGAGCTGCACACACAGGCCAGAGTCCTGGCTGCAAAACACTCACTTGTCCATTCTCTGATTGAGGCCTGTGTGCTAGGGGAAGTCCTTATCAACACCACTGAACCGGGGACGGTTCAACAGCACAGACACTTACCACGTTTCCGTGCAGGGCTAGGTCCTGGGATGGGAGGGGCTGAGAGAGAGGCAAATAAACTCCCTTCTGGGCCCTGAGAAATCTCACAGTCTGATCGGGGTGGAACCCATATCTACTAGGGCTTTCTGACAGTCAGGCTAGAGATCCAACCTGCATCTCTCAAATCCCAGCCTCCTAGCATCCCTGGGAGGGAGGCAGAATCCCCACTGAGGACACAACGGTTCAAAGACGCTAGGTAAACTGCTCAGTACCACACAGCCAGATGGTGGGAGTGAAGTTTAAACCCAGGTGCATCAGACTTGAGTGCTTGTCTGTTTCCACTGGGGCAGACCCACACTCTCCTCTTCGAGACAGGTGGTGTGAAAGGCTATTGTAGTGAGCTTGAAGCCCAAGAGTGGAGCTACTCACAGGCCCCTTCAATAGATGCTGACCAAGGCACAGTAATTTCTGGCTGGATAGATAATCAAAGAGATGAAAAGACCTCCACTTGATAGCCACCCATGGCGGACAAGGCTCCAGGCTCTGTGGGGAGTTTGGAGGGGGAGTGGTCAGCCCTGCCCCACCAGAGCTCACAGACCAGTAGGAAGTAGATGGCAAGTATGTTAAGACCCACTCTGCTGACACTGGCCAAGACAAATCTCTGGCCCTTCTGGGCAGAATGACCTGAAGTGAGAAGCAGCACATCTCAGATCCTCAGTTTCTCTGTTAAACACGAGTAGTTGTACTTAATTTATTGCATTGTTGTGGAGATTACATAAAATAATGTGTGCTAAGCACAAGGCCTGACACAAAGTAGAAGCTCCAAAATAATGACAATGATGCTTTTATTCCCATTCCAGATAGAGTCTAACAGTTAAGAGTAGCTGCGTTTAAAAACTATCAGAGAGGCAGAAATGGCTATGGGGATGCACGGGCGGGAAGAGGAAAGCTGGGGTGGGGAAGACTTAAGAAGGCTTCCTGTTTGCTTTCGTTATCATGATAATAATCCTCTTGTTTGAAGCCCTTTCTATCTTATTCATATTCAACTTCCAGACTCCATCAGCAAGAGTGGATCCATGCCCAGGGCCCCCGGCTCCAGAGCTCCAGGAGCCTCAGGTATGGCTGACTTCCCCCACTCCCATCCCAGCAGCTCTGACTCTGAGAGCTTCCATGGAGGACTCACAGCCTAAGGGGGTGAGAACTCCCCGTCCCACACAGGGCCAGTGGGGAATCCCTGCTTCCCTCAGAGAGGACAGCCTGAAGAGTTTCCTCCTTGGTCCAGGGACCAGGGAGGATGCCGGGGCAACAGAGAGGGGCCTGGGGCCTGGACTAGCACCTACCAACTAGAGATGCGGCCCAGGCTACCTGCCCCTCTGGGGAACGGCACAGCCCTGTGCCCTGCCCTTCCTGGCTCTACAGCAGAAAAGAAAAGTGAAGTCACTCAGTCATGTCTGACTCTTTGCGACCCCATAGACAGTAGCCTGCATCAGGCTACTCCATCCATGGGATTTTCTAGGCAAGAGTTCTGGAGTGGGATGCCACTTCCTTCTCCAGGGAATCGTCTTGACCCAGGGGTCAAACCCAGGTCTCCCACATTGTAGACAGACGCTTTACTGTCTGAGCCACCAGGGAAGCCTACAGCAGAGGGTGCTAGTTTTGCCCGTGGTGAAGTCAACCCTGGACTGAAGAGGTAAAACTGGTGGGTATACACCTGAATCCCTTAGCCTCACAGCCCCTGGGGAATGGGCCAGAGACATACTCATCCATTAATATCTGCTTAATTTGCTTATCTATATTCATGATTATGTCCCCGTGTTCACACCATGCTCCTAGCCTGGGTTCACCTCCCAGATACACTGCTGGCACCCAAATCCTAGTCTTAGGGCCTGCTTCTGGGAGAATCACCAACTTAATGGACATGAGTTTGAGCAAGATCTGGGAGTTGGTGATGGACAGGGAAGCCTGATGTCCTCCAGTCCATGGGGCCGCAGAGTCAGACACGACTGAGCGACTGAAATGAACTGGGAGCCCAGCCACAGAGCAGAGCTTGGCGGGGCTACCACGGCTGAGGGCTGGAGGGCCCTGTGGCTGGGAGATGCTGTCTCCCTGGCCTCCTGGCTACAGTGTTGCCTGGCTCTTCCTCAANGACCCCTCGCGACCCTCCCAGCCCCGGCCCGCGAGCCCACTACGCTGCAGGGCCAGAAGCGTGGGGGTGGTCACCCCACTGGGGGCAGCGGAGGGCTGGCGTGGCCCCGCCCCTCAGGCTGGCGCTCTTCCCGGCCCCGCCCACTCTGGGTCGGAACTACGGTGGGCCTGCGAGGGGCGTCGAGCCCGTTCGTGCGTATCTCTCCGCCCCCTTTCCTAATACTCTCTCCGCGAGCGGTCGGCACCGCAACCTGTGCAGCCCCTGCGGGGTTTGGCGCGGGGGGCAGGAGCCCTCTTTGCCATTCTGCCCGCACGGCGAGCCGTGGGTATTGAGAGGGGAGTTGCGACCGGAGTGGGGATCCCGACCACTGGGACCTTGCGCCTGCGAAGGCAAGTAGGGGTTTTGCGGGGCGACGACCGACTCACAGCCTGCCCTTGGCAGCCTGGGGACGGGAGGCGAGATTGTCGGCGCTGGACCCTTAGAGTCCTTAGCGCCTGGACACTGGTGCTGAGAAGGCGGCGACCTGCGCGGGCCGGGCCGGGTCTTGGCCGCAGGGGCTCCCTTGGATGCTAGGGAGGCGTACGATGTGGACAGTCCCTGGCGGGCTTTCCAGGTGCCTGTACCCCACCCTCAGAGGCGCCTGTGCGGGGAGAGGGCTGTGCGGGAGGCTGCTACAGCCGAAATGGCGGAGGGAGCCAGGGTGTGGGCTCTGGAGAGGCCGCCGGAGCTGGGACGGGAGCAGCCCGGGCCGTGGTTCTGCCAAGGGGCCGGTCGCGCCCCTCGTGCCGTGCCGGGTGCAGTCCCTTCCCACAGGCACGTCTTTGATGTCAGTCTTCTGTCTGCGCAGTTGATCTGGCGACTTCAATGGAAGGGGAACTGAGCGCATAGATTATGAAGACACCAAAATGACAAGTCTGTTGCTACTTAATACAGCTGTGTAGTTGCCTTGCGTATTTAGCTCTTGCACGTGTCAAATGCAAGCAGATGACACGGTGAGGACTCCGTAGGCTTTCACAGGAAGGATCCATATAAATAAATGATGTATTAATCTACGTTTCTCGTTTGGAGCCTGTTTTCTGGACATCCTAGCGCACTTGAATATGTTGAAGTGTGGGAATGGCTCTTCAGAAGAGAGAGGAAAATTTTCTGCAGGGTCAGTTTAGAACGCGTGAAGTCAGTCTGCCCATTCAGTTTCTGGTTCTGGAAACCCAAACCCATTTCCCCTTCACAGCCACTCTCATTTTGGTGCAGAAGCAGTCCCACAGAATTTTGGAGTTACTGGGAAAGGAAAGTGAAGTCACTAGTCGTGTCCGACTCTGTGACCCAGTGGACTGTAGCCCACCAGGCTCCTCCATCCATGGGATTCTCCAGGCAAGAATATTGGAGTGGGTTGTCATTTCCTTCTCCAGGGGATTTTCCTGACCCAGGGATCGAACCCAGATCTCCCACAGTGCAGGCAGACGCTTTAACCTCTAAGCCACCAGGGAAGCCCCTGAGAGTGGGTATCAATTTCTGGAAGGTGAGAGACGTTTATTCACTTATTCCTTGATTCTTCAAAAGGACATCTTAGGAATTCTGGGAATCTGTTCATTAACCTGATACTTTTCTACCTTTGTCAGCATACTGTTTCGGTGTTTTACGGAATGTCCCTCCCTTTTATGCAGGGTGTGACTCTTCAGCTAGTGGACTGTTCTGTAGTGGTAAAGACAGCATCTCCTGAAACCACCTGCTGTGTGGCCTGGCTGGCATAGGTGGTGAATGAAGTCAGAACTATGTATGTGTGGGGAAGGGGAAAGGTTGCGGCATGCAGGATGGTATTCAAATGATAGCTCCCATTATCTTCACTGCCTGCCTTCTAAATACACTTGCCTATTTCCACTACCCACTCTTGCATCTCATATTTTTGTTCAAGGGAGGCTGTGATGCCTCTGCTAGGAAAACGACTGACTTTAGAATTGGGAGGTATGATTAGACAAGCTGCAGGTCTCTAGCAGGGGAGTGGATGTGAGATCACTTGGGAAGAGCAGAGAGATGGGAGACATTTTTCATAGCCTTGAATATACAGAAGTGTGTGTTGTAACACTTGTGATGAGTGTTGAGTCACCTCAGTCTCTTCTGTTTTCTTTCCTATTTTTTTTGTCTTTCATAGATTTGTTCTTTTCAGAGTCCTGTAGAAATCTGCAGGTAGCTGTTCTCTTTGAACTTGATTAGGAAAGAAGACAAAAGCTATTCATTTAATCCAAGGTGAGTGTGAGCATGAGCACCCTCATTGATTGGGAGTGGGAATTGGCTATTGACAAGTAAGACCAGATCATATGTTGAAGCCATTGTATTCCAACTTCCCACACACCTTTGCCCTCACATTTATGTATAGGAAATGGGGATGGGATAAGAAACAGTTGTGCCTATAGGGTAATTGGTAGATACCCAGGAAGTGGAGAAGGATAACATGGAAGAGGATCAAGAAGGCCAGAAACAAAGCTTTAGATTTGGAAAGGCAGGTACTGGGTTTAGAAGCCAGAGTGCATATCTACCAAATGCTTAAAGTTCCAATCCCTTCTGTGTTTTTGTTCATAGGTCCACCTGTGAGTTGGCTATAGGGCTTATCAACACCAGAAGCAAGAGAAGAGGAGATAAGTCCACCATATCAGTACAGGTTGGTGTGAGGCATACCAGGACAGGCCTGTGGGGTATAGTGGGATATTCCAAAGGGGCTATACCCCTTAGTCTCACTCACTTTCACCAAACTTTCTCATCATCTCCGTTCTTATTTGATTCAGAGAAAAGAGAAGTGTCTGGACAGGGCATTGTTGGGCATTAGTGGGACTATGGTAGGGATAAAATGAGGTAAAAACATTTTCTACGATTCTACTCTTACCATACAATCCATCTGTACTCTCACATTCTGTGTGACTTTCTGCATAGAAAAATGCAGTTGGAAGAGACTGAAAGCTCGTTTTCTTCTTCCACCTCAGGTCTATCTCCAGTGTGGTGGCTTTGGAGTGACAGAAGATCGTCACCTTCAACCTAGTCAAAGAATATTAGGAGACTGGCCCAAGGCATATTGAGAACCAAGGCCAAGGCTGTGTAGAGCTATCTATATAACTGGGCTTCAGCTATGGCTGGAGCTAGGAATAGAAGGAATAGGAATAGAAAGAATGAGAATAAAAAGAAGGCAAAAACTGAAAAAAGGGCTGCTGTGGAAGCTGAAGGGAAAAGGGAGGCCACTGATACAGTCAGATCAGCTGAAGGAAAGAGGGAGGCTACTGGTACAGCCAAAACCCAGGCCAAAGCAGTAAGCAGGGCGGGGCCTCGGGCAGATGCGGTGGCAGTGGGGAAGGCAGCGTCTAAGAGCAAGAGTGTTACTGAGCTGAAAGAACATCTGCCAGATGTCCGTCCCAAAGCTGAAGATGAGGCCACTAGAGCAGCTCGGTTTTGTTCTGCGGCTCGGGCTACTGCTGAGTCCAGGTTTACATCTAAAACTAAGACTCGTACTGATACCTCGTTTGGGGCTGGAGAAGAGGCCAATGTTGGTTCCTGTTTCTGGAATGGAGAAAAGATTGGTAAGCATTTGAGTGCTAAGGATGAAGGTAAAGCTGATACTGGTCCCCCATCCTGTGCTGAGAAGTTGGAGCCTGTGGCTGGGACCAGCTGTAAGGCTAGGCCAGGAGCTGAGGAGGAGGAGGAGGAGAACGTTATTGGGAGCTGGTTTTGGGATGGAGATGAAACTAGTTTTGACCCTAACCCTAGACCTGTGAGCAGGATAATTAAGCCTCAGCCTGTGGATGAAATTAATGAAAAAGATAGGCCCAAGGACTGGTCTGAGGTAACTATATGGCCCAAAGCTCCTGCTGTAACTCCAGCAGTGTTAGGCTTTAGATCCCAAGTCACATTTGAGAAAAAGCCTCCTTCATATGTTGTCCTGGCTTCTGCTGAGGAAAATCCCTGTTCTTCGCCTGTGGCAACAGCAGCAGCACGCCCTTCTAGAAGCACTCCCTCTAGCCCACAGCCTGTCTCTGAGTTCCCATTTGGTTCTGACCCTTGCATCCAGACCATAGAGGAAATTAGGCGCCAAATCAGAATCAGGGAAGTGAATGGGATTAAGCCATTTGCTTGCCCTTGCAAAATGGAATGCTACATGGATTCTGAGGAGTTTGAAAGACTTATTACCTTACTTAAGTCAACTACTGATCCTCTCATTCATAAAATAGCTCAAATTGCAATGGGGATCATTAATGTTCATCCATTTGCTCAAGAGTTCATTAATGAGGTGGGTGTAGTGACACTTATTGAAAGCTTGCTCAGTTTTCCTTCCTCTGAAATGAGAAAAAAGGCTGTCATTACTCTGAATCCCCCGTCTGGGGATGAAAGACAACGCAAGGTTGAATTACATGTTAAGCATATGTGTAAAGAAACCGTATCTTTTCCCTTGAATTCACCTGGACAGCAGTCTGGATTAAAGATACTAGGACAACTGACTACTGAGTCTAACCATCATCACATTGTTGCCAATTACTTTTCAGAGCTTTTCCATTTGCTGTCTCTTGGAAATCGTAAAACTAGAAATCTTGTTTTGAAAGTACTTTTGAATATGTCTGAAAATCCAACTGCAGCTAGAGATATGACCAATACAGAATCATTAGCAGCGTTAAAACTCATCTTTAACCAGAAAGAGGCAAAAGCCAATCTCGTAAGTGCTGTGGCCATATTTATTAACATAAAAGAGCATATCAGAAAGGGCTCGATTGTAGTCGTTGATCACTCCAGTTACACTACACTCATGGCCATTTTCCGTGAAGTTAAAGTGATTATTGAAACAATGTAAAATGAGCTAGAAATAAGAGAATGCTTTTTAACAATCTACACACTTGAGTAGGCTGGCTGTTCCCAGAGAGCCATGCATAATGTTCTGGTTACTCCACTGTGCATGCTATGAATTACATCTTGAACACAGTGTTACCTGTGACAGGCTAGCCTGAGCTAGACCATTTTGGCGTGTCAGTGTTTCATTATGAGTTGAAAACATCTGTCAATTATTATCTTGTGTAGGTGGAGAGCTTTTTAACATTTTACTTCATTTAAGATAGTAAACTGCTGCATCGTAAGTAAGCTAAACTTGTTCATTAGTATCTGCTTAAATCCATTTGCAGTTTCAAACGATTAAAAAAGATAATATCCTTGAATTTATAATCTAGTTGCATAAAAAGGCATATACACAAAAAGATATGATACACATATACTCCTATGTATATATGTACACAAACATATATATATACCGCACATGCTCATTGCCAAATGTGCACTCTCAATATATAATGGCAGAGTTGCTTGCTACAGGCTATTTAGTGTAAAAGGAATTACTGTTTTTCCCCTATTCTACCTGAATCAGATAACTCATTCTACAGCATACAAATGGCCCTGAATCTCAGATAAAATATAATAATTCAGTTTTATTTTGATAACTACATTTATAATTCATTTTTTGGCTATCTCATTTATGTCAAGTCATACAGACGAGAAAGGAGGTAGTGTAAAGAGGAAACAATTTCCAGAGCACCTACTGTCAATGTCAGTAACTGTGTTAGCACTGCATATTACACGTTTCCTCTTTTCAGCAGTGGTTCTCTGAGCTACGTGCTGGTATTTTTTTACGATTAGAACTCATTATTCTGGATCACCTCCAATGAGAATTAGGGAGGTTTAAATCATTTTTCCTAGATTTACATGGCAGACAAGTGGCATTGCTGTTTTGTCCGATACCAAACCCACTCTCATTGCCCCACTATCTTATAGCCCTCTTCCACTTTTTTGTGTGGCCCCCTTCAAGGCTCACAGATTGGTTTTAATGATCAAATTTTGCTGTAGATAATGCTCCTGCCAGTCTTGCAGTTCTTAACTTCCTCTGAATGCACATGTCCATTAGGCATTTGGCTGAACCTTGCTGGAGTTAGAAGAAAAGTCTAGGATGAATGTGTATGGATTTAACTGGTAGTGTCTGGGAAACAGTTGGTGACCAAAACAGCTGAATGGATAAGATGTAAAATTGGAGTCAAAACAATTGAAATTTGCTATATGACCTTATGGGCTTCAATCTTTAAGTACTTTCTCCCTCCAAAGAACTAGAATCATTCTGTACATTGTTTCATACCTTACGTTTTAAAAGATAATTGTTTTCTTCCTCCTTGCAAAGCTACCTTAATTTGTTTACCATTTGTAATTTATTCTCCTGTGAGTCATGAAAAGATAAAACAGTTCTATCTTTTACTAGTAGGCAAGCTTACTCTATGTATTTGTACCTGCTAAAAGTGTACGGGATAAAATTAATTGGAGAAATTTACGCCCAGGCCTAGAACTGCAGCTTCGTCAACACAAAACAGGAAAGCTAGGAGAGAAGCTGATGCCTCAGTCTACATGATAGTGATTCCTGAAGGTCTGCGGTCCAGAAAGCATTTCTAGGACTTTTGGATTATAGCTCTGTTTTCTAAAACTCATGGTAGGAATTAGAACCTCTTATCTGAGTTGAAGTGAATGTCTCAGTATGTAAAAATACTGGATTATATACTTTGTTAAGCAGTTAAAATGAAACAGGATCATACTGTAAATACTGTTTGTAACTTGCCTTCTCCCCGTCCTCCACTGTCTCTTGTGACCATCTTTCCATATCAATAAATAGACTTCTACAAATATTTTTGAATCTCTTATTTAAAGGTTTTCTTGTGTTAGCATTTGGTGCATAGTACTCTATAATCTTCCACTGCATATCCTCTTAATAAAGAATGTGCATAAACTTATTCTCCTATAAAAATAAGACTATAGTATTCTGCAACTTGCCTTTTTGTCCTTTCAGTTATCTTTCCAATTTAGTATTCTGCATATCTACCACATGCTTTTTATTTAATAACTTTATTGAGATATAGTTGACATATATCAAACCCTACATATTTAAAGTATACAATATGATAAGTTTTAACATATGTATACAGACATGAAACTGTCACCATGATCAAGATAGCAAATATGTCCATCACCTCCAAAAGTTTTGCCATGCCCCTTTGTAATCTCTCCTTCTCATTTCTCCCTATGCTGTCCCAGACAACCACTAATCTGTATTTTGACAATATAGAGTCATTTTCATTTTCTGTAGTTTTACATAAAAAGAATCATGCAACATATATTTTTTTGGAGGGAAGGAGATCTCATTTCAATTTTTATTTTCTAATTTGAGGAAAATTGTTTTACAATGTTGTATTGGTTTCTCCCATACAGCATTGCAAATCAGCCGTAATTATGCATATTATCCCTTCCCTCTTGAGCTTCCCTCCGCTCCCCCTATCCCACCCCTCTAGGTCATCACAGACCTCCCTGTGATATGTTATAGAGCCACTTCTCACTAGCTGTTTTACACATGATAGTGTGTATATGTCAATGTTACTTTCTCTGTTTGTCCCACTCTTTTCTTCCCCCATTCTGTGCACAAGTCAGTTGTCTATATCTGCATCTCCATTCTTTCCCTATAAATAGATTCATCAATACCATTTTTCTAGATTCCATATATATGCATTGATTCACATTATTTGTTTTCTTCTTTCTGACTTACTTCACTCTGCGTAACAGATTCTAGGTTCATCCACTTCAGTAGAACTCACTCAAATTCTTTTTAATGACTGAGTAGTATTCTGTTGTGTGTGTGTGTATATATACCACATATTTATCCATTAAGCATAATTATTTGAGATCCATGTGAGTTGTTACATGAATCAATAGTTCATTGCTTTTCATTGCCAAGTAGTAATCTACTATATGGCTGTACTACCATTTGCACAGTTTATCCATTCACCTGTTAATGGACATTTGGGTGGTTTCCAGATTTGAGGTGCTGCAACTGTTTAATGTAGAACTGTTATTAAGGACATATGCATTGCCTTTCTCTTGGATAAATACCTAGGAGTAAGATGACTGAATCATATGGTAGGTATACATTTAACTTTTACATTTTCCAAAATGGTTGTACCATTTTACATTCTTATAGCAGTGTGTGAAAGTTCTGATTCCTTCACATCCTTCCTAACACTTGATATGACTGGTCTTATAATTTTAGCCATATTTCATTGTGGTTCTAAATTGCACTTCACTAGTGATGNATTTTCCAAAATGGTTGTACCATTTTACATTCTTATAGCAGTGTGTGAAAGTTCTGATTCCTTCACATCCTTCCTAACACTTGATATGACTGGTCTTATAATTTTAGCCATATTTCATTGTGGTTCTAAATTGCACTTCACTAGTGATGCTGAACATCTTTTCATAGGCATATTTGCCATGCATATATATTGAGTGAAGTATCAATATATATAAATATTTTGCCCCTTTTATAAATTGATTCCTTTTTGTTGTTGATTTTTACAAGAAGAAGGGANGATCTCCTTGCAGTCCAAGGGACTCTCAAGCACCACAGTTTAAAAGCATCAATTCTTTGGTGATCAGCTTTCTTCAGAGGCCAACTTTCACATCCATACATGACCACTGGAAAAACCATAGCCTTGACTAGATGGACCTTTGTTGGCAAAGTAATGTCTCTGCTTTTTAATATGTTACCAAGGTTGGTCAAAACTTTATTTCCAAGGAGTAAGCGTCTTTTAATTTCATGGCTGCAATCACCATCTGCAGCGATTTTGGAGTCCCCCCAAATAAAGCCTGCCACTGTTTCCACTGTTTCCCCTTCTATTTCCCATGAAGTGGCAGGACCAGATGCCATGATCTTAGTTTTCTGAATGTTGAGCTTTAAGCCAGCTTTTTCATTCTTCTCTTTCACTTTCATCAAGAGGCTTTTCAGTTGCTTTTCACTTTCTGCCATAAGGATGGTGTCATCTGCATAGCTGACGTTATTGATATTTCACCTGGCAATCTTGATTCCAGATTGTGCTTCATCCAGTCCAGCATTTCACATGATGTACTTTGCATATAAGTTAAATAAGCAAGATGACAGTATATATCCTTAACATACTCCTTTATCAGTTTTGAACCAGTCCATTTTTCCATGTCCAGTTCTTACTGTTGTTTCTTGACCTGCATACAGAGTTCTCACAAGGCAGGTAAGGTGGTCAAGTATTCCCATCTCTTTAAGAATTTTCCACAGGTTTTTTTTGTGTGTGTGTGACTCACATAGTCAAAGACTTTAGCATAGTCAATAAAGCAGAAGTTTTTCTGGAACTCTCTTGCTTTTTCTATGATCCAACAGATGTTGGCAGTTTGATCTCTGGTTCCTCTGATTTTTCTAAATCCAGATTGAACATCTGGAATTCTCACTTCACCTGCTATTGAAGCCTGGCTTGGAAAATTTTAGCGTTACTTTCCTAGCGTGTGAGATGAGTGCAGTTGTGCAGTAGGTTGAACATTCTTTGGCATTGCCTTTCTTTGGGATTGGAATTAACACTGACCTTTTCCAATCCTGTGGCCACTGCTGAGTTTTCCAATTTTGCAGGCATATTGAATGCAGCACTTTCACAGCATGATCTTGTAGGATCTGAAATAGCTCAGGTGGAATTCCATCACCTCCATTAGATTTGTTCATAGTAATGATTCCTAAGGCCCCCTTGATGTTGCACTCCAGGATGTCTGGCTCTAAGTGAATGATAACACCATCATGGGTATCTGAGTCATTAAGATCTTTTTTGTATAGTTCTGTATATTTTTGCCACCTCCTCTTAATATCTTTAGCTTCTGTTAGGTCCATACCATTTCTGTCCTTTATTGTGCCCATCTGTGCATGAAATGTTCCCTTGGTGTCTCTTAATTTATTGAAGAGGTCTCTAGTCTTTCCCTTTCTATTGTTTTCCTCTTTTTCTTTTCATGGATCACTGAGGAAGGCTTTCTTATCTTTCTTTGCTATCCTTCGGAACTCTGCATTTAGATGAATATACCTTTCCTTTACTCCTTTGCCTTTCACTTCTCTTCTTTTCTCAGCTATTTGTAAGGCCTCCTCAGACAACCATTTTGCCTTTTTGCATTCCTTCTTCTTAGGAATGGTTTTGATTACAACCTCCTGTACAGTGTTACAAACCTCCATCCATAGTTTTTCATGCACTCTGTCTATCAGATCTAATTCCTTGAATCTATCACTTCCACAATATGATTGTAAGGGATTTGATTTAGGTCATACATGAATGGTTTAATGGTTGTCCCTACTTTCTTCAATTTAAGTCTAAATTTTGCCATAAAGAGTTCATGATCTGAGCAACAATCAGCTCCTGGTCTTATTTCTGCTACTGTATAGAGGTTCTCCATGTTTGGCTGCAAAGAATATAATCAGTCTGATTTTGGCATGGACCATCTGGTGATGTCCATATGTAAAGTCATCTCTTGTGTTGTTGGAAGAGGACCGGTGTGTTTTCTCAGCAAAACTCTGTTAACTTTTGCCCTTATTCATTTTGTACTCCAAGACCACCTCCTGTTACTCCAGGTATCTCTTGACTTCCTAATTTTGCATTCCTGTCCCTTATGATGGAAAGGACATCTTTTTTTTTTTTTTTTTTTTGGTGTTAGTTCTTCATAGAACCATTCAGGTTCAGATTTTTTGGCATTAGTGGTTGGGTCATAGGCTTGGATTACTGTGATTTTGAATGGTTTGCCTTGGAAACAGAGATCATTCTGTCGTTTTTGAGACTGTGCCCAAGTACTGCATTTTGGACTCTTTTGTTGAGTATAAGGCCTACTCCATTTCTTCTGAGGGATTCTTGCCCACAGTAGTAGATATAATGGTCATCTCAATTAAATTCGCCCATTCTGGTCCATTTTAGTTCATCGATTCCTAAAATGTCACCTTGTAGTCTTGTCATCTCCTGTTTGACCACTTCCAATTTACCTTAATTTGTGGACCTAACGTTCCAGAGTCCTATGCAATTTTGTTCTTTACAGCATCAGGCTTTACTTCCATCACCAGTTACATCCACAACTGGTCATTGTTTTTGTTTTGGCTCAGCCTCTCCATTCTGATTTCTTTAATGGAGAGCAAATGTACATATATTATCATTTTTTATGAGTTCCAATATGTAAGTTTACATGCCAGAAAAAAAAAACCTGGAATAACAACAAAATATAACTAATTATACCTGGCTCTTTTTTTTTTTTTAAACATGATTAATGAAATTAAAAGACGCTTACTCCTTGGAAGAAAAGTTATGACCAGCCTAGATAGCATATTCAAAAGCAGAGGCATTACTTTGCCAACAAAGGTATGTCTAGTCAAGGCTATGGTTTTTCCTGTGGTCATGTATGGATGTGAGAGTTGGACTGTGAAGAAGGCTGAGTGCCCAAAGAATTGATGCTTTTGAACTGTGGTGTTGGAGAAGGCTCTTGAGAGTCCCTTGGACTGCAAGGAGATCCAGCCAGTCCATTCTGAAGGAGATCAGCCATGGGATTTCTTTGGAAGGAATGATGCTACAGCTGACACTCCAGTACTTTGGCCACCTCATGTGAAGAGTTGACTCACTGGAAAAGGCTCTGATGCTGAGAAGGATTGGGGACAGGAGGAGAAGGGGACAACAGAGGATGAGATGGCTGGATGGCATCACTGACACGATGGACATGAGTCTGGGTGAACTCCAGGAGTTTGTGATGGACAGGGAGGCCTGGCATGCTGTGATTCATGGGGTCGCAACGACTGAGCGAATGAACTGAAAGGAATGAATGAATGAGGTACAAGGCCCTAGGTATTGCAAAACCAATCCCTCATCTTTCAAATGTAAGTTGAGAACTTAATATTAGTTCCGTGGATAGCCTTTGCCACCAAGAATTTTATTCATGCAAAAATCTCTTGAAAGGAATGGATAGTCTTCAAGACATTTCAACTGTGGTAGAAATAATGCATTGCATTTGAGTAGGTCCCTTCTTCAATTGGGGCTTCCCAGATGGTGCTAGTGGTAAGGAACCTGCCTATCTGTGGATGAGATGTAAGAGACACAAGTTCGATCCCTTGGTCAGGAAAAGCCCCTGGAAGAGATTCCATGAAGGAGAGCATTGCAACCCACTCTAGTATTCTGTGGTTCAGAAATTGGCTGGTGTAAACTTTAACTTATATGACGCATATGGTGTATCATTAACATATAGATACCCACACCACACCCTAGAGGTAATGTGCTTTTCCTGGGGTGTTGTGTACATATATGTTAATGACAATAATGTAATGTGCTTTTTCTGTTCACAATAGAACTCAATCTGGGAGATGTATTTTATGTTCCTCAAGCACCGGGAGATTGGCGGCCTGGCGTGCTGCAGTTTATGGGGTTGCAAAGAGTCGAACACGACTGAGTGACTGAACTGAGCAACAAGAGATATAGCAATTAGAGCAGAAAAATAGGATTGAGGGCAAGGTAGGATTTCTTAATTGTCTTCCATGTGCCAAGCACAATGTTAAACACTTTATGGCATCTCATCTCACCATTTTCATTCATATTTCCTAAAGGAAACTTTCAGAGATAAAGTCATTTGCTCAAGGTTACATGATGTATAGCAGCAGCCTACCTTTTACATAATTATTTTCATTACCCTGAAACACTTTGTGTTACAGTTATCATGTTTTCTCTTATTGCTCTCTTGCCATTGGTGAGTGCTCGGTAAATATCTACTGGCTAATGAGTCGACAAAGATGAGGAAATTCATTTGTTGAATGCCAACAATGGGCCAGAAATTAGATGCTGCCATTAAAAAACAAAATAGGATCACATTCTTTTCCTGTAGATCTCCAAAACAGGCACAAAAGATCCAAATGAGGATATATTTGCCAATTATATCTATATTATCTTTTCCTAATAAGTTCAAAACAACTCTTGTATGGGAAGTGACTAAAAATAACCTCAGGCAAAGGAAAGGATTTTAAAACCAAATTATTTCCAAGAAAACGAGAATAGTCAGAACGTAATTTTCCTCTCACACAGCAGGCACTGGATGCTAGTGATTTTCCCTAGTTCCATAGAAAACAGGAGACTTGTTATTTCAGGTGACCTTAGTATTACATCAACAGGCTTCAATAATAACATTAATAACAAGAGTTAATGATGACCTTGTTCCCAACAGAGTTCCTTNAGTGATTTTCCCTAGTTCCATAGAAAACAGGAGACTTGTTATTTCAGGTGACCTTAGTATTACATCAACAGGCTTCAATAATAACATTAATAACAAGAGTTAATGATGACCTTGTTCCCAACAGAGTTCCTTTTTCCTATCAGTACATCAGAGTAAGCAACATAATGCAATTTTCTTTTTGTTTTGTTAAACTTTTCCTTCTATACTTAAACGAATTCTTTGGCTTTAACAGAGTTCCTTCCTTTCTTCCTACCCTTCTGAAAGCCTAGAGGGTTTTCCCAGCTGGGATCTTGTGGTTCACCACAATACTCCAGAACAGCTGTGAAGGCTCCCCAGTTTCAACCTGGTGATCAGTGTGGGCCTGTAGAAGGGAACCGATTCACCCAGTGGCCTGTCATTGGTGATGCCTCTGACCATGGAAGCCAGGAAACTCTCCTGACCCTAACCCCAGTGTCATTGCCAGCAGATCAGTCATTATGCTTCTTGTAATATATTGTCCTTCTGGATCTCCAAGAATGTCACAGACATTTAGCTTATGTGCACACTACAATCTGTAGTAGCTCAGACACTGGGACCCAGTTAGACTTCCTAATCTTCACTCCATTTGCCCTTTGTGCAAACCTATGTCATAGATTTTTGTCTAGTATCTTGTTTTTCTAGGGATTAGAGGATATCATAGATAGCCAGCCCATGTGTATGCTTGAGATTCACCTAGAGCAGTGGTTTTCAAACTTATGGTCTCAGAAGACGTTTGTACTTTTAAAAACTATTGAGGATCCCAAGGAGCTTTAGTTTATATGTGGGTTATATTGATCAACACTTACCATATTATTAAGTAAAA
Organism: Raphicerus campestris; assembly: GCA_006410735.1. Classification (NCBI taxonomy): domain Eukaryota; kingdom Metazoa; phylum Chordata; class Mammalia; order Artiodactyla; family Bovidae; genus Raphicerus; species Raphicerus campestris. The sequence goes on from SJYW01038926.1 coordinate 129,607, forward strand.
CTGAGAAAAAATTAAATATTTTAATTTTGGGACTCATCAGCAAATAAAACTCACTGTTTATCCTAACTTCAACNATAAAGGAGTCAAAGCACAAAGCTAAAAATGTCATTATATCACAAAGAAAGATAGCAAGATAAGAAGTAAGGAATAATGGACCTACAAAGCAGACTTTATTTTCTTGGGCTCCAAAATCACTGCAGATGGTTACTGCAGCCATGAAATTAAAAGACACTTGCTCCTTGGAAGAAAAGGTATAAGAAATCTAGATAGCGTATTAAAAAGCAGAGACATTACTTTGCCAACAAAGGTCAGTATAGTCAAGGCTATGGTTTTTCCAGGTCATGCATGGATGTTAGAGTTGGGCCATAAAGAAGGCTGAGCACCAAAGAATTGATGGTTTTGAACTGTAGTGTTGGAGAAGACTCTTCAGAGTCCCTTGGACTGCAAGGAGATCAAACCAGTCAATCCTAAAGGAANTAGTCAAGGCTATGGTTTTTCCAGGTCATGCATGGATGTTAGAGTTGGGCCATAAAGAAGGCTGAGCACCAAAGAATTGATGGTTTTGAACTGTAGTGTTGGAGAAGACTCTTCAGAGTCCCTTGGACTGCAAGGAGATCAAACCAGTCAATCCTAAAGGAAATCAATCCTGAATATTCATTGGAAGGCCTGATGCTGAAGCTCCAGTACTTTGGCCACCTGATACAAAGAGCCAACTCATTAGAAAAGACCTTGATGGTGGAGAAGATTGAAGGCAGGAGGAGAAGGGGATGACAGAGGATGAGATGGCTAGATGGCATAACCAACTCGATGGACATGAGTTTGAGCAAGCTCTGGGAGATGGTGATGGACAGGGAAGCCTGGCATGCTGCAGCCCATGCGGTTACAAATAGTTGGACACAACTGAGAGACTAAACAGCAACAACAACAAGTCTTTAGTTAACAATCATCACTTCAAAGGTAAATGAATTAAATTAGCCAATCAAAAACAGAATGACTGAAAACCAGATGACAAAACAGAGTTCAATAATATGCTACATACTAGAGACTCACTTTAGCTTTAAAGACACATGTAGACTGAGAGTAAAGATTCAATCAAATAGTAATCAAAAGAATGCAGAGGCAACTTTAATCAGACAAAACAGGCTTCAAGCTAAAAGTGGTGAAAAGAGACAAATAAGGTCATTATATAATGATAAAGAGTCAGTCTATCAAGAAGATATAACAATTGTAAATATTTCTATCCCCAATATCATAGCACCATAGTATATAAAACGAACACTAATGAAACTAAGGGGCTTCCCTAGTGTCTCAGATGGTAAAGAATCTGCCTGCAATGCGGGAGTCCTGGGTTCGATCCCTGGGTTGAGAAAATCCCCTGGAGAAGAGCATGGCAACCCACTCCAATCTTCTTGCCTAGAAAATTCCATGGACAGAGGAGCCTAGCAGGTTATGGTCCATAGGGTCACAGAGAGTTGTGCATGACTGAAACTGAGGGGGCTTAGCATGCGCTACAAAACTAAAAAGGTAAATAAATGGCAATGCAAGGAAACAACAGATTGAACAACACTGAAGACTAGAGGTCCATGATCCTTGGGCCAAGACCCAGGACAGGTACAGGCCCATGGCCTCTTAGGAACTGGGCTTCACAACAGGAGGTGAATGGCAGACTAGAGAGGGAGCTCAGTTCAGCTGCTCAGTCGTGTCTGACTCTGCAGCCCCATGGACTGCAGCACGCCAGGCCTCCCTGTCCATCACCAACTCCCGGAGTTTACCCAAACTCATATGCATTGAGTCAGTGATGCCATCCAACCATCTCATCCTCTGTCATCCCCTTCTCCTCCTGCCTTCAATCTTTCCCAGCATCATGGTCTTTTCAAATGAGTCAGCTCTGGCCAAAGTATTAGAGTTTCAGCTTCAACATCAGTCCTTCCAATGAACACTCAGGACCGATCTCCTTTAGGATGGACTGGTTGAATCTCCTTGCAGTGAGAAGCTTCATCTATATTTATAGTCACTTCCCATCACTTGCATTACCACATGAGCTCTGCCTCCTGTCAGATCAGCTGTGGCATTAGATTCACATAGGAGTTTCAACCCTAATCCTAAAGTCAAGGTGGAATATTTTGAGATTGCCACAAAGTAGAAATAAAGTGTACAATAAATGTAATGTGCTTGAATCATCCTGAAGCCATCCCCACTCCTGTCCTAGTCCATGGAAATGTTGTATTCCATGAAACCAGCCCCTGGTGCCAGAACGGTTGGGAATTGTTGCTATAGACAAATACTACCTAACAGACGTATATAGAACATTTCATCCAACAACAGCAGAATACACAGACTTATCACACTCACATGTAATATTTGCTAGATAATATGTTATCCTACAAAATAAGTCTTAGCAAATTTTAGAAAGATTGAAATCATACCAAGAATATTTTTCTGACCACAATGGTATGAAACCAGAAATCAATAACAATAGAACAGGGAAATTCACAAATACATGGAAATTAAACAACACTCTCCTGAACAACCAAGAAAAAAAAGAGGACCTAAATAATAAAATTATCAATCAAAATTCAGACATTATGACTGACACCACAAAAATATCGGGTTGGCCAAACAGCCTATTCAATTTTAAGTAAATATGAAATATATATATTCACCCAGCACTTTATTGAAAAATGTATTTACCATTTTGTTACACTATCTTCTGCCAGTTTCAGGCAACTTCATAATTCTTCCCAAAATTTTTGTCTTTTTGAGCAAAGAACTGTTCCAAGTGCCTTTTGCAGTCTTCCAGGGAATTGGAATTTTTTTCCATTCAGAGAATTTTTTAAAGAACAAAATAAATGGACATCTGAAGGTAAAATGTCTGGTGGATATGGCAGAGGAATCAGAACTACCAGCCAAGCTGTAACAGTTTTTTCCTGGTCATCAAAGAAACATAGTTTTGTGGTATCCTGATGGAAGATTATTCATTTACTGTTGACTAATCCCAGATATTTTCCATAGAGTGCTGCTTTCAGTTGGTCTAATTGGGAGCAGTACTTGTTGGAATTAATTGTTTGGTTTTCTGGAAGTAGCTCATAATAGAGGATTCCCTTCCAATCCCATCATATACACAACATCATCTTCTTTGAATTAAAACCTTGGCCTTTGCGTATGGTTGGTGGTGGGTTCATTTTGCTTACCTCATGGTCTCTTCTGTTCCATATAATTATACAGTATTCAGTTTTCATCTCCTGTCACAATTTGTTTTAAAAATGGAATGTTTTCATTGTGTTTAATGAAGCATTTCATTATGCATGTGGAAGTATGGTCAAGAAGGTTTTTTTCACTTAACTTATGTGGAATCCAAACACCAAAGTGATTAGTGTAGTCAAACTAGTGCAAATGGTTTTCGATGCTTGATTTGGAAATTTTGAGTATGTTGGCTATCTCCTGCACGGTATAATGCTGATTGTCCTCAATTAATGTCTTGATTTGAATGTTATCAATTTCAACTAGTCTACCCGACTATGGAGCATTGTCCAGTGAGAAATCTCCAACACAAAACTTTTAAAACCACTTTTGACATGTTCAATCAGTCACAGGACCTCCTCTGTACACTCACAAATCTTGTTTTCCATTTCAGTTCTGTTTTTACCATTCTTGAAATAATAAAGCATGATATGCTGAACATGCTGCTTTTCTCTTCCATCTTCAGTATTAAAATGGCTACACAAAAATTCACCAGTTTTGACAATTTTTGTTTTAATGCATGCTGATATGACAGTTGTCACAATACAGTCTAGCAAAATTGTTTCAAATGAAGTTAAAGACAAGTAAGTACTACCGGAGCCACCTTACAGAAAAAAATGAACAAACCTTTTGAGAACCCAATACAAACGGTCATAAGAGACTACTGTCAACAACTACACTCCAACAAACTAGACAACCTAGAAGAAATAAGTAAATTCCTAGAAGCATACAACCCACCAACACTGAATTGGGAAGAAAGAGAAAATCTGAACTGATCAATAACAAGTAAGAACATTAAATCATTCCAAAGAAAAGCCCTGGACTAGTTATCTTCACTGATGAATTCTACCAGACATTTAAAGAGGAATGAATGCCCATTGATCTCAAACTCTTTCAAAACACTGAAGCGGAGAGAAGAAATTTATGAGGCCAGCATTACCCTGATACCAAAGCCAGGTATGGACATTACAAGAAAAGAAAACTAAATGTCAATGTCCATAAAGAATATAGATGCAAAGATTCTCAACAAAATACTAGGAAGCCAAATTCGGCAACACATTAAAAGGATCATTCATCATGATCAGCTTGGATTCATCCCTGAGATACAAGGATGAGTCAACATGTGCAAATCAATAAAAATGGTGCATGACATTGGTAGAATGAAAGATAAAGGTCATATGATCATAATAGACACAGAAAATGCATTTGACAAAATTCAATATCCCTTTATGATAACAACTCTCAATAAATCAATATAGAAGAATCATTTGTTGTTGTTGTTGATTAGTCACTGTATCTACACATAAAAAGGACATATATAACAAGCCCACATCGTATTTAACACTGAAAGGTTGAAACCTTTTCCTCTAAGATCAGAACAAGACACTCTTAGTAATCCTATTCAACATAGCCTTGGAATTCCTAGCCAGAACAATCAGGCAAGAAAAAGAAACAAATGGCATCATAATCATCTCTATTTTCAGAGGGTATAATTTTTATACAGAAAATCCTAAAGAATCCATGAGAAATTGTTATACCTAATCAATGAATACAATATAGTTGCAGGATACAAAATCAACATACAAAAACTCAGTTCAGTTCAGTCGCTCAGTCATGTCCAACTCTTTGCGACCCCAGGAATCTCAGCATGCCAGGCCTCCCTGTCCATCACCAACTCCCGAAGTTCACTCAGACTCGCCTCCATCGAGTCAGTGATGCCATCCAGCCATCTCATCCTCTGCCATCCCCTTCTTGTAACCATTTGTTGTTCAGTTGCTCAGTGGTGTCTGACTCTTTGTGACCACATGGACTGCAGCATGTCAGGCTTCCCTATCATTCACCATCTCCCAGAGTTTGCTCAAACTCACGTCCATTGAGTCAGTGATACCATCCAACCATCTCATCCTCTGTCATCCCCTTCTCCTCCTGCCCTCAATCTTTCCCAGCATCAGTGTCTTTTCTAATATATTGGCTCTCCGCATCAGGTGGCCAAAGTATCGGCACTTCAGCTTCAGCATCAGTCCTTCCAAAGGACTGATTTCCTTTAGCATTGACTGGTTGAATCTCCTTGCAGTCCAAGGGACTCTCAAGAGTCTTCTCCAACAGCACAGTTCAAAAGCATCAATTCTTCAGCTCTCAGCCTTCTTTTTGTACAGTCCAACTCTCACATTCTTACATGACTACTGGAAAAACCATACCTTTGACTAGATGGACCTTTGTCAGCAAAGTAATGTCTCTGCTTTTTAATGTTTTCTAGGTTTGTCATAGTTTTTCTTCCAAGAAGCAAGCGTCTTTTAATGTCATGGCTACAGTCACCACTCACAGTGATTTTGGAGCCCAAGAAAACAAAATCTGTCACTGTTTCCATTGTTTCCTCATCCATTTGCCATGAAGTGATGAGGCCATATCCCATGATCTTAGTTTTTTGAATGTTGAGTTTTAAGCCAGCTTTTTCATTCCCCTCTTTCACCCTCATCAAAAGGCTCTTTAGTTCCTCTTTGCTTTCTGCCATAAGGGTGGTGTCATATGCATATCTGAGGTTATTGATTTTTCTCCCAGCAATCTTGATTCCAGCTTTTGTCTCATCCAGCCTGGCATTTTGTATGATGCACTCTGCATACAAGTTAAAAAGCAGGGCGACAACATATAGCCTTGACATATTCCTTTCCCAGTTTTGAACCAGCCTATTGTTACATGTCTGGTTCTAACTGCTACTTCTTGACCTGCATACAGATTTCTCAGGAGGCAGCTGAGGAAAGTGGTCTGGTATTTCCATCTCTTTAAGTGTTTTCCACAGTTTGTAGTAATCCACACAAAGACTTTATATGGCTTTGTAACCATATAAGATGACTAGTGTTAACTAGATTTATTGTAGCCATCATTTCACAATGTATATACAAATATCAAATCATTATGTTGTACACCTGAAAGTTATATGAAAATTTGTGGAATTTTAAAAATATATATATGTATACACGTTTATACAACAATAAAAACTAGAGTAATCAAAACAGTATAGTACTGGCATAAAAATAAATGGGTCAATGGAACAGAAATGAGGGCCCAGAAATAAACCCACACATATACAGTCAACTAACATTTGACAAGGGAGCCAAGAATACTCAATAGAGGAAAGATAGTCTCTTCCATAAATGGTATTATTGCTAGTAAAATTGTATATTCACATGCAAAAAGATAAAACGAAACCACTGTCTTACATCATTCTCAACAATTAACTCAAAATGGATTAAAGACTTAAATACAAGAACTGAAACCATAAAACTCCTAGAAGAAATCATAAGGAGAAAAGCTTCTCAACAGGAGTCTTGGTAATGTTGATTTTTTTTAATATGTCACCTAAAACACAAGCAAGAAAATAAAAATAAACAAATGGGACTATATCAAACTGAAAAACTTCTGCACAGCTAAAGAAATGGTCAACAGAATGAAAAAGCAATCTAAGGAATGGGAGAAAATCTTTGCAAATCATACATCTGAGAAGAAGCTGCTATCAAACTATATGAGGGACTCATACAACTCAATAGCAGAAAAGAAACAAACAAAAGCCAATAATCTAAATAAAAATGGGCAAAGGAGCTGAGTGGATATTTTTTCAAAGATATCCATATGGTGAACAGGTACGTGTAAAGGTGCTCAATAGTTATCACTAAAACACAAATCAAAACCACAAATAAGATGTCATTTCACTGTTAAAATGACTATCATAAAAAACACAAGACATTAAAAAAAAGCTGGCAAAAATGTGGAAAAACGTGAACCCTTGTGCACTGTTGGTAGGAGTATAAATTGTTATATCCATTATGGAAAACAGTATGGAGATTCCTCAAAAATTAAAAAACTGGAACTACCATATAGTACAGTAATTCCACTTCTGGGCTTATAGTCAAAGGAAATGAAATCACTATCGCCAATAGATACCTGCAGCCCCATGTTCACTACAGCATTATTTATGGTCTCAAGACATAGAAACAACTTAAGTGTCCACTGATGGATAAATGGACAAAGAAAGTGTGATATACATGTGTGTATGTGTGTGTGTATTATTAGAATACTATTCAGCCATGAAAAAGGTAATTCTGCCATTTGCAAAAATATAATTGGACTTTGAGGGCGTTATGGTAAGTAAAATAGGTCATACTTAGATAAATGCTATATGATCTCACTTACATGGGAATCTAAAAAACAAAACCCCATACATAGAACAGGTTTGTTCTTGCCAGAGGTAAGGGGTGGGGGAGATGGAATAGGATGAAAGTGGTCAAAAGTTTCAAATTTCTAGTTATAAAATAAGTATGTTCTGGAGATGTAATGTACAACATGACTTTAGTTAATAATACTATATTGCACATTTGAAATTGCTAAGAAAGCAGATCTTAAAAATTCTCATCAAAGAAAAAAATGCATATGTGAGGTGATGAATATTAAGTAAATTTATTGTTGTAAACATTTGGTAGTATATGCATATATCAAATCATTATGCTTTACAGCTTACATACATAAAATGCTCCATGTTGATTATAACTCAAACTGGGGATAAAATAATCATATTATACTGTAGCTTCATAATCCAATTTCCAAAATTAACAAGTATTTCTTATAATCTTCTCTGAAAAAATAATACATATTCATTAAACAGGTTTCTGAAAATTTATTTTACATACAAATCATCTTATTAAAATGCAGATTCTGATTCAGTATATTAATTTGTGACTGCTGTATTTATAATAAGCTCCCAGATGATTACAGTCCATGGAACACACATTTTTAAAAGCAACTTCAATTATTTAATGGGTACAAAGTTTCAGTTTTGCAAGATGAATTAGTTCTAGAGATCTTTTGTGCAGCACTGTGTCTTCTGTTACCAGTGCTGTATTGTACATTTAAAATATGTTAGGAGGGTAGATTTCATGTTAAGTGTCTGTGTGAGTGCATGCTAAATTGCTTTGGTCGTCCAACTCTTTGCAACCTTATGGACTGTAGCCCATCAGGCTCCTCTGTACATGGGATTCTCCTGGCAAGAATACCAGAGTGGGTTGCTGTGTCCTCCAAGGGATCTTCCCTATGCAGGGATCAAACCCAGGTTTCCTGAATTTCAGGCAGATTCTTTACCAACTGAGTCACTAGCCTTTTCATTCTCCTCTTTCACCCTCATCAAGAGGCTCTTTAGTTGCTCTCTGCTTTCTGCCATAAGGGTGGTGTCATCTGCATACCTGAGGTTAGGTATATTTCTCCTGGCAATCTTGAGTCCAGCTGTGATTCATCCAGCCGAGCGTTTTGCATGATGTACGCTGCATAGAAGTTAAACAAGCAGGGTGACAATATACAGCCTTGATGTACTACTTTCCCAATGCTGAACCAGACTGTTTTTCATGTCTGATTCTAACTGTTGCTTCTTGTCCTGCTTACAGGTTTTTTTTTCTTTTTTTTTCAGGAGACAGGTAAGATGGTCTGGTATTCCCATCTCTTTAAGAATTTTTCCACACTTTGTTGTGATCCACACAGTCAAAGGCTGTAGTGTAGTCAATGAACTGGAAGTAGATTTTTTTGGTGAGGAGGGAGATTCCCTTGCTTTTTCTATGACCCAAAGGATGTTTGCAATTTGATCTCCGGTTCATCTGCCTCTTCTAAATTCAGCTTGTATGTCTGGAATTTCTCCATTCATGTACTGTTGAAGCCTAGCTTGAAGGATTTTGAGCATTACCTTGCTAGCATATGAAATGAGCAGAACTAGTACAGTAGTTTGAACATTCTTTGGCTTGCCTTTCTTTGAGACTGGAGTGAAAACTGACCTTTTCCAGTCCTGTGGCCACTGCTGAGTTTCCCATATTGCTGGCATATTGAGTGCAGCACTTTAACAGCATCATCTTTTACCATCTGAAATAGCTCAGCTGGAATTCTATCACCTCCACTAGCTTTGTTTGTAGTAATGCTTCCTAAGGCCCAGCTGACTTCAAACTCCAGGATGTCTGGCTGTTAGTGACCACACCACTGTGGTTATCCAGGTCATTAAAACCTTTTTTGTATAGTTCTTCTGTATATTTTTGTGGGCTTCCCTGGTGGCTCAGATGGTAAGGAATCTGCTTGAAATGCAGGAGACCCGAGTTCAATCCCTGGGTCAGGAAGATCCCCTGGAGAAGGGAATGCCTACCTATTGCAGTATTCTTGCCTGGTGAATTCCATGGACAGATAATGCTGGTAGGCTACAGTCCATGGGATTGCTGAGTTGGACATGACTGAGTGACTAGCACTCTGCACTATTTTACATTCCAAGCTCCCAGTGAGCTCCCAAGAGATGCCAACACTAACCCTCATGCATGTGAATGGGCTCTCTTGGATGTTCTGGATGAGAGGTGCCTCCAGATAAGTGCAGCCTCAGGTAACAGACATCAATTACAGCAGAAAAACACCCAGCTGAGCCCAGCTGACCCATAGAATCCTGAGCAATAATACATGGTTATTGTTTTGTTTACTAATAAGCAGAAATGGACATTCAAAACATTGTGATCTTATGAATGTTACTTCTTCCCCCGCCTCCCCCCGTGATCTGTTATTATTCTCTAATCTTTGAAGTCTTGATAGAGCTTTGTTATCTCTTTGACTACAATTAGTGTGTTGGTTTTTGAGAGGGAGTACATTTCTGAGCATTCCATCAATTCCTTCTTGAGAAGATTATCTACAGAAATCTTCACAATATATGATATTCACACTAGTCTTGGAAGTTGGAAAATAATTCTGTAATAATAAGGGAATCACATTTCAATTACACAAATCAAGGTACTGAGAAAGCGTTGCCACAATGGCTCCATGGAGGCAGACTTGAAAGGTGACTTTGTGAGTATTTATTCAGAACAGGGGTATTCTTTCACTCAGAGAAAATTTTCTCAAAGATGTCCTGAAACATTTTCTCCTGCTACAGAGACTGCCTTTGGCAAGAAAGCCACTTTTTTGAGTACACATAGACATGACTCTTCAACCAGATGGCAGATAGTTGTCCACTGCCGTCTTTGACCTTAGGGACTGTCCCAGTGTCGCAAGCGCAAGCAGCAGCCTCCTTGAAAAAACTCTGAGATTTCTCAAATGACTTTTTTTCTATATCAAGTCATATGGTTATAGATCGTGTCTTAGTTTTCTGTTGCTGCTGCTGCTGCTACTAAGTCGCTTCAGTCGTGTCCGACTCTGTGTGACCCCAGAGATGGCAGCCCACCAGGCTCCCCCGTCCCTAGCATTCTCCAGGCAAGAACACTGGAGTGGGGTGCCATTTCCTTCTCCAATGCATGAAAGTGAAAAGTGAAAGTGAAGTCGCTCAGTCGTGTCTGACTCTTTGAGACCCCATGGACTGCAGCCCACCAGGCTCCTCTGTCCATGGGATTTTCCAGGCAGGAGTACTGGAGTGGGGTGCCATTGCCTTCTCCGAGTCTTCTGCTACAGATGGCAGAGTGTTTAGCATGGCCTGTGATTTTACATGTTCACCCTCTCATCTCCAAGAACTCTAGGATACCTCCCTGGGTCTCTGTGTGGTGACAATATTCCCCTATTGCTTATTTAAAGGAAAACTTTCTTGTCTGTAGGAACATGCTTTGTTCCAACATGTGCAGAGTTCTGCCAACTACCCGTCCTGGTCTAGTGCCTCTAATCATTATGCTTTCTCAAGTGGTGGCCTGAAGCAAAGGTGATTTTCTTCAGCGAAACACCATTGGTGTAGCAATGTGAGGAGACATTTCCGGTGCGGAAGATAAGCCTACGTAAACCAGTTGCCATAGACACTGGATGTCACTATGGCGACCATGACGACTTTTCTACCGAGATAGATGTGGCCTGAGAAAAGAAGGTCATGCCTTTAGGTGTTTGGAAAACAGCTTAAGGTGTGGGTACCCACGGGGCGGGGGAAGTGGGGGCTGGACCACCCTGGGATGTGGGGAGACAAAAGGATCCACATCCAAGTCTCCTCTTTCTCGTTTTGCGGGCTCAGTGCCCCAGCTGTATCGAAGGTAAAGCATTGAGGTCCCTCCCGGCCACAGTGAGTGCAGTGTCCTCCTGCTGCAGGGGTGTCCTAGAGCCACCTTCCTCCTAAAGGCTTCGTCTTCGGAGGTGGGACAGGTAGTGACTCTTTGAGCCTCAACTTTCCCTTCTGTAAAATGGTAAGAATATATCACCTACAGGATTGCTGTGAACATTCAGTTGTAACACATGAGTAAGCCCATGGTCCTATGGTTATTGGGGGATCATGAATATTTTTATGAATTCAGGCCACTTGTTATTCCTTTTCCACTTTGCTGTTAAGGGATACATGAGGAAAGGTGAAGAAAAAGGCTGTGGTGAGAAACCCATTGTAACATCTGGGTGTTTTGATCACTACCCAGTTGTCTCAGTGGCATTCTCACTAGCCCAGTGCCTAGCACTGTGCAAGTCACAGTTGCATCAGTAAAGCATGGAGATGCTGGATGTGTCTCCCCCTGTGCAGCACCTCACGCCGATAGCCTTGCTCACATCAGGTGTCTGAAGGAGGCAGTGTCATGGCTGATGGAGCTTCTACTCCAGGTTCAGGGGCAGTGGTCCTTGGGAGACCCCAGCACTTCACATCTTCAGCTGGATATGACACTTGACTCAAGTGAGTTCATAGATCTGAAGGAAGTGTGTTACAGGACAGCTCCTATGAGGCTCACCAAGTGAAATGACATGAAAATCGCCCAGTTATGTCCCAGTCTTTGTGACCCCATGGACTGTAGCCTGCCAGGCTCCTCTGTCCGTGGAATTCTGCAGGACAGAATACTAGACTGGGTTCCCTTCTCTAAAGGATCTTCCCAACCCAGGGATCAAACCCAGGTCTCCCACATTGCAGGCAAATTCTTTACCATCTGAACCACCAGGGAAGCCCATGAAGTTCATAAATTAGCCTAAAAGTAGAGGAGCTACTTTGATCTCCTCGTGGAAGAAGAGGTTTAGCAGGTGGAATTTCATTTCATCAGCACCAACATGCTTTGCAGTAACCCTGCTGCCCATTCTACAAATGCTTTGTTTGAAAGCAATGAATTGCCTAGCTTGAGGAAGGATCTTTATGTTTAACATGCATGTGCATAAATTTACATATTTTTCTGACTATAAATAATAATCAGTGATTCTTATATGTCTCGCAGATGATGGTTGAAATATGCCATTGGTTCAAAGCTCTTCTGATTCTTCCATAAATACCATGTTTTATCCATTGTATAATGAAATTTTTAAGATGCCAGGAATTTTTCAACTGTTAGTTAAAATGTCAGTTACAAAAATGTTTGCATTTTCAAAAATATTAATTATCCTATAGGTTGTCCTACTGTATTAATACCAAACCATGTCCCCTAAAATAACCAGATAGATTTAAATATCATTAGTATCATTTTTCTAGAACATAACATTTTTAGTTCTGTACGACATGGCCTCCCAACCCTCCCACTGCCCTGTTCCTGGGCCAAAACAGTTCTCTCTCACTGTGAATTAGTTTTCATGTCCTAGAAACATATTTAAATAGAATCAAAGAGGTTTTATTTTCTTTATTTTTGGTCTGGGTTTGTTCATTCATTATACTTATTTTTAAAATTTGTCCATTTTGTTGCTATATCAAAAGTTCATTCTTTGCGTTGTTTAGTAGTATTCCAGTATATGAATATACCACAATTTGTTTCATACATGCATGCTCAGTCACTCAGTTGTGTCCTGCTCTTTGGGATCCCATGGACTGAAGCCCACCAGGCTCCTCTGCCCATGGGATTCTCCAGGCAAGACTACTGGAGTGGAGTGGCTAGCCATTTTCTCTTCAGGAGATCTTCCTGACCCAGGGATCAAACTGACATCTCTTGAGTCTCTTGCATTGGCAAGCAGATTATTTACCACCTGGGAAGCCCCACATTTAACTGTCAATAGATATTTGGGTAGTTTAAAATTTAGAGGTTTTTATTTATCTATTTTTGGCTGCACTGGATCTCCTTTGTCAGGCATAGGCTTCTCTAGTTGTCATGTGTGGGCTTCTTACAGTGGCTTCTCTTGTTGAGGAGCACAAGAGGCATGCCAGCTGAGTAGTTGTGGCACACGGGCTTAACTCACCTATAGCATGTGAGATCTTCCTGAACCAAGAATCAAACCTGTTCCCCGGCATTAACCACTGGACCAGCAGGGAGACCCAGAGGTCTTTTAAATAAAGCTGTTGTGAGCATTCATGTATTAGTTTTTGTATAGATAAAGACTTTCTTCCTCTAAGATAGGAGTGCAATGGCTAGATCATGAGGTAAATGTGGAATTAGCATGATAATAAAGTGACAAGCCATTTTCCAAAGTAGTCACACCATTTTTAATTTCCACTATCAGTTGTATGAGCATTCCATCCCACACGGTCTTGCTAAGACCTGATGTGTTCAGTCTTCTTCATTTTCATCCCAGTCATTCTCACAGGGATTGCAATAGTATTTCATTGAAGTTTACATTTGCATTTCCCAAAAGAGATGGGCATACCAGACCACCTGACCTGCCTCTTGGGAAACCTGGATGCAGGTCAGGAAGCAACAGTTAGAACTGGACATGGAACAACAGACTGGTTCCAAATAGGAAAAGGAGTATGTCAAGGCTGTATATTGTCACCCTGCTTATTTAAATTATACACAGAGTACATCATGAGAAATGCTGAACTGGAAGAAGCACAAGCTGGAATCAAGATTGCTGGGAGAAATACCAATAACCTCAGATATGCAGATGACACCACCCTTATGGCAGAAAGTGAAGAGGAACTAAAAAGCCTCTTGATGCAAGTGAAAGAGGAGAGTGAAAAGGTTGGCTTACAGCTCAACATTCAGAAAATGAAGATCATGGCATCCGGTCCCATCACTTCATGGGAAATAGATGGGAAAACAGTGGAAATAGTGGCTGACTTTATTTTCTTGGGCTCCCAAATCACTGCAGATGGTGACTGCAGCCATGAAATTAAAAGACGCTTACTCCTCGGAAGAAAAGTTATGACCAACCTAGATAGTATGTTGAAAAGCAGAGACATTACTTTCCCAACAAAGGTCCATCTTGTCAAGGCTATGGTTTTTCCAGTAGTCATGTATGGATGTGAGAGTTGGACTGTAAAGAAAAATGAAGTTGCTCAGTCATGTCCGACGCTTTGCGACCCANAAAGCAGAGACATTACTTTCCCAACAAAGGTCCATCTTGTCAAGGCTATGGTTTTTCCAGTAGTCATGTATGGATGTGAGAGTTGGACTGTAAAGAAAAATGAAGTTGCTCAGTCATGTCCGACGCTTTGCGACCCATGGACTGTAGTCCACCAAGCTCCTCTGTCCATGGGATTCTCCAGGCAAGAATACTGGAGTGGGTTGCCATTTCCTTCTCCTTCACTTTAAAGAAAGCTGAGCACCAAAGAATTGATGCTTTTGAACTGTGGTGTTGGAGAAGACTCTTGAGAGTCTCTTGGACTGCAAGAAGATCCAACCAGTCCATCCTAAAGGAGATCAGTCCTGGATGTTCATTGGAAGGACTGATGTTGAAGCTGAAACTCCAATAATTTGGCCACCTGATGTGAAGAGCTGACTCATTTGAAAGGACCTGATGCTGGGAAAGATTGAGGGCAGGAGGAGAAGGGGATGACGGAGGATGAGATGGTTGGATGGCATCAGCAACTCGATGGCCATGGGTTTGGGTAAACTTTGGGAGTTGCTGATGGACAGGGAGGACTGGTGTGCTGTGGTTCATGGGGTTACAAAGAGTCGGACCCGACTGAGCGACTGAACTGAACTGAACTGAATAATTAATAATGTTGAGTTTCATTTCAGTTAGTACTTATTTGATGTTTGATTTTGTGTGTGTGTGTGCATTGTCTATTCATAATTTTTGCCCATTTAATTGAATGCATGTTCCTTCTTACGGGCTTTTGTGAGATCTTCTATATTCTGAATACAAGTCCTTTATCAGTTACATGATTTTCAAAGATTTTCCGAGTCAATGGCTTGTCTTCATTCTCTCAACCATGTCTTTGGAGGAGCAGAAGGTTTTCTTTTTCAGGAAGTACAATTTATCGATTAGTTCGTTAATGGATTGTGGTATTGATTTCTTATCTCTGAAATTTTTACCTAACCCAGGGTCACAAGGGCTNTAGCCCAGTAGCTTTGAAATTTATAGAAATGAATCTGTTGAATTGTGGGGATTTTCTTCTTTATACTCCAGTGAATCTACCTCAGTGAATTCCTGGGATATTGAGTGGTGAGAGAGAATGAGGGTGGGAGAGGAGAGGGAGAGAGAGGGAGAGAGAGCATGTGTATATGTATGTATCTGTACACAGATGTGTATATTGCTAGAGCTTCCAGGAATGTTTATTGTGCAGAATACTTGAGGTTAATTACTGTGTGTTATATCAGTCCTAATTTCTATCACGTATTGGAACATAATCAGAGTGAATAGTGTTTGATTTTTTCCCAGTTTTACCTGACTGCATCAAATCTCACTGCAGGCAGAGTCACCATGGTAACTCTGACTGCAGGGAGATTTGACGCAGTCTGAGTGTCTATTTATGATTCTTACCAAAACCACTTGTTGCTATGGTTTCTGCCAAGTATTGCTTTTACAATTTTGTCATTCCTGCTAGAATTAATACTTAGCATTTGAGTGTAGGGTCGCTTTTACTTTTCCCCAAGACTAATTAATTATTAAATAATTGTTTTCATTTGTATAAGTCTGATCCCTAAAGTCTTATTTTTCTCAAAGGGTTTATTATCAGTAAGCATTTTTAAAAAAACATTTATTTGGCCGGCCTGGGTCTTAGTTTCCATATGCAGGATCTTCATTGCTGCATGTGGGATCTTTTAGTTGCGGCACGAGGCCAGGGATTGCACAGGGCCCCCCTGTGTTGGGAGTGCAGAGTCTTAATCACTGGGCCACCAGGAATGTCCCTATCATTAAGTATTTTAATGCTCAAATTGTCCCCAAATTTGCCAGTGTTAGTGCTTCAATTTGACCTATGGGTCCATTTGACACCTCCCTTTAATTCTTTGCCCATATATGTTCTCTGTGCCTATCTCCTAACCTGTAGAAAGTAAGTAATGATGTCCACAGAACATTGCTTTGAGAATTTAAAGATAAAAATAACAGCCTATAGCACACAGTATCTAGTCGGTCCTCTGTAATGTTAGCTCCCATTCCAACATTACCTCCTTCATCCTGTTTAGCGTGATGCCTCTGATACTACCAAAATAGCATCACTACTGCTACTGGTAAAGAACCTGTCTGCCAGTGCAGGAGACATAAGAGACATGGGTTCGATCCCCGGGTCAGGAAGATCCCCTGGAGAAGGTCATAGCAACCCAACTCTAGTACCCTTGCCTGGAGAATCCCACAGACAGAGGAGCCTGGCAGGCCACAGTCCATATGGTCGGAAAGAGTCAGACATGGCTGAAGCAGCCTAGCACAGCACAGCACTGGAGAGAATACTTGGATATGTAACACAGGCAGGGATAAGCACATATGTCCATGATGTGAGAGCCTCAGCGTCACTGCTGTGTGTGGAGGGGGCTGTGTGGTGGAGCTGGGGAAGAGGAAAAGCATCATTGCACAACTTCCAGGGAAATGAGAGGGGGCAGACAAGCACATCCGCACCCCCCAACCCTGCATTTCATGTGGTTTCCCTTCCTCTCACTTTCCTCTATTCCACATGCTTTCTTATCTCCTTACTCTTCCTTAAAGTGAGACATCATGGAAGGATGTGGAAACTGAGCCCCAGAAACAGGATCCAGTAGAGAAGAATTAAGTGTGATGTTGAGTCTGCTAGACAGGTTCCTGGAGCAAGAGTGAAGAGATTGGGTCCCATCATTGGACACCTGAGGTAAGTCACTACCCTTTCCCATGCCTCAACAGGATGAAAGTGAAAGATCTGGTTGCTCACTCATGTCCGACTCTTTGTGACCCCATGGACTGTAGCCTGCAAAGCTTCTCTGTCCGTGGGATTCTCCAGTCAAGAATACTGGAGTGAGTTACCATTTCCGTCTCCAGGGGGATCTTCCTGACCCAAGAATCAAACCCAGATCTCTGGCATCTGCCCTCATGCAGGAGACCCCATTTTAATTCCTGGGCTGGGATGATCCTCTGAAGAAGGGATAGGCTACCCACTCCAGTATTCTTGGGCTTCCCTTGTGTCTCAGCTGATAAAGAATCTGCCTGTAATGCGAGAGACCTGGGTTTGATGCTTGGGTTGGGAAGATCCCCTGGAGAAGGGAACAGCTATGCACTCCAGTATTCTGGCCTGGAGAATTCCATGGACTATATAATCCATGGGGTCGCAAAGAATTGAACACTAATGAGTGACTTTCACTTTCACTTTCTTTACCATCTTAGCCATCAGGGAAGTCCATCAAGATAACAATATCCAATCCTCTCCAGCACCCAAGAGGATTGTGGAGTTTAAGTGTGATGCCATAATGGGAAAATAATCTGTGTTCATAGGGTGAGGGAAGGGTCAGTGCACTTTGCAGTAATTACATTAGCAGAGATGCCCAGATATCCTAGAATTCTGCAGGGTAGTCATTAAATTTTAATACTACACAAATGCCTGCCCTTTAGGTCAGAATTTCTCAAAGTGCGGTCCTTGGACCATATCACAAAATGATCAGGGATTGCTTATTAAAATTACAGATTCCTGGACCCAATGTAGGTCTGCTGAATCAAAAATATTTACAATCATGTCTCCAACTAGTTATGGTATTCATCCAAGTTTGAAAAGCACTGCTGTGGTTTTACAAAAAGGTTTTCTAAAATTTTTGAATTCATTAATGTCTAATTTTATTGTTATTTGTACCTGATAGTCAGTTTTCATTATCTTTTCTTCTGCAATGTATTTCCAGGACTCAAGAAGCTTGGATTAACCTTGTTAGAGTGGAGTCCATTTGAAGTCATACATCTTAGCTGGGTGCTAACATACTTGTTGCTCCCTGTGGGCATTTACACTTCATGTAGGTCTAGAGATCAAGACGAGGAAGGTGTGGGATGCAGATATGGAATTGGTCTGGCATGCAGTAGACACCCAACACACATTAATAAATTAATGAAATGTAGATGCAAGAGAAGGCAAAAAAGATCTATGTATATTTCCTCTCAGTCTTTTTATTATAAACATTATGAATTTTTCAGAGAGAGTTGTGATCACTCAGTACTCCTTGGTTCATAATTTGCTTTGAGAAAAAAAAAAATCTCTGTTTATAAAGCATGCCTTTTCAATTGGGAGAAAATAACCTGTAGAAAGTAAAGAAAGATGCCACCTGGTGATCAGAGTCAGAATTGCAAATGTGCAAGTCTCATTAGGAGACTAGTTTTGGAATAGATTTCATGGAAGTGAGGGAGGTAGATGAATTCATCAAATAGGCCAAAGCCTTCAAGAATTTTCCAGACACCGATAGAGATCCTTTCATACTGATACCATCCTGGGATCTTCTACTCCTACAGCTGGAAGTCAAGCCCCTGTAGGAACTGAATAAAATGCTGCACCAATCAG
>SJYW01038926.1:148471-166751 GCA_006410735.1 Raphicerus campestris
TCAGTGTGAATAATTAGTGTGAATAAGTTCGAGACATAGAAACACATGCATGCACACACACAAAAATATTGTCAGGTAAATCATCTTGGACTGCTTCTTTTACCTGCAGAATGGTATACTATGATCATGTTTCCAAAGCAATGAAAATATGCATGTCATATTTGTAATCAGATTCAAGTATTTTTAAGTTTTCAGCATTTATTAAAGTTTCCATATTTAAAATAGTATAGAAATGCAGATTTAGAAAAGGAAAGGATCCACTCTCTCACCAATGACTACAGATTGAATTATTATCAGAGAAATATCTTTAATGTGATATTTTAATGAGATAGTTTATGAACATATTTCCAAGTCAATAAATGTACTTCTACTCTGTTTTTTGTAACATAGTTTACGCATCTTGTTTTACAAAACTTTATCTCAATGACTAACACTACCAATATTCTTTTACTTTTCCAACAACTATCAAATCATGTGGAAATGTTTAGAAGATGGATTTATTCTTTCTCTTCTGCTCCCACCTTCTGCCACCATAATATAAAGCCCATCTCTGTAAATTTATTGGTGTTTCTTCTCCAGACTTTTCTCTACACATAGCACATTAACTTGTAATCACACACTTATATCATATACACATGTATTCATGTTGATATTAATATTTATTCAGCTAGCCAAAAATTTCACTAGGGTTTTTCTGCAAAACCCAAATGACCCAATATATTGATACTTTTGCTGAAATCCAATATATTGAAACTTTTGCAGAAATGCCATCATATCTCTCATTATATTTTATGATTTCCCTCTTTCACTAATATTAATTTTCATTTATTTGTTTGGTATGTTACTACTTGTACAAAATATCTGGACCTAGGACAAAAAGGGGGCTCTTAACCTTGGTGAGAGCATGTTTATTGCAATCATGGGAACAGAAACATAATGCAGTGGAATAAGGAGTTAGTGGGAATTGAAGAATGTTAACAGGAAGTGTATAAAACTTTCTGCAATTTACATTTTCAAAGAGAAGACAGGGATGGAGGGAGGGAGAAAGTAAGAGAGAGCAAAAAAGAGAAATAAAGAGAGAGAGACTGTCTCATAGCATGGGGATGAAGGTTCCAAGGAGGAAATTTTTGTTTTTAATCTTCAGTGCCTTGAAAGTTGAGAAAATTTGAGTTAATGTGAAGGAGCCATTCCAGCTCATTTTAATCCCTGAATTTCCCCATACATTCATTTCCCATCTGATCATCTTATTTCCATATAGAGTTAATGAGAATGGAATAATCTAAGTTTTCAAGCCAATCTATGTTCAGTTATTAATGAGTGAAAGAATGGACAATTGTGCATCCATGAAATGCTAGTAATTTAGGGTTTTTTTTTTTTTTTTACTTCATAGGAAGATAGTAGATGACTGAAATCTGGTGTGACATGGACGGATATTGCATGATCTGATCTGAAACCCCCTGCAGCACAGAATGGAAGACAGGTCTAGAATTTTCCTATCAATGTATTAACACAGGGAGCAGTCTCGGAGCAGCAGTTAGGAAACACCAGAGCCCCCTCCCCTGGTGCCATCTCTTACTGAGCTTACCAGGTGAGTAAGAGGCAAGCCTGTCTTCCCAGTGTGGGGACTGGATTAGGGTCTGCTCAGAGGCGTGATGTTGGGCACTTTTTAGGAGCGTCTAAGTATCCCAAGAGACTAGAGATCCTTCTCTCTTTAAAACTTTGAAGTCAAGCCATATCAGAGAGACATTTGCTTCCTTCATAAAGATATCTATCTTTTCATTAGGAGAAGAGTGAGAAATGATTTTACACAGTGCCTGCCTTAGCCCTGAGGCTCGGGCAGCCCCAGCTGCTGTGCTCCCACACATAAAGGGCCTTTGAAGTCCTGCCATGTGCTATACACTCTGGGCAGGTTTCCACATTCATCCCTCAGGGCAGCTCTGTGACAAAGGTATTGTGAGTCCCAGTCCCAGATGACCAAGCAAGTCCTTGTAGAGCATGTATATATCACCTTCCTAGAAACTGGCATTAGGGGAATGAGGTTCCATCCCCTGCCCTCTGCAATGGACTACAGAGCAGCCTCCCTTTTAGACAGCGGGCTCTTAGGGCAGAAGAGATGGCCATTTTGCTCTCCCCTGATATTGTGAAACTGTGAAGACTCACTCAAAAACCCCTCTTGATGATGAAGATCATACTGTACCTATATGCTCACACACATTCATTACCTTGGAAAAGCATTCATCATGTTCAATTTTGTGAGGAGAGAATCAAAATGGAATTGACAGCATAGCTGTGTGTGTGTGTGTGTGTGTCTGTAAGAATGAGTGTTGTAAGATAGGTTTCGGATAATTTTTAAGTCTCTTTTCATTTTGATTTTCTGATGATGTGAATGTTAAATCTTGTCTTCTTTTGTGTTTCACTGAATGCATATACATGTACACTTATATATGGGCTTCCCTGACTGCCCAGAGGGTAAAGGATCCACCTGCAATGCACGAGACACAGGAGACCTGGGTTTGATCCCTGGGTTGCCCCCTGGAGGAGGTTATGGAAACCTACTTCAGTATTCTTGCCTGAAGAAACCAATGGACAGAGAAGTCTATAGGGTCACAAAGAGTTGTACCCAACTAAAGTGATTTAGCACACACGCATGGAGAAGGCAATGGCACCCCACTCCAGTACTCTTGCCTGGAAAATCCCATGGATAGAGGAGCCTGGTAGGCTTTAGTCCATGCGGTCGCTAAGACTCAGACACGANGTTGAGAAAATTTGAGTTAATGTGAAGGAGCCATTCCAGCTCATTTTAATCCCTGAATTTCCCCATACATTCATTTCCCATCTGATCATCTTATTTCCATATAGAGTTAATGAGAATGGAATAATCTAAGTTTTCAAGCCAATCTATGTTCAGTTATTAATGAGTGAAAGAATGGACAATTGTGCATCCATGAAATGCTAGTAATTTAGGGTTTTTTTTTTTTTTTTACTTCATAGGAAGATAGTAGATGACTGAAATCTGGTGTGACATGGACGGATATTGCATGATCTGATCTGAAACCCCCTGCAGCACAGAATGGAAGACAGGTCTAGAATTTTCCTATCAATGTATTAACACAGGGAGCAGTCTCGGAGCAGCAGTTAGGAAACACCAGAGCCCCCTCCCCTGGTGCCATCTCTTACTGAGCTTACCAGGTGAGTAAGAGGCAAGCCTGTCTTCCCAGTGTGGGGACTGGATTAGGGTCTGCTCAGAGGCGTGATGTTGGGCACTTTTTAGGAGCGTCTAAGTATCCCAAGAGACTAGAGATCCTTCTCTCTTTAAAACTTTGAAGTCAAGCCATATCAGAGAGACATTTGCTTCCTTCATAAAGATATCTATCTTTTCATTAGGAGAAGAGTGAGAAATGATTTTACACAGTGCCTGCCTTAGCCCTGAGGCTCGGGCAGCCCCAGCTGCTGTGCTCCCACACATAAAGGGCCTTTGAAGTCCTGCCATGTGCTATACACTCTGGGCAGGTTTCCACATTCATCCCTCAGGGCAGCTCTGTGACAAAGGTATTGTGAGTCCCAGTCCCAGATGACCAAGCAAGTCCTTGTAGAGCATGTATATATCACCTTCCTAGAAACTGGCATTAGGGGAATGAGGTTCCATCCCCTGCCCTCTGCAATGGACTACAGAGCAGCCTCCCTTTTAGACAGCGGGCTCTTAGGGCAGAAGAGATGGCCATTTTGCTCTCCCCTGATATTGTGAAACTGTGAAGACTCACTCAAAAACCCCTCTTGATGATGAAGATCATACTGTACCTATATGCTCACACACATTCATTACCTTGGAAAAGCATTCATCATGTTCAATTTTGTGAGGAGAGAATCAAAATGGAATTGACAGCATAGCTGTGTGTGTGTGTGTGTGTGTCTGTAAGAATGAGTGTTGTAAGATAGGTTTCGGATAATTTTTAAGTCTCTTTTCATTTTGATTTTCTGATGATGTGAATGTTAAATCTTGTCTTCTTTTGTGTTTCACTGAATGCATATACATGTACACTTATATATGGGCTTCCCTGACTGCCCAGAGGGTAAAGGATCCACCTGCAATGCACGAGACACAGGAGACCTGGGTTTGATCCCTGGGTTGCCCCCTGGAGGAGGTTATGGAAACCTACTTCAGTATTCTTGCCTGAAGAAACCAATGGACAGAGAAGTCTATAGGGTCACAAAGAGTTGTACCCAACTAAAGTGATTTAGCACACACGCATGGAGAAGGCAATGGCACCCCACTCCAGTACTCTTGCCTGGAAAATCCCATGGATAGAGGAGCCTGGTAGGCTTTAGTCCATGCGGTCGCTAAGACTCAGACACGACTGAGCGAATTCCCTTTCACTTTTCACCTTCATGCATTGGAGAAGGAAATGGCAACCCACTCCAGTGTTCTTGCCTGGAGAATTGCAGGGACGGGGGACCCTGGTGGGCTGCNTCTTTCTTTCTTTCTTTTCGGCTGTGCTGCTCTTTGTTGCTGTGCAGGCTATTCTCTAGCTGCTGCAGTGGGGGGTGGGGGAGCTGCTCGTTATCTGCAGTCCACAGGCCTGTCCTTGAGGTGGCCTCTCTTGTTGCTGATCACTGCCTTTAGGGTGCACAGATTTAGTAGTTGGGGCTCCATTACTGACATGGCATCACTGAAGCCTTGCTAAAAAAGATGATTTAATTAAGACCCAGAGTCGATAACATAATATGCAAAATATCTCAGATGCAAAAACTCTCTTCTATCCAAAAACTGGGAAAATCTTCCCTTGAGTGAGAAAAGACAATCAACAGATGCCAACATCAAGGTGAAATATATTAAAATTATCTGATATGGATTTTAAAGTATTTGTAGAAATATTTCAATGAGTAAATAACAGCATGCTGAAAACAACAGCAAAAAAAAATAGGAAGTCTCAATAAAGAAATAGAAGATATAGGACAAAGGAGAACTTTTAGAATTGATACATACAATAACAAAGCATTGATAGTCCTTTTATAAATACAAAGTCATCAAATACAGCAACCTTATCAAAGATATGTAATAAACAGCTTACAAAAATATGCACCATGTTCATAAACATCCGAAAAGAATCTCAAACTTGATTCAAGTAACAGATATGTAATTACAACCACACTAAGATACCGTATCTAAATTGTTACACTAGCAAATTCAAAAGTTTGTCAACACATTTGATGAGGATGTGAGAACCATCTCCTTTCCCGCACCGCTCATGGAGATTTTTAGAGCTGCAGTTCTGGATGTGATCGCCAAAGGGGCACATGTCTCCATTTTGCTTGGGAGGGGAAGTGATAGACTTTGAGACATGTAAACACAACACACCCAGGTAAACACAAATACACACATGTCTACTATGTCTAGGTAATTCTTTTAACTTTCTTTTTCTTTCAGGAGCACTATATTTTGTACATATTTCAAAGGTACTAAGTATATGTATATGTCTTTGTCAATCTGTTTACAAACATCTTTGTTCCAGATCATTTCCTTAATGTTTTTCATAGTATCATATTTCAAACAATAAGTGAATATGTATTTATAAAATAAAGTTATCTGGTATCTTTCCCCTTCCAAACCTCATCAAAAAGTACAAAAAGTGCCGGTCAATAGATTCGTAGATATTCTCCACATGTATTTCTGTAGGTGAAGTATTAACTTGTACTTGCAGATCAACAAATATGTATGCACAATCACACATTCTTCAAAATTATAATCACATTATACAATACTTGCCTTTTGTTTGCTTTCCACTTTAATGTCGTTCATCTTGATTTTTACACGTTTTCATTGGTTATTGTGGTTTTGGCATTTAGAAGTACTTTTGTGCATACACATTTTTAAGTGAATTCTCCACTGCTGTCCTACCCATCTCTCTTCTGGTTAACATGTGTGCTTCCTATTTCAAGCCAGTCACATTCATCTTTCCTAGATGTCTGCTAGATGCCACCTCATCCTCTCCAGGGTGACTGTGCACTCCACATGGCATGCGTTAGTTCCCCTTTGCCACATCATGCATCCAAAGGGGAGGCTGTATTCTTGGTTCCAAACACAATTCCTGGAGTCAGACAAACAGGCCAGATGAGAGTGGCTGTGTCTCTCAATAGCTGTGTAAACCTCAAAACATTCTTAACCTCCTTGAGCCTCATCTTCCTAATGAAGATTTCCTAAAAGGAAATCCTGACTCCAACCTTAGTGGATCATTGTGAGGTGTTCAAGGGGAACTGCCCTCAAGATCCCAGTATGGTATTTGGTATAACTATATCACCAATATTTGCTGCCTTCCCATCTCAAATGCTTTTTTCTTTTACAGGGATGAGGTTAGTTGCCTCAATAACATTACCATATTTAAGTGAGTATTTGGGATGCAAGAAGAAGAAGGAAGCACACACACTCCTCCACATAATGTAGGAATTTCGGGGCCATTTCTGTGATCTTCATTGTAATGGACTGGGTTGGGGATTAAGCCCTTCCCCTTCCATTGGAATAATTGTACTTTTCCTGTCCTCTGTTGGTTCCTCTACGTTCACATCATGACTGCTCTGAGGATCTGGGACCTCCTTGAAGCTCCAAGATTAGGTAACTGTGGGTCTGCAGGGAAGGACAAGATAGCAAGAATCAGGAGCTCATGGGTCTCCGTACTGGGGCCACCCAACAGTGAGTTCCTTCTCCTGTTGTGATTGGCATCATCACGTGGGTGTTCACTGAGCATCCGTCTCCCCTCACATGTCCCAGGACCAAGGGGCTGCACAGGTCACGGCAAGCATTTCACATGATCCTGATCCCTGTGGTGCTGGGGTCACTTCTGTTGTTTTAGTTGCCAAGTCATGTCCAGCTCTTTTGTGACCCCATGGACTGTAGCCCACCCACCAGGCTTCTCTGTCCGTGGAATTATCCAGGCAAGAATATTGGAGTGGGTTGCCATTTCCTTCTACAGGATTACCTCTGTAGAACCCCCTTAGTTTAAAAAGAGGAACAAGTGCTCACTGGAGTCATCAGAGACTCCTGAAATAGGAGCTGGGCCTAGGATAGTGGGCAGGGATTAAGGGGGCTAGATGGAAGTGAGGTGGTCGGGAATCCATCCTGACTCAAGTGAAGAGTGGGGATTCCCAGGTGAGCAGACAGGGCTGAGGTAACTGACGGGACACTCCAGGGATCTGAGGTCATCCTCAGACTGATTGGGATTGTTATTTATAACAGGATTGATTGCAAGATTATTATTTATTTGCTTCTTTGTGTTACCACACGAGCTTCTAGGAAGTCTGAAAGCGGAAGTGGTAGTTGCTCAGTCGTGTCTGACTCTGTGTGATCCCATGGACTGTAGCCTGCCAGGCTGCTCTGTCTGTGAGATTCTCCAAGCAAGACTACTGGTGTGGGTTGCCATTCCCTTCTCCAGGGGATCTTTCCAATCCAGGGATGGAACCTGGGTCTCCTGCATTGCAAGCAGATTCTTTTACTGTCTGAGCTACTAGGGAAGTTCAGGAAGTCTGGGTGAGATTAAAACTTTGCCTGAGCTACGAAGTACTCGGCTAAAAGCGGGCCCTTCTCCCATTACTTCATCATTTTCCTTTGGTGCAGTTTGGTGTGCTAAGAATAGCCAGATACCACTTTTCCCTGCCTTACTTTATTTTGGCGGAGTGAAGGACAGTATCTAAACTTTTCTGCTCTCCTTCCAGTTTTCTGCCTTTGGATATGGCCAGTGAGGAGGTTCTTCAGCGTTCACACCCAGCCACCGACATAGTCCAGCACAGGGGTTGCGGAGTGGTGGGATCACGAGGGGAAGTTAATGGAGAGGAATTCTGCGATCATTAAGGGCATGATGACACTAAAATCCCTAACCCTATAAGAAGCCACACGGGATCAAGTGGAATCTCTATTTAGGAAGATAAGCAACAGTTATACACTGCTGTGGAGGGCAGTTATTCCAGGGGGCATTCCCAGAGCCAGTGGCATCTGATTAGCTCAGAAATAAGTTCTGGGACAAAGTGCTGGGAGCAGAGAGCAATACACGGGAGCCAGAGATATTCTGAGGGAAGGCACACAACTTAGTTGGAGGTGAAGGATGGAAAAGGGCATCATCAAGCCACTTCCTCTAGAGTTACCACAGCTGTTTTTGAGGCACTTTTCCCAGGCTCTGTAGGTGGTGCTAGTGGTAAAGGACCCACCTGCCAATGCAAGGAGATGAAAAGGACTCAGGATCAATCCCTGTGTCTGGAAGATCCCCTGGAGGAGGAAATGGCAACCCACTCCAGTATTCTTGCCTGGGGAATCCCATGGACAGAGGAGCCTGGTGGGCAACAGTCCATGGAATCTCAGAGTCGGACATGACTGAAGTGACTTAGCACACTTTGGAAGTGTCCATGAGCTTGATGCCTTTGTACTTGATGGGCAGAAGAGAAGACACATACTGGAAATAAGGCCTATTCCTGGAGCTAATCCCACATGAATTCCACAGCCCCCTATGTGACCCTATCCTTAAACAGAGTGTGCCAGGTCCCAGAGAGTGAACAGAACAGCTGCCCCTGGACCCTCCTGGTCAGGACTCCCATTTGCTGCCTTTCATATGAATCAGTCTTCCCATCCCACAAATCATACTATTTCACAGTCTCACTACACCTTAGTCTAAGCATCTACCACGGACTCAGTTTCTTACAGATCTTTGACCAGCATGGAGATCAGATACTGTGGAAAGGATGAGTGAAAGGACTTAAGAAAATCTGCATTGCCTTCCCTGGGGGGTGAGTCAGCCAATTCAGGACCGTTCTGCTGTCAGGGTTCTCTAGCCAGAAGACTACCAGGAACATATCTGTAGCCAAAGTTGGGTTTTTTCCTTATTACAGTTTGGCAGAATGCACCCTGTAGATTCCTTAAGAGGACATTAGAAATGAAGCATTATAGGACTTGGATTTGTGTTAGGTGACTTCAGAGAGGGTTCATATTGCTCCTTATTTAATGCTGTCAGGAAGCAGAATGAGTCTATGAATGAGTACATTAATAAATTTTGACTGAAATGAGAGAACAATAGAGCAAGACCAAAGCTATAATTGGTAAAGAAGAATCAGCCACTCATATTCAGCATTAGAAGAGGGTGTTTGGTCATTTTTTGTAGTTTGCTTAGTGATCTCCCACCCCCAGCATTATTGAGATATAATTGACATAATATTGTGTAAGATTAAGATACACAACATGAAGTTTGATATATGAACATACTGTGAAATGATTACCACAATAACATTACTTAACACATACATCAGTCTCACAGTTACCGTTCTTTTTGTGTGTGGCAAGAATATTTAAAATCTACTCTCAGCAACTTCCTAGTATAGAGAACAGTATTATTAACTATAGGTACCATACTGTATATCAGATCTCCAGAACTTATTAATCTTATAAACAAACTTTGTAATCTTTGATCACCATCACCCATTTCCCCACCTCCAATCCCTGGCAACCACCAGTCTACTCTCTATTTCTATAAATTTGTCTGCTTTAGATTTTACATATAAGTGAGATCATACAGTATTTGTCTTTCTCTGAGTTATTTTACTTAGCATAATGCCCTCAGAGTTCATCCATATTGTTGCAAATGGCAGGAATTCCTTCCTTCACTTGGCTGAATAATATTATGCTAATATATATATATATATATATANTTTCTACTCTGTTTTATTAGTCTTTTTGTTGATTCATGGGGCAATACCACATTCTGCTATTGTACAGTATTTTATGTTTTAGTATCTGGTAGGACTAGCTGCTACCCTTTCCCATCATGCTTCTTTTTCAAGATTTGTCAGACTATTCTTGCTGTTTCTGCCAAATTTGAGAATCAACTAATTATCAAATAAATTTTATAATAATCTATTAGTCAATCCTAAAGGAAATCAGTCCTGAATATTCATTGGAAGGACTGATGCTGAAGCTGAAACTCCAATATTTTGGCCACTTGATAAGAAGAACTGACTCATTGGAAAAGATGCTGGGAAAAATTGAAGGTGGGAGAAGGGGACAACAGAGGATGAGATGGTTAGATGGCATCACTAACTCAATAGACATGAGTCTGAGGAAGCTCCTGGAGTTGGTGATGGACAGGGAAGCCTGGCATGCTTCATTCCATGGGGTTGCAAAGAGTCAGACATGACTGAGCAACTGAACTGACTAATGTTATATTGCTAATATCATTGTCTAAATTCATATAAAACATTAATGATATTTAATTAGATGCACATTAAATTATTAACTTGGAAAAATTGGCATCTTTTTGCTATTGACTTTCCTTACTTACTCAGGAATATCAGATATTTTCTATATGTTCAAATCTAGTTTTGTGTTCTACTCAGGTTTTGAACATTGCTTCTTAAGATCCAGTCATTTTCTTTTCTTTTATTATGTCTTCTAATTTTTAAAGCATTTGCATATAAGATTATATTGATTTTGGATGTTAATAGAATACTTACTACTTTTCTTATTTTAATATAAATTTATTTATTTTAATTGGAGGTTAATTACTTTACCTACTACTTTTCTACATTCTCTTTTACTTTGTGGTAACTTTGTTCACTTTTTCTTTAGATTTTCTACTGTGTCATCACATCAGCAGCCAACATATATTTAACTACCTCCTTTTGCTTTTAACGTTTTGCTTTTTCACTTGCATTGTAAAATATCTCCTAAAAAAATGTCAAACATTAGAAGAGATAAGCTGACATTTTATCTCGTACTTGCCTTTAGCAGGAACTGAAGGGTCCTCACTTTCTCTACTCATGCTGCTGCTGCTGCTAAGTCGCTTCAGTCGTGTCCGACTCTGTGCGACCCCATAGACAGCAGCCCACCAGGCTCCGCTGTCCCTGGGATTCTCCAGGCAAGAACACTGGAGTGGGTTGCCATTTCCTTCTCCAGTGCATGAAAGTGAAAAGTGAAAGGGAAGTCGCTCAGTCGTGTCCGACTCCGCGACCCCATGGACTGCAGCCCACCAGGCTCCTCTGTCCATGGGATTTTCCAGGCAAGAGTACTGGAGTGGGGTGCCATTGATGTTGCCAAATGTCTCTGTAAATAGATTATGCCAATTCGTCCTCTTCCAACTGTGTATGAAGAATTAATGCCCTCCCCAATAGGTTTTTTAGTTTCTTTCTTTCTTTCTTTTCGGCTGTGCTGCTCTTTGTTGCTGTGCAGGCTATTCTCTAGCTGCTGCAGTGGGGGGTGGGGGAGCTGCTCGTTATCTGCAGTCCACAGGCCTGTCCTTGAGGTGGCCTCTCTTGTTGCTGATCACTGCCTTTAGGGTGCACAGATTTAGTAGTTGGGGCTCCATTACTGACATGGCATCACTGAAGCCTTGCTAAAAAAGATGATTTAATTAAGACCCAGAGTCGATAACATAATATGCAAAATATCTCAGATGCAAAAACTCTCTTCTATCCAAAAACTGGGAAAATCTTCCCTTGAGTGAGAAAAGACAATCAACAGATGCCAACATCAAGGTGAAATATATTAAAATTATCTGATATGGATTTTAAAGTATTTGTAGAAATATTTCAATGAGTAAATAACAGCATGCTGAAAACAACAGCAAAAAAAAATAGGAAGTCTCAATAAAGAAATAGAAGATATAGGACAAAGGAGAACTTTTAGAATTGATACATACAATAACAAAGCATTGATAGTCCTTTTATAAATACAAAGTCATCAAATACAGCAACCTTATCAAAGATATGTAATAAACAGCTTACAAAAATATGCACCATGTTCATAAACATCCGAAAAGAATCTCAAACTTGATTCAAGTAACAGATATGTAATTACAACCACACTAAGATACCGTATCTAAATTGTTACACTAGCAAATTCAAAAGTTTGTCAACACATTTGATGAGGATGTGAGAACCATCTCCTTTCCCGCACCGCTCATGGAGATTTTTAGAGCTGCAGTTCTGGATGTGATCGCCAAAGGGGCACATGTCTCCATTTTGCTTGGGAGGGGAAGTGATAGACTTTGAGACATGTAAACACAACACACCCAGGTAAACACAAATACACACATGTCTACTATGTCTAGGTAATTCTTTTAACTTTCTTTTTCTTTCAGGAGCACTATATTTTGTACATATTTCAAAGGTACTAAGTATATGTATATGTCTTTGTCAATCTGTTTACAAACATCTTTGTTCCAGATCATTTCCTTAATGTTTTTCATAGTATCATATTTCAAACAATAAGTGAATATGTATTTATAAAATAAAGTTATCTGGTATCTTTCCCCTTCCAAACCTCATCAAAAAGTACAAAAAGTGCCGGTCAATAGATTCGTAGATATTCTCCACATGTATTTCTGTAGGTGAAGTATTAACTTGTACTTGCAGATCAACAAATATGTATGCACAATCACACATTCTTCAAAATTATAATCACATTATACAATACTTGCCTTTTGTTTGCTTTCCACTTTAATGTCGTTCATCTTGATTTTTACACGTTTTCATTGGTTATTGTGGTTTTGGCATTTAGAAGTACTTTTGTGCATACACATTTTTAAGTGAATTCTCCACTGCTGTCCTACCCATCTCTCTTCTGGTTAACATGTGTGCTTCCTATTTCAAGCCAGTCACATTCATCTTTCCTAGATGTCTGCTAGATGCCACCTCATCCTCTCCAGGGTGACTGTGCACTCCACATGGCATGCGTTAGTTCCCCTTTGCCACATCATGCATCCAAAGGGGAGGCTGTATTCTTGGTTCCAAACACAATTCCTGGAGTCAGACAAACAGGCCAGATGAGAGTGGCTGTGTCTCTCAATAGCTGTGTAAACCTCAAAACATTCTTAACCTCCTTGAGCCTCATCTTCCTAATGAAGATTTCCTAAAAGGAAATCCTGACTCCAACCTTAGTGGATCATTGTGAGGTGTTCAAGGGGAACTGCCCTCAAGATCCCAGTATGGTATTTGGTATAACTATATCACCAATATTTGCTGCCTTCCCATCTCAAATGCTTTTTTCTTTTACAGGGATGAGGTTAGTTGCCTCAATAACATTACCATATTTAAGTGAGTATTTGGGATGCAAGAAGAAGAAGGAAGCACACACACTCCTCCACATAATGTAGGAATTTCGGGGCCATTTCTGTGATCTTCATTGTAATGGACTGGGTTGGGGATTAAGCCCTTCCCCTTCCATTGGAATAATTGTACTTTTCCTGTCCTCTGTTGGTTCCTCTACGTTCACATCATGACTGCTCTGAGGATCTGGGACCTCCTTGAAGCTCCAAGATTAGGTAACTGTGGGTCTGCAGGGAAGGACAAGATAGCAAGAATCAGGAGCTCATGGGTCTCCGTACTGGGGCCACCCAACAGTGAGTTCCTTCTCCTGTTGTGATTGGCATCATCACGTGGGTGTTCACTGAGCATCCGTCTCCCCTCACATGTCCCAGGACCAAGGGGCTGCACAGGTCACGGCAAGCATTTCACATGATCCTGATCCCTGTGGTGCTGGGGTCACTTCTGTTGTTTTAGTTGCCAAGTCATGTCCAGCTCTTTTGTGACCCCATGGACTGTAGCCCACCCACCAGGCTTCTCTGTCCGTGGAATTATCCAGGCAAGAATATTGGAGTGGGTTGCCATTTCCTTCTACAGGATTACCTCTGTAGAACCCCCTTAGTTTAAAAAGAGGAACAAGTGCTCACTGGAGTCATCAGAGACTCCTGAAATAGGAGCTGGGCCTAGGATAGTGGGCAGGGATTAAGGGGGCTAGATGGAAGTGAGGTGGTCGGGAATCCATCCTGACTCAAGTGAAGAGTGGGGATTCCCAGGTGAGCAGACAGGGCTGAGGTAACTGACGGGACACTCCAGGGATCTGAGGTCATCCTCAGACTGATTGGGATTGTTATTTATAACAGGATTGATTGCAAGATTATTATTTATTTGCTTCTTTGTGTTACCACACGAGCTTCTAGGAAGTCTGAAAGCGGAAGTGGTAGTTGCTCAGTCGTGTCTGACTCTGTGTGATCCCATGGACTGTAGCCTGCCAGGCTGCTCTGTCTGTGAGATTCTCCAAGCAAGACTACTGGTGTGGGTTGCCATTCCCTTCTCCAGGGGATCTTTCCAATCCAGGGATGGAACCTGGGTCTCCTGCATTGCAAGCAGATTCTTTTACTGTCTGAGCTACTAGGGAAGTTCAGGAAGTCTGGGTGAGATTAAAACTTTGCCTGAGCTACGAAGTACTCGGCTAAAAGCGGGCCCTTCTCCCATTACTTCATCATTTTCCTTTGGTGCAGTTTGGTGTGCTAAGAATAGCCAGATACCACTTTTCCCTGCCTTACTTTATTTTGGCGGAGTGAAGGACAGTATCTAAACTTTTCTGCTCTCCTTCCAGTTTTCTGCCTTTGGATATGGCCAGTGAGGAGGTTCTTCAGCGTTCACACCCAGCCACCGACATAGTCCAGCACAGGGGTTGCGGAGTGGTGGGATCACGAGGGGAAGTTAATGGAGAGGAATTCTGCGATCATTAAGGGCATGATGACACTAAAATCCCTAACCCTATAAGAAGCCACACGGGATCAAGTGGAATCTCTATTTAGGAAGATAAGCAACAGTTATACACTGCTGTGGAGGGCAGTTATTCCAGGGGGCATTCCCAGAGCCAGTGGCATCTGATTAGCTCAGAAATAAGTTCTGGGACAAAGTGCTGGGAGCAGAGAGCAATACACGGGAGCCAGAGATATTCTGAGGGAAGGCACACAACTTAGTTGGAGGTGAAGGATGGAAAAGGGCATCATCAAGCCACTTCCTCTAGAGTTACCACAGCTGTTTTTGAGGCACTTTTCCCAGGCTCTGTAGGTGGTGCTAGTGGTAAAGGACCCACCTGCCAATGCAAGGAGATGAAAAGGACTCAGGATCAATCCCTGTGTCTGNCTTTTTTCTTTTACAGGGATGAGGTTAGTTGCCTCAATAACATTACCATATTTAAGTGAGTATTTGGGATGCAAGAAGAAGAAGGAAGCACACACACTCCTCCACATAATGTAGGAATTTCGGGGCCATTTCTGTGATCTTCATTGTAATGGACTGGGTTGGGGATTAAGCCCTTCCCCTTCCATTGGAATAATTGTACTTTTCCTGTCCTCTGTTGGTTCCTCTACGTTCACATCATGACTGCTCTGAGGATCTGGGACCTCCTTGAAGCTCCAAGATTAGGTAACTGTGGGTCTGCAGGGAAGGACAAGATAGCAAGAATCAGGAGCTCATGGGTCTCCGTACTGGGGCCACCCAACAGTGAGTTCCTTCTCCTGTTGTGATTGGCATCATCACGTGGGTGTTCACTGAGCATCCGTCTCCCCTCACATGTCCCAGGACCAAGGGGCTGCACAGGTCACGGCAAGCATTTCACATGATCCTGATCCCTGTGGTGCTGGGGTCACTTCTGTTGTTTTAGTTGCCAAGTCATGTCCAGCTCTTTTGTGACCCCATGGACTGTAGCCCACCCACCAGGCTTCTCTGTCCGTGGAATTATCCAGGCAAGAATATTGGAGTGGGTTGCCATTTCCTTCTACAGGATTACCTCTGTAGAACCCCCTTAGTTTAAAAAGAGGAACAAGTGCTCACTGGAGTCATCAGAGACTCCTGAAATAGGAGCTGGGCCTAGGATAGTGGGCAGGGATTAAGGGGGCTAGATGGAAGTGAGGTGGTCGGGAATCCATCCTGACTCAAGTGAAGAGTGGGGATTCCCAGGTGAGCAGACAGGGCTGAGGTAACTGACGGGACACTCCAGGGATCTGAGGTCATCCTCAGACTGATTGGGATTGTTATTTATAACAGGATTGATTGCAAGATTATTATTTATTTGCTTCTTTGTGTTACCACACGAGCTTCTAGGAAGTCTGAAAGCGGAAGTGGTAGTTGCTCAGTCGTGTCTGACTCTGTGTGATCCCATGGACTGTAGCCTGCCAGGCTGCTCTGTCTGTGAGATTCTCCAAGCAAGACTACTGGTGTGGGTTGCCATTCCCTTCTCCAGGGGATCTTTCCAATCCAGGGATGGAACCTGGGTCTCCTGCATTGCAAGCAGATTCTTTTACTGTCTGAGCTACTAGGGAAGTTCAGGAAGTCTGGGTGAGATTAAAACTTTGCCTGAGCTACGAAGTACTCGGCTAAAAGCGGGCCCTTCTCCCATTACTTCATCATTTTCCTTTGGTGCAGTTTGGTGTGCTAAGAATAGCCAGATACCACTTTTCCCTGCCTTACTTTATTTTGGCGGAGTGAAGGACAGTATCTAAACTTTTCTGCTCTCCTTCCAGTTTTCTGCCTTTGGATATGGCCAGTGAGGAGGTTCTTCAGCGTTCACACCCAGCCACCGACATAGTCCAGCACAGGGGTTGCGGAGTGGTGGGATCACGAGGGGAAGTTAATGGAGAGGAATTCTGCGATCATTAAGGGCATGATGACACTAAAATCCCTAACCCTATAAGAAGCCACACGGGATCAAGTGGAATCTCTATTTAGGAAGATAAGCAACAGTTATACACTGCTGTGGAGGGCAGTTATTCCAGGGGGCATTCCCAGAGCCAGTGGCATCTGATTAGCTCAGAAATAAGTTCTGGGACAAAGTGCTGGGAGCAGAGAGCAATACACGGGAGCCAGAGATATTCTGAGGGAAGGCACACAACTTAGTTGGAGGTGAAGGATGGAAAAGGGCATCATCAAGCCACTTCCTCTAGAGTTACCACAGCTGTTTTTGAGGCACTTTTCCCAGGCTCTGTAGGTGGTGCTAGTGGTAAAGGACCCACCTGCCAATGCAAGGAGATGAAAAGGACTCAGGATCAATCCCTGTGTCTGGAAGATCCCCTGGAGGAGGAAATGGCAACCCACTCCAGTATTCTTGCCTGGGGAATCCCATGGACAGAGGAGCCTGGTGGGCAACAGTCCATGGAATCTCAGAGTCGGACATGACTGAAGTGACTTAGCACACTTTGGAAGTGTCCATGAGCTTGATGCCTTTGTACTTGATGGGCAGAAGAGAAGACACATACTGGAAATAAGGCCTATTCCTGGAGCTAATCCCACATGAATTCCACAGCCCCCTATGTGACCCTATCCTTAAACAGAGTGTGCCAGGTCCCAGAGAGTGAACAGAACAGCTGCCCCTGGACCCTCCTGGTCAGGACTCCCATTTGCTGCCTTTCATATGAATCAGTCTTCCCATCCCACAAATCATACTATTTCACAGTCTCACTACACCTTAGTCTAAGCATCTACCACGGACTCAGTTTCTTACAGATCTTTGACCAGCATGGAGATCAGATACTGTGGAAAGGATGAGTGAAAGGACTTAAGAAAATCTGCATTGCCTTCCCTGGGGGGTGAGTCAGCCAATTCAGGACCGTTCTGCTGTCAGGGTTCTCTAGCCAGAAGACTACCAGGAACATATCTGTAGCCAAAGTTGGGTTTTTTCCTTATTACAGTTTGGCAGAATGCACCCTGTAGATTCCTTAAGAGGACATTAGAAATGAAGCATTATAGGACTTGGATTTGTGTTAGGTGACTTCAGAGAGGGTTCATATTGCTCCTTATTTAATGCTGTCAGGAAGCAGAATGAGTCTATGAATGAGTACATTAATAAATTTTGACTGAAATGAGAGAACAATAGAGCAAGACCAAAGCTATAATTGGTAAAGAAGAATCAGCCACTCATATTCAGCATTAGAAGAGGGTGTTTGGTCATTTTTTGTAGTTTGCTTAGTGATCTCCCACCCCCAGCATTATTGAGATATAATTGACATAATATTGTGTAAGATTAAGATACACAACATGAAGTTTGATATATGAACATACTGTGAAATGATTACCACAATAACATTACTTAACACATACATCAGTCTCACAGTTACCGTTCTTTTTGTGTGTGGCAAGAATATTTAAAATCTACTCTCAGCAACTTCCTAGTATAGAGAACAGTATTATTAACTATAGGTACCATACTGTATATCAGATCTCCAGAACTTATTAATCTTATAAACAAACTTTGTAATCTTTGATCACCATCACCCATTTCCCCACCTCCAATCCCTGGCAACCACCAGTCTACTCTCTATTTCTATAAATTTGTCTGCTTTAGATTTTACATATAAGTGAGATCATACAGTATTTGTCTTTCTCTGAGTTATTTTACTTAGCATAATGCCCTCAGAGTTCATCCATATTGTTGCAAATGGCAGGAATTCCTTCCTTCACTTGGCTGAATAATATTATGCTAATATATATATATATATATATA
>SJYW01038926.1:166987-185714 GCA_006410735.1 Raphicerus campestris
CTCTAAACTGCATGCTCAGATTGTTATCTGAGGAACAATAATGCAGGCCATTGCTGAAGTGAACTGTGTCCCCAGTGCAATCCCCCTCAAAAGTGGAAGAGTGTGAATTTTAGGTGAATCTTCAGGCAAGATATTTGAAAACTTCAGCATCTTAAGTCCATTGTGTATTGCTACAACCTATGACAAATTGTGAACTCCGTCTTTGGTCCCCCTTCACATATGTCTGGAAACTGCAAATGTGGTAGAGTCACTAGATGACTCAGTTCAATTCAGTTCATTTCAGTCGCTCAGTTGTGTCTGACTCTTTGCAACCCCACGGACTGCGGCACACCAGGCTTCCCTGTCGATCACCAACTCCTGGAGCTTTCTCAAACCCGTGTCCATTGAGTCAGTGATTGACATCAAACCATCTCATCCTCTGTAATCCACTTCTCCTCCTGTCTTCAATCTTTCCCAGCATCAGGGGATTTTCCAGTGAGTCAGTTCTTTCTATCAGGTGGCCAAAGTATTGGACCTTCAACTTCACTTTCTTTATGGTCCAACTCTCACATCCATACATGACTACTGGAAAAACAGTAGCTTTGATTAGACGGACCTTTACCAGCAAAGTGATGTCTTTGCTTTAAAATATGCTGTCTAGATAGCTTTTCTTCTAAGTAGTAAGTATGTTTTAATTTCATGGCTGCAGTCACCATCTGCAGTGATTTTGGAGCCCAAAAAATAAAGTCTGACACTGTTTCCACTGTGTCCCCATCTATTTCCCATGAAGTGATGGGACCAGATGCCATGATCTTTGTTTTCTGAATGTTGAGCTTTATGCCAACTTTTTCACTCTCCTCTTTCACTTTCATCAAGAGGCTTTTTAGTTCCTCTTCACTTTCTGCCATAAGGGTGGTGTCATCTGCATATCGGAGGTTATTTATATTTCTCCCAGCAATCTTGATTCCAGCTTGTGTTTCTTCCAGTCCAGCGTTTCTCATGATGTACTCTGCAGAGAAGTTAAATAAGCAGGGTGACAATATACAGCCTTGATGTACTCCTTTCAAAATTTGGAAATAGTCCATTGTTCCATGTCCAGTTCTTATTGTTGTTTGTTGACCTGCATGCAGATTTCTCAGGAGGCAGGTCAGAAAATCTGGTATTCCCATTTCTTTAAGAATTTTCCACAGTTTGTTGTGAACCACATAGTCAAAGGCTTTAGCATAGTCAATGAAGCAGAAGTAGATGTTTTTCTGGAATTCTCCTGCTTTTTCTATGATCCAACGGATGTTGGCAATTTGACCTCTTGTTCCTCTGCCTTTTCTAAAACCAGCTTGAACATCTGGAAGTTTTTGCTTCATGTACTGTTGAAGCCTAGCTTGGAGAATTTTGAGCATTATTTTGTTCACATATGAGATGAGTGCAGTTATGCAGTAGGTTGAACATTCTTTGGCATTACCTTTCTTTGGGATGGGAATGAAAACTGACCTTTTCCAGTCCTGTGGCCACTGCTGAGTTTTCCAAATTTTCTGGCATATTGAGGGCAGCACTTTCACAGCATCATCTTTTAGGATCTGAAATAACACAGGCGGAATTCCATCACTTCCACTAGCTTTGTCCGTAGTGATGATTCCTAAGGCCCGCTTGACTTCACACTCCAGGATGTCTGGCTCTAGCTAAGCGATAACACCATCGTGGTTATCTGAGTCATTAAAATCTTTTTTGTACAGTTCTTCTGTGTACTCTTGCCACCTCTTCTTAATATTTTCTGCTTCTGTTAGGTCCATGCCATTTGTGTCCTTTATTGTGCCCGTCTTTGCATGAAATGTTCCCTTGGTATCTCTAAATTTCTTGAAGAGATCTCTAGTCTTTCCCAAGCTATTGTTTTCCTCTTTTTCTTTGCATTAATTGCTGAGGAAGGCTTTCTTATCTCTCCTTGCTGTTCTTTGGAACTTTGCATGCAGATGGATATATATCTATCCTTTTCTCTTTTGCCTTTGGCTTCTCTTCTTTTCTCAGCTATTTGTAAGGGCTCCTCAGACAACCATTTTGCCTTTTTGCACTTCTTTTTCTTGGCAATGATTTTGACCACCACCTCCTGTACAATGTCAGGAACCTCCATCCATAGATCTTCATTCACTCTATCAGATCTTATCCCTTGAATCTATTTCTCACTACCTCTGTATAGTTGTAAGGGATTTGATTTAGGTCATACCTGAATGGCCCTAGTGGTTTTCCCTACTTTCTTCAATTTAAGTCTGAATTTGGCAATAAGAAGTTCATGATCTGAGCCATAGTCAGCTCCTGGTCTTGTTTTGCTAACTGTGTAGAAGTTCTCCATGTCTGGCTGCAAAGAATGTAATCAATCTGATTTCTGTATTGACCATCTATTGATATCTATGTGTAGAGTCATCGCTTTTGTTGTTGGAAGAGGGTGTTTGCACTGACCAGTGATTTCTCTTTTCAAAATTCTGTTAGCCTTTGCCTTTGGTAATCAAGCCAAAAGGGTATATCTGGGATTTCTCATGTGAAGTGACATTTAAGCCAAGATCTGAGGATAAGGAAGCTTTAGCCAGCAGAAGAGGAGAGAGTGGAGACAAGTCAGATATAACCAAAGGAAATATCCTGTAACCTGGTTCATCCCTTTGGAAAACCCAAAGTAGAAATCCCTTACCCTGCATTCTATCATGCCAGGAAAAACTTTGTGAAATTTACAGGATGGTTATAGACAATATGTACATGGATCCCTTCTGCCCTCCTTGCTCCCAGTTCAGTTCAGTCGCTCAGTCATGTCCGACTCTCTGTGGCCCCATGAATCGCAGCACGCCAGGGCTCCCTGTTCATCACCATCTCCCGGAGTTCACTCAGACTCACGTTCATCGAGTCTGTGATGCCATCCAGCCATCTCATCCTCTGTCGTCCCCTTCTCCTCCTGCCCCCAATCCTTTCCNCAAGGAGATCCAACCAGTCCATTCTAAAGGAGATCAGTCCTGGGTGTTCTTTGGAAGGAATGATGCTAAAGCTGAAACTCTAGTACTTTGGCCACCTCATGTGAAGAGTTGACTCATTGGAAAAGACTCTGATGCTGGGATTGATTGGGGGTAGGAGGAGAAGGGGCCGACAGAGGATGAGATGGCTGGATGGCATCACTGACTCGATGAATGTGAGTCTGAGTGAACTCTGGAAGATGGTGCTGGACAGGGAGGCCTGGTGTGCTGTGATTCATGGGGTCGCAAAGAGGCGGACATGACTGAGCGACTGAACTGAACTGAACTGAGCCAAGAATTTAGTGAATCTGTGCATAGAGAAATCAACCCAGTTCCTTGGAGCGCAGTTCCAGTCTCTGTTGCTCCAGGTAGCATCTGAATGACTCCACAAGCTCCAGCACCTCAGCAAGCCTCAGCAACCTTGAAAAGTTGTTGGTTCTGATATCAGAATCTCCTTGTGAGGAATACATGAAACAATAGATGCAATGTAGCAAGTACAGAACTCTTCCTGCCTCTGGTACTCACAGTTCTCTGGGTCTGCAGAATGAAGGAACACAATGTAATGCAGCAGATGCGGAATCTGGCACAGAGAGTCCTCTGTGTTTGTAGCTATAAGTACCCAGGTCCCCAGTGCCTCCTAACACCTCTGTAGGGGTGGTTTAGTTGGAAACGTTCCCTGGGTGTTAAGCTGGTAGAAAACCCAGAGGGCTGTTATTATAAGAAGTTAAAGCTCCTCTGGCCCCCAGGGCTCTCCTCCTCTGTGCCCTTGGGGAGAGGACTTCCTGTAAGGACTCCATCTTGCTTGGCATTGATAGAGAGTTTGGGGCCTGCTCTCTCTTTGTTTGGCAGCCTTCCTTGATCTCCAAGCCTCCAGCTCCAGACCCACATACTCTCTCCTAGAGAAGCCTGCGAGGACAGCGGTGACAAATCTCTGCCTTCAGGTTACCCTATGGGTGAGTCATTCTGCATGAGAACTTCTTTTCAGATCTCCACAGGACAGGAGGGTTTCTGGGTTCCCTTCCCCACCCCAACCCACAGGACCCCTAACCAGCCAACCTTCTTTTAGAGAAAGGTGGGAGAGAGCCCATGCTGACTGTTTTCTACTCTTCGGAGGAAATGGGCTCTCACACAGCCATTCTGATTCCAGGTGGAAAACTTGCCCTCCTATGGAAATGGCCTTGACTGGGTGAATTTTTTTCCCTTGCCTAAGGAAAATGCATGAGTAATGTGATCTTCTCAGGTCTAGGGTTTGGAGAGTGGGGATGGTAACCTAGGTAAAGGGTGGGATTGTGTAAACTAATGTTCTTTGCATTTATACTAGAGGTTGGGGGAGGACGGAAACCCCACCATTGCTACTGAATATTGAATTAACTAGTCAGGGTAAATTGTATTAGTCCTTAGTTTTTGAGACTTGCTTTTTTGCCTAGCATATGATCTATTTTGGAATGTTCAATCAGTATTTGCTATGTGCATTGCTCTATGTCAATTAAATAAATTTGTTTATTTAAGTCACATTTAAAAATCCTCTCCCTCTAGCTGAATTTTTGTTCGCCATTTTATTTCTCACTCAGTGATGTGTTAAAGTTTCTCACTGACTGTGGATTTATCCATTCCCTCTTATTTCTGTCAGGTTTTATTTTGCATATTTTGGCTCTATTTTAAGACATGCATACNACACCTCTGTAGGGGTGGTTTAGTTGGAAACGTTCCCTGGGTGTTAAGCTGGTAGAAAACCCAGAGGGCTGTTATTATAAGAAGTTAAAGCTCCTCTGGCCCCCAGGGCTCTCCTCCTCTGTGCCCTTGGGGAGAGGACTTCCTGTAAGGACTCCATCTTGCTTGGCATTGATAGAGAGTTTGGGGCCTGCTCTCTCTTTGTTTGGCAGCCTTCCTTGATCTCCAAGCCTCCAGCTCCAGACCCACATACTCTCTCCTAGAGAA
Source organism: Raphicerus campestris (assembly GCA_006410735.1). Taxonomy (NCBI): domain Eukaryota; kingdom Metazoa; phylum Chordata; class Mammalia; order Artiodactyla; family Bovidae; genus Raphicerus; species Raphicerus campestris. The sequence continues at coordinate 171,892 of SJYW01038926.1, forward strand.
GCCTGCGAGGACAGCGGTGACAAATCTCTGCCTTCAGGTTACCCTATGGGTGAGTCATTCTGCATGAGAACTTCTTTTCAGATCTCCACAGGACAGGAGGGTTTCTGGGTTCCCTTCCCCACCCCAACCCACAGGACCCCTAACCAGCCAACCTTCTTTTAGAGAAAGGTGGGAGAGAGCCCATGCTGACTGTTTTCTACTCTTCGGAGGAAATGGGCTCTCACACAGCCATTCTGATTCCAGGTGGAAAACTTGCCCTCCTATGGAAATGGCCTTGACTGGGTGAATTTTTTTCCCTTGCCTAAGGAAAATGCATGAGTAATGTGATCTTCTCAGGTCTAGGGTTTGGAGAGTGGGGATGGTAACCTAGGTAAAGGGTGGGATTGTGTAAACTAATGTTCTTTGCATTTATACTAGAGGTTGGGGGAGGACGGAAACCCCACCATTGCTACTGAATATTGAATTAACTAGTCAGGGTAAATTGTATTAGTCCTTAGTTTTTGAGACTTGCTTTTTTGCCTAGCATATGATCTATTTTGGAATGTTCAATCAGTATTTGCTATGTGCATTGCTCTATGTCAATTAAATAAATTTGTTTATTTAAGTCACATTTAAAAATCCTCTCCCTCTAGCTGAATTTTTGTTCGCCATTTTATTTCTCACTCAGTGATGTGTTAAAGTTTCTCACTGACTGTGGATTTATCCATTCCCTCTTATTTCTGTCAGGTTTTATTTTGCATATTTTGGCTCTATTTTAAGACATGCATACAAATTTAGAATTTTGTATTAATATCTTCTTGTTGCATTGAACCTATCATCATAAGGAAATCTCCCTCTTTCTCTTATAACGTTTCTCTTTAAACTATACATTTTCTTTTACTAATATGGTTATACCAGTTTTTTGTAGATTAATGTGGACAAGATACACATTTTTTCATTTTTTAATTTTCAAATTTCCTGATGATTAAATTTCACGTTTCTCTTTTCAAGAGTGTTTGATGAAATGTTTCTTGTCCAGTCTGAAAATATCTTTCTATTTAAAACATTTAGCCTAAATCTTGTAATGTAAAGATAGATATAATTTGCTTTATGTGTATCATATTGCTACATATTTATTTTGCTGCTTCTAAGTTCCTTCTCCTTTACTTTGAAATGGTTAATATTTTGTAACTATTGAATTCTTAATTCATTCAGGTATCTAAACATTCTTTTGCTCTTCTTGTAGTGCTTACCCTTCATATTGCAATGTGCATTTTTGCCTTTTAACAGTCTGGTGTTGGTGCATGGTAAGTTGCTTCAGTTGTGTCCAACACTTTGGGACACCACTGACTGTAGCCCACCAAGCTCTTCTGTCTATTGATTTTTTCAGGCAAGAATACTGGACGGGGCTGCCATTCCCTTCAGCAGGGTATTCTTCCAACCCAGGAATCGAACCCAGGTCTCCTTCATTGCAGGCGAATTCTTTACCATCTGAGCCACTAGGGAAGTCCTTTCACAGTCTAATATTAGTTTATTAGTTCTTTAAAACTCCTCAGACAATTATAGGACCTTGAGATACTTTGATCCCACATACTCTCTCCAAATTTATTGTCATTCATTTTCATTCTCTATATATGTGAACCCCCAGAAAATATTGCTATTATCATTTTATATAGTTTAAATTTGTTTACTTGTTTAAATTTACCTACATACTCACAACTGACATTGGTCTTTCTTTCCTGTATCTATGGGACTCCACCTGGGATGATATTTCTTCTGCCCAAAGAAAAGCCTGTAATATTACTTTTAGTCTGAATCTTCTGGTCACAAAATTTCTGACTTTTTGTTGCATTATGGTGAAATGAATACATTTAATTTTTAGGAATGTTTTTCCTTAAAATTTATTTTTTCTCCAACTAACATTGTTATCCTAAGTCGATATCTTGTTACTTTTGGAAACTTCTCAACCAAGCTATCTTCAAATATCATTTCTCTACTTTTCCCTCTCCTTCTCTCTGGGATTCACATTATCCATGTGTTCAGTATACTCACTGCATCACCTTTAATTCTCTACACCTCGCTTTTGGTATTTTCCATATTATATGTGGGAGGAGAAGGAGATGACAGAGAATGAGATTGTTGGATTGCATCACCGACTCAATGGACATGAATTTGAGTAAACTCTGGGAGTTGGTGATGAACAACTCAGTCCATGGGGTCACAAAGAGACATGACTGAGCAACTGAACTGATATTACTTTCCAAGCTCCATTCTGGATATTTTCATCAGACTTATCTTTCATTTCTCTAATTCTTCCTCCAGTGAGGCAGACCAGCTTTAACCCTTGAACATCACACCACGGTAGATTTCAGGGCGTGTTTTATTGTACCCCTAGAGCAGAGCAGAGAAGTGAGACTTGGGGATTAAAAGTCACTTGTCCGACGTCACCTAGCCTGAACCAAGTAGAGCAGGATCTAACATCACAGACCACACTCTAGATCTAGACCCTTTCTTCTGCGCCTGTTTTCTTGGCTGTGAATGCTCTACACCTCTCATTTCCTGATAAGTGGAGCCACAGTGAAGTCTCTCGGCCCTTGTTTTTAGCACAGTGATGTATTCCTGTTTAGATTATACAGTCTGTGATATTTTTTCCTTAGCCATGATATTTACCCAATACTTCTTCTGGTATTGGGACCATTTTATCTGTTGTTGTCAATTTTAGAGCACGCTGATAAATTGAACCCTTTACAAAGACGAGCACGAAGCTGGAGTTTTTACCGAAGGCAACGCAACTACTCGGCTGAACATGTCACTTCTCAGCAGCAGCAAGATTCAGGTGATGTTCCCATGGACATCCAAACAAGATAGTAAGTGACTAGTCAGCATGACTGACATGTACCAACCAGTGAACAACAAAACCTTGTAGTTAAACATGTTATTCTGCTCTCCAATCTGGAAGAGTGAGGAATGATGGGATCTGGCTAATGTTTAAGCAATCTTTATAGCAGCTCTGATATCATGTGGGAACATGTGGAGAAGACTTTCGAAGTCTATGTGGACCACTTTCTTCTCTCCACTTCCCGACAGTGCTCCCTATGCTGTTCCATCCCGTCATCAGAAAAGCAGTTTTCAGAAACAAGACCAAACACATATTAATATGGAGATAAAGCACAAGCCTCCAGAGAGAAGAATGGAGAGAGACAGACAGAATGAGGCCTTGGGGAGCTGGTTCAAGATCATTGTGAGTGTCCTGGCTAAATGGACCTAATATGTAGAAGATGACAGAGAGAGTCATGTTGGATTTGTGTAGAGATGCTGGGAACTTTTCTGGGGCAGTGGTNCCATTCTTCTCTCTGGAGGCCTTGGGGAGCTGGTTCAAGATCATTGTGAGTGTCCTGGCTAAATGGACCTAATATGTAGAAGATGACAGAGAGAGTCATGTTGGATTTGTGTAGAGATGCTGGGAACTTTTCTGGGGCAGTGGTGTTGCTAATGTATTGTTATTACTAGGGACTAGCTTCCTAGATCATCTAAGGGCCAGTTCAGAGAAGCAATAGAAAGGAAACAGACTGACTGCAAGAAGGAGCATGGGAGAGGTTGTCTAAAGCAAAGGAGGAAACCTACTGCCAGGGAGATGAAGCACTTCACACTAGATCACACAGTTTAGCTCAAGCTGAGTGTGGGAGGAGGTTGAGTCTCTGGGGTCCATGTCAGAGTGGCAGGCCAGGTCTATCTCACGTGGATCTCTTGGAAATTTATAAAAGGAAATACATGTGAAATACATTAAGTTTTTTTTTTTTCAGGAAGAGTATATGAATGGAAAGAAACTATATTTAGCAAATCCATGGTTTGTACAAAAGTTAGTGATAACAGATATTGTCCTATCTTAAGAATTTATTTAAAGCCTGAAAATAGGTTCTAAAGTAAGACACAGTTGGGTCATATCTTAACCTTGGATTCTATCACATCAATTTTGTTTCCCATTTCTTCTTTGGCCCCTAGATTCCCTTTGGTATAAAATATGATGAGAAGTGGCTGCTGAATTTGATTCAGAAGCAATGCAGTGTCCCCTTCATTCCAGTCGAAGTAAGAGAGGACACGGAGGCAATGAGAAGAAATTGGGTATATGTCAGGCCCAGAAGGGAAATGGCTCTGGTCTCATATCCTGCTTCTCTTGTCACTCTCCCTACAGTTTCACTATGAGAAAATGCAGGCCCAGTTCTTTGTGGAGAGTGCCAACATTGCCTATGCATTGAAGAATGTCAACGGCAAGATTTTCGATGAGGATAATGAAAAGGTGTGTGTCAAGGGCATGAACAGGGCTGAATAGGGGCAAGAGGGAAGGAGAGGGGCATAGTCTTGCTTGATCCCATGCACAGATTTCCTGGAGCTTACCCAGCACCTCTTGTGTTCTCTATAGATATCTATCTTTGTTGAGCCCTGTGATGCACCCAAATCTGTGCAGAAAGCACTGAAGTCTGAAAAGGTGGAGCAGATGAAGGTAAAGCAGACTCAACGCAAGCTGATACCCAGCCCCACCTCTTCCCCCCGCTCACCCTCAGACACAGAGCCACTGAAGCCCATCCTTAACTTTGAAGCTGACCACAAACAAACCATATGATGTCCACCAGCAGTCTCTTGACATTCAGAGACTCCTCTTTGGCCCTGGTATGGCTGTAGCAGTAATTGTAGGGCAGGTGAGGGTAGAGGGTCTGTCTGGGAAGGACACTCGGAGATGATATCATGGGGATGGGATGGTGCTGGAGGTGCACGAGCCAGGGCCCTCTCAGCCTGTGTTTCCCTCCTGGTTTCCTGGAGACTTGATGATCTATGATATTGGAATGACATGGAACCATAGAAATGGTATGCTTGTCTCCCTGCACATCCATCCAGGGATCAGGTCCAAGGTGAGGACCTAGGCCCAATGATGGTGAGAATTGGAGAGATCAGATAGAAGAGGCATATTGGTCTCAGATATCCCCTTTGGGGTCCTCACTCTTCTTTCTTCATCATAGCTTTCGTCCTTGGACCAGAGCAACAAAAAACCCTACGTGGTGCATAGCCTGTCCACTGTTATGGAGAATGCTTCCCACACCAAGAACTTGAATCTTTCCAACACTGAGGTGAGGTGGAGCACTCAGATCTTCCTTTAAAAGGGATGTGGGAAGGCTTATGGGGTGGTGACAGATGAGGGGAAGTGGATTTATAGGGANAGAACAGCAGGAATATGAAGATGTGTATAAGAGACAGTTCCAACACTGAGGTGAGGTGGAGCACTCAGATCTTCCTTTAAAAGGGATGTGGGAAGGCTTATGGGGTGGTGACAGATGAGGGGAAGTGGATTTATAGGGAAAGGATGGGTGTGGATGCAGAGCCATCTGGTCCTTGTGAGTGTTCCCCATAATTCCAGGTGAAGTCTGCAGGGCAGATGGACAAGGGTCAACAGCTGGAACCAGAAGGGATGTGGGCTGACAGAACCGCCGTGTGCACCACCTCCCCTGAGAAGTCAACCAACATAAGGTCTCTCTCTGCCTTGTTTCTGCACCCTTATGTCTCTCTCATCTCTCCCCTCCTCCCTCCACTCCATGTCTGTCTTCATCCCCCTCCCTCCCTCCTGAGGCCCACCTCACTCACCTCCCTGTCACAGCCTCCTGGGTCAGCCCTGATGTTTGTCCTGACTTGACAGAGTGGTGAAACCCCTGTAAAGTAGCAAAGCCCTGGGCTCTCATTCCCCATTTTCTCTTCTCGCCACAGCCTTCACTGGGTGGTGGAGGAAGGAAGGAAGGGAGGGGAGGAAGAGCTCCAGCAAGGGTTTGAAGTGCTGGTCCTTGTGGTGCTGGAGAAAGGAGGCAGGACAGTCTGGCTGGGAGCCACCCAGGGGAAAAGAGCAGGAAGAGGGGGGGGGAGGAAGGGGTGGAGAGACAGCCTTCCTCTGGGTCAGTTCATGGAGTGGTAACCAGGGCCCTGAAAGCCTAGCATACCGCACTGTGGGCGGGGGCTCACACAGGACCGTCATTGCTGTAAGTGACTTGCTCCCACGAGGAAGGCCATGCCCACATTTTCACTGGCTTTTCTCTTTTGTCTTGATTTTGGCAGCACCATCCTGGAGTTGTTCCCCAGGTTACTAAGCTTGGTAAGTGTATCGCTTGATCACAGAGTCCTCTAACTAGCACTGACAGTGTCCACGAAATACTCTGAAACTCATTAGGACCTGTCCAAGTCCCATTTTTGAACCTGACCCTTACATGTCCTGCTGGAGGAAGAGTGTACCATCCTCTGCGGGAACCTGAAAAGGCCCTGGATCTTCTTCAACCATGTTCTCCACAGGCTTTGGGGACCCATGGAGATGACAGACATGTAGTCCTGCCCCTGACATTTCCAGGACCTTTTCTCCTCTTATCTTAGACCCCCACCCCATTCTGGGCCCGTTCTTTTCCCTGATCATCCAGCACCACTTCCTGGACTGTACTCCTGACTTCCTCTTCCCTCCCCTAGGGTGGCCAGGAGACACCCTCAGGTTCTAAGTGTGTTATTGAAGTCCCCAAGTACTTACCAACATGCAAGGTGAGCACAGAGGATCCAGCAGGGTTCTAGGTGGTGTACAAGGGGGTGTCAGCCCTGGTCCTGAGGACTGTTTTGATTCCAGGGAAGCTTCTTTGGATCTGATGACCTGAAGAGTCTAATCCTGCAATTCCTGCAGCAGTAAGTACTCCTGGGAATCTGAGCAAGGGGAGGGCTAGGACAGGGGAGGCCACCCAAGCTCAGGTCTGCTCATGGGAGTTTTCAAGTCTCCTGTGAGCTCCATACCACAGAGCTAGACTATCGTCACTGTTACCCCTCAGGTATTACTTGATCTATGACTATGGGGACCGCCAGGGACTCCTGTGTGCTTATCATGAGGAAGCCTGCTTCTCCTTGACTATTCCATTCCACCTCAAGGACCCAGGCCCGTGAGTATCACAGCCAAGACTCCTCCCCAGGGCCATCTGGTTCCCTAGCAGATGCAGGCCAGCTCCTGCTGACACCTATGTTGGCCGGACCACCACCCAAGTTTCCTCTGTGTCTCCTAGAAGCAGCATGTGTGCGTACTTCAAGAACAGCAGGAATATGAAGAAGCTCAAGGACCCCAGTGAGTGTGTGGTGGGAAGACTGGGCAGGGAAGGCTGGTGAGTGGAAGATTCATAGGGTCCCTGACCTTTGCTTGCTTCCCCTCCCCCACAGATCTGCGCTTCCAGCTGCTGAAATACACAAAATGTGACATTGTGCAGGCCCTCTGTGGGTTGCCCAAAACTCAGCATGACTTCAGGTCCTTCATGGTGGACATGTGGTTCCAGACGGTGGGCACCTGCTTCCTGCCTTGTTGGGAACAGGGGTGGAAAGCTGCAGATGGGGAGGAGTCAAGTTGAGGGGTGACTGAATACCTGTNTTAGGACCTGTCCAAGTCCCATTTTTGAACCTGACCCTTACATGTCCTGCTGGAGGAAGAGTGTACCATCCTCTGCGGGAACCTGAAAAGGCCCTGGATCTTCTTCAACCATGTTCTCCACAGGCTTTGGGGACCCATGGAGATGACAGACATGTAGTCCTGCCCCTGACATTTCCAGGACCTTTTCTCCTCTTATCTTAGACCCCCACCCCATTCTGGGCCCGTTCTTTTCCCTGATCATCCAGCACCACTTCCTGGACTGTACTCCTGACTTCCTCTTCCCTCCCCTAGGGTGGCCAGGAGACACCCTCAGGTTCTAAGTGTGTTATTGAAGTCCCCAAGTACTTACCAACATGCAAGGTGAGCACAGAGGATCCAGCAGGGTTCTAGGTGGTGTACAAGGGGGTGTCAGCCCTGGTCCTGAGGACTGTTTTGATTCCAGGGAAGCTTCTTTGGATCTGATGACCTGAAGAGTCTAATCCTGCAATTCCTGCAGCAGTAAGTACTCCTGGGAATCTGAGCAAGGGGAGGGCTAGGACAGGGGAGGCCACCCAAGCTCAGGTCTGCTCATGGGAGTTTTCAAGTCTCCTGTGAGCTCCATACCACAGAGCTAGACTATCGTCACTGTTACCCCTCAGGTATTACTTGATCTATGACTATGGGGACCGCCAGGGACTCCTGTGTGCTTATCATGAGGAAGCCTGCTTCTCCTTGACTATTCCATTCCACCTCAAGGACCCAGGCCCGTGAGTATCACAGCCAAGACTCCTCCCCAGGGCCATCTGGTTCCCTAGCAGATGCAGGCCAGCTCCTGCTGACACCTATGTTGGCCGGACCACCACCCAAGTTTCCTCTGTGTCTCCTAGAAGCAGCATGTGTGCGTACTTCAAGAACAGCAGGAATATGAAGAAGCTCAAGGACCCCAGTGAGTGTGTGGTGGGAAGACTGGGCAGGGAAGGCTGGTGAGTGGAAGATTCATAGGGTCCCTGACCTTTGCTTGCTTCCCCTCCCCCACAGATCTGCGCTTCCAGCTGCTGAAATACACAAAATGTGACATTGTGCAGGCCCTCTGTGGGTTGCCCAAAACTCAGCATGACTTCAGGTCCTTCATGGTGGACATGTGGTTCCAGACGGTGGGCACCTGCTTCCTGCCTTGTTGGGAACAGGGGTGGAAAGCTGCAGATGGGGAGGAGTCAAGTTGAGGGGTGACTGAATACCTGTGCTCTTCCCTTTCAGGAAACAATGCTCTGCTTCTCTGTGAATGGGGTGTTCAAGGAAAGTGAGTGTTCATAGATCCCTCCCAGACTGTGCACTGCTCTCTCCCCTGGCTGGGTTCCCTCCCTCCCTCCTTCCAGCTTCCCTCCCCTCCCTTGCCCTCCATTCGGTCCCCTCCTCTGGACTCCTGGACTCCCCTCCCTCCCCTTCCCTTCCCCTTCTTTCCCTCCCCTCCCCTCTCATTCCCCTCTGTGATCTCCAGCCCGCAGTTTTCCCACAGACAGCCCAGGTCTGAGCTGCATGCGTGACCGCCCTGTTCGCTCTGGGCATTAGGGACACAGGCTGTGGAGTTTTGTGGCCCCCATACCAGATCCTTACACTGAGAACTTGGGGCATACTTAACCTCGCAGTGTCCCCATATACCCACATCTTGGGCAGTTAAGAAAACTGTATCCCACGAACTTGTGAAGTGGTTGTCATGGGAACATGTTACGGGGAGCAGACCGCCCTCCAGTTGGCCTACGGTTGCCCTCCCCATTCCCAGCACCCAGGCTCCCCAAGTGAACAACTGACCCCTCAGCATGAGTGTCAAGTCAGACCCTGACTGGGGACTCCTGTGGGAGCCTGTAAACACATGGGGCTCTAAGGGGTACTCTTGTTCATTGTTTGTGGTTGAAGAAGAAGGAAGGTATCCTGGCTGTGTGCGTGCCTTCTCCCGGACCTTCATCACTACCCCTGCCACCTCTTCCAGGTGAGAGCTGTGTTGTGGGCAGGATGGCCCATCCAGCCTGGTCTCAGGGCCCTGGGCATGTGGTGGTGCAGACCTTAGGCTGACTCAGTATTGTGGAAAGCCAGCAGGGAGCTCCAAGGAGCAGTCTACCTAGTGGTTAGGAAGAGCATGGACTCTGGAATCGGCACATGGGTTCTCTCCCTGACCCAACACTCTCTGTGTGACCTTGGTCAAGTCACAGGGTTTCTCTGTGACTTGGTATCGTCTTCTGAAAATGGGGATCAGACTGTACACTCCTGTACTGTAGTGCACTGGGCTGCTCTTCAGGGTAGATGTGAAGTTGTCCCTGGGTTGGGGATCAGGCTGTCCATTGAGTGAAGCTGGTAGACAATCCCTCTGAAGGTGGGCTCTGTACAAGGGGCAGAGGAACCAGTCAAGGAGCCTGGGGACAGACACAGGAGGGTATGGAAGGGATCTGCTTGCTGAGTGACGGTGGCAGCAGATCATTGTTCGGGGTGTGGGTCGGTACATCTGTCAATTGTCTAAGAGTCCATATTTCCTCCAGTTTTTGTATTGTGAATGATAAGCTCTTTGTGAGTGACTTCATCCCGGAGAAGACAGCCTGTGCTCTTCATCGCAAAGCCTAAACCTGTCAGCTCCATGCCCACCTTCTCCTTGGAGCAACAGGAAATGGGGCAAGATTTCTCCATCTAGTCTGGGATGGACTTCCAGCAGTCTCAGAAGTGATGTTGAAGATCATACTGCACACATATACTCAGCGCACATATGCATACATGCACACATAGACAGTGCCTTGGAAAAGCATTCATTGTGTTCAATTTTGTGGGGAGATGAAGTTTAATCAAAATGTAATTGACAGCATATCTGTGTGTATGTTTCTCTTTCTAGGTCTCCTCTAGCCCAATCACCCCCTTCTCACTAGTATAAATTTTTCTTCAGCTCAGACTCCCACTGGATTCCAGTCTCGGGATTCAGTAATCCAGAAATGATAGATAAGGAGGGATTGCTGCCAGGTGGTGAAAAATTCCAGAAAACTCTGATTGAAGCCATTATACCAAGATCCCAAGTTCCAGTCCTTCTTTCCCCTTGCTGAACACCCTCGTCTGAGGCTCTCATAGCTGATGTTCTTATCTGGCCACCTGGTTCCATCCATCTTCATTTTTAAGGAAAAGAAGTACATTTTGCAAAGAATAACAGATGTCTTGGAATGCCTTGTTTAGTATGAATCCAGTTCTGTTTGGAAAATTCTATGTATATCACAGCAATTACATATGTTGTGGACCCTAAGGCTACATCACATTCATAGGTGTATCTCGTCCCCCATTAATGTAGGTTGACTTGTTCCCACTGTAGAGGATCCCTCCCAAGGAGCTGAGTGTTCACCTCCATCACCCACCTCTGTATCAGCTGCCCAGTTCTTCTCCCACACCCTGTCTGTCATCCCATGACTGGGACCCTGGATACAGCTGTCCAGACGTCACTCTTCGCCCCACTCCTGTTAGAACCCTGTTTCTCTATGCTGCTGACTGCCGATACACTACTGCTACCTGGCGATTCATTGTATGCAGGCTCTGGAGTATGTTTTACCAGCTTCTTTAACACCTATCAGATTTCTTTTTTTCAGACAGAATTAAAATTGCTTTATACTTAGTTCAATATGCCAGCTTTTGAGAGACAACATTGTTTTGTTTTGTTTTGTTTTGTTTTTGCTCTTTAAATAAAATTCTTTGTCGAGAACTCGGATACTGGAGTTATGTTGGTGCTACCTCATGAGAGAAGCCTGACGGCAGCTTGAACAGGCAGAGCAGGCAGGTGGGAGGGAAGGTCTATGTGTTGCCAAAATTCACCAGATAGAGCTTTCTGGAATTTTTTATAATGGTTGAACTCATTATACCAAGATCCCAAGTTCCATCCCTTCTTTCCCCTTGCTGAGCATCCTGGTCTGAGGTTCTCATAGCTGACATTCTGATCTGGCCACCTGGTGTGTAAAGAGAGAAACCCAGCTACAGGCACACTAAAGAATCCAGAGAGAAGGCGCAGCTCCTCTCCATGTGCTCGCTAGCGCTCTCTTCACCCTTTGATTTACTTTCTCTGCAGCCTCTCACAGAGTTTTCACTAAGGGCCTTCTCCTCACTGACTGATGAGCTCTGTTCATCAACTCAACAGAGTACTGTTCTGCCAAGTTTACTCCAAATTTAACATTCACCCTCACTATCTTTTCTAAATTTTTATTTGTGATTTAAAAAGCATAAAATATAGTTTTCTAGCTTAATCACTTAAACATTTTAAAGTGTGTAGTTCAGTAGTATTAATTTTAATAATCTTTTCCTTTAGCCTTTATATTAATTGGTTAATATCCCAATCTGCTACAGAATTAGATTTTTCCAAATATGACTGTGTATTTACCTTTACCAATGTATTGTATGTTTTCATATGTTTTTATGTCACTGACTAGCATCTTTTTCATTTCAGTGTTAAGAACTTCTTTCAGTATTTCTTGCAAGGCAGGCTTAGCAGCGATGGACTCCATTAACTTTCATTTGCCTGGGAAGGTCTTCATTTTCCCTTTATACCTGAGGGATAACTTTGCTGGATAGAGTATTCTTGGCTGAATTTTTTGTTAACAATGTAAATGTATCATTCCATCCTTTTCTGACCTATAGACTTTCTGCAGAGAAATATTCGGATAGCTTAGTGGGGGTTCCTTTATAGGCTACAATCTTTTTTTCCTCTGGTTGCTTTTAGGCTTCTATATGTTTGATTTTTTTGACAATTTCATTTAATGCATCTTGGAGAAGTTTTTTTTTGCATTGAGATTAAGGTGATTTATTAGCTTCATAAACTTGGATGTCTAAGTTTCTCCTCAGGTTTGGGAAGTTCTAATCCATTAAAAAAAATAAACTTTCTGCCCCTTCTCCCTTTCTTTTTCTTCTTGAATACCAATTATTTAACATTTTACATTTCGTAGGGGCCCCCCTGGTGGCTCAGATGGTAAAGAATCCGCCAGCAATGTGGGAGACTTGAGTTAAATCCCTGGGCTGGAAAATGCCCTGGAGGAGGGCATGGCAACCCACTCCAATATTCTTGCCTGGAGAATTCCACGGACAAAAGAGCCTGGAGGGCCACGGTCCATGGGGTTGCAAAGAGTAGGACATGACTGAGTGCGACTAAGCACATAGATCATTCAAGTTTCTTTGCTTTTACTTCTTTGTTCTCTGTTACTTCACGTTTTCTGTCCTTCAGATCACTTATTATAAATTCCATTTGGTCTACTCTGCTGTATATATATATATATACACACATATATATGCTGTAGATTAAAATTTAGTGCCTTTCTCAGTCCCATCCTGTCTCTGTCTCTGTAGAAGAGAACAGAATTCAAAACAATGTTCCTTGTGAATTTTTCTTCTCCATTGACATTCTTAAGGCTCATCTTCTCAGTGTTGTTTTCTGCCTGCTCTTTATACACAAAAATATTTTTCTTCCTAAGTACTTAGTCCATATATTCAAATGTCTTGTGAATACCTCTTACTGCATATCTGACAGATACTAAACTCAACATGCTCATATCAAATTATCTAAATTATCTTAAGGATATTATGCATCAATTTTGAAAAATACATCAAATCTATATACATTGGTTGTGCAAGTCTGTCTAAACATACAGTGACAAAAAAAAATAATAAACTCTCAAGTAACAGGAAGACCTGGCTAAAATCAAATTAAATAGATATGGTTTATTTGCAAGAAATAGTGAGTTGGAGAGGCACAGAAGAACAGATACCCTGCAGTGAGAGCCACCATGTAGAGCTAAGCTCAGTAAACTGAGGAGGAAATATGAGCTGTCGAGGTCAGTAAAATCATAACTGGAAAAAAATATTACAGATATAAAAGCAAAACGCACTAAAATATGTAACTTAATTAAACACTGTGAAAATTAAAAGAAGACCTAAATAGATGGTTGAAAGATTATCCTACAACTCACCAGAAAAGTAACAGCAGGGGGCTTCCTCGGTGGCTCAGTGATAATGAATCTGCCTGCAAATGCAGGAGATACAGGTTTGATCCTTGATCCAGAAAGATGCCACACACTGCAGGGCAACTACACTCATGCACCAGAACCGCTGAGCCTGGGCTCTAGATCTAGAGCCCAGGAGCTGCAGCTGCTGAAGACTGAGGGCCCTACCACCTGTGCTCTGCAACAAGAGAAGCCACCGCAGTGAGAATCCTGCACACAGACTGGAATGGGAAACAGTGTCCACTCAATAGTGTCCACTCTTTGCCACTAGCGGAGAAGGCAATGGCACCCCACTCCAGTACTCTTGCCTGGAGAATCCCATGGATGGAGGAGCCTTGTGGAAGACAGTCTATGGGATCTCGAAGAGCCAGACACAACTGAGAGACTTCCCTTTCACTTTTCACTTTCATGCATTGGAGAAGGAAATGGCAACC
>SJYW01038926.1:186500-248861 GCA_006410735.1 Raphicerus campestris
TAATCACACTTTTCATTTCATTAATTGATTTCTTCTGCTTCAGAATTTCTGTCTGATTCTTTTTAATGATTTCTGTTCTTTTGTTAAATTTTTCATTTTGCTTATGTATTGTTTTCCTGTGTTTTATTGAACTGTCTTTCTATGCTTTCTTTGAGTTTCCTCAAAACTGCTGTTTTGAATTCTTTATCAGCTAGATCTAGGTCATTGAGTTTGAGAACTGAAAAATTTATCCTTATCTTTTGGTGATGACATGTTTCCTTGTTTCTTCATGATCCTTGGATTTTGTTGCTACTTTCACAGTTGAAGTATTGATAACAGTCATCTCTCACAACTTTATTATCTGTCTTCAAGTAGAATATTTTTTGTTGGTCCTGCTTGTATCTTGGCTTTTCTCAAATTTTGTATGGAGGAGACTCCTGCTCTGCACTTCTGCACTCACTCTTGTAGCAGAATTCTTAACCTTTTATGTCCTCTTTGGTTCTTGCCAGGCTAGATGCTGGAAAACTCTGGTTTATTTTCCACAATGTGGCACTACAGCTCAATGCGTATTATTTCCCTTACCTGAAACCCTGGTCTGTTTTTCTGAAAGCACTCTCTTTACTCTCACCTCTGCACTTGGAGGTGCATACAGGGAGCCAGTTTCAGAATGAGGGGGGTGTGAGTTTAGCATTCAGTATTGGGAGAGCCCACAGACCTAGTGCGGGGATCCTTCAGTGAAGTTCTCTCAGAGGTTTGTGGGCCAACTTTTGCCCCTTTTCCAATATATTTCCTCTCCTGAGTCATTGGGGTCTAACCTCAGTCCTCTAGGTGCTGCTGGTGAGAAATGCATCCCACAAAGCTGGAATAACCTGGCACTCACTCACTACTCTTCTTTTTCCTTATGAGAGAGGTCACCACCAACTGGGTAACCCTCATATTGTTTTGCCTTAGGAGATGAGCAGCACTCATAAAATTCCTCTTATCTTCTTGAATGCATTCAAACTCAAGGAAGAATATAATCATTTAGAATGGTAAATAGCTTCTAAGCAGAGTATTCCTTATGCAAGAAAATATTGTTCACTAATTTAGTATCTCATATGGTAGATAAAAACTGCTCTAAGCTGAAAGTTTTATCACTGTTTTTTCATGGTATTAAAGATTTTTTGTTGCATTTATTTCAAGTTGAAATATTTTCCATATGATAAAACAAGTTGCAAACAATGGTGATTGTAAAAGTTATTAATGCTTTAAAATATGTAACAGTAAAAGTAACACAGCAAGTTCAACGCTTGATAAGATTGTTGTTAAAGAAAGAATTTTGTTTTCCCTCTATGAAAGTCAGTTTGTCTTGATAACATAAGGAAGAATTATTTAAAAATTTTCTTCCAGTTGGGACAGAAACAAAAGTAAGTGGGACAGTTTTCTTAAATCTTAAATGCAGTGCAAAAGATTGTGCTTTATTTACATCTCCACCCTGCAGAATCACATATAAGTTTATGCACATAGAGAAGCATCTCATTCCTTTTAATGGATGCATAGCATCTCACTGTACTGGTGTACTGAGTATTGTTTAATGACAAGTGTGGTTGATGCTTCACAAGAAGATTGACCTCACACCCCCAAACACCAATGTTGCTCCTGTTGTAAAACACTTGGAGTTTTGGATTCTTAACAAAATTTCACAGTTATCAAATCGCTCCCATTAAGCTCCATGAATGTTATTTGCTCTCCAAAAGGATTGTGAAATTTAGATATTATAGTATCTGCCCACACTTTCAAGTTATTTTAAAATGCAACATGACAAACATATATACATGTGCAATAAAGTGCAAAGAATAAATTTACAAATACCAAAGTACCCATTACCCAGATTTGCCACCTGCTGATATTTAGCATTCTCTCCTTATAGTCCTCACACTAATTGCATCAGAGTAACATACTAGAAAGATAAGTGGCATGCTCTGGATGAACAGACTAGAAAGATAAGTGACACGCTGTGGATGAACAGCGTATGGGTGTTCCCTGCCAATAGTGGGATTGGGAATTGTCAGTGAAGCTTCAAGAAGGAGATGCAATTTGAACTGATGAAGGATGAGTAGTCATGGAAAGGTCTCTAGAGGACATTCCAGGTATGATCCAAGGTACAGAAGAGACAATGTACAAATGTATACTTGGTAGTTATGATGAACAGTCCAGTGTTGCTTCAATGTAAGATACTTGGATGGATGATATGAGAACTGATGAAAGGATAGGAGCAGACAAGTCTCTGAGAGCTTAGAACACTGTGTCCAGGGGATCAAGGTGCTACCCTGTAGGTTTGTTGTTGCCAAATCTGGCAAGCAACAGAATCTGGTTTTTGTTTGTTTGCTTAATTAATTTTGCTGTTGGGGATGGTGAGGGGAGCAAATGTCATGATCTGATCTAGGAACCTTCAGGGTAACTTCTGAACCTATCATTAGGCTTGGACAGTCTATGTCTGTAGTTTTTGTCTAGAGGTGATTAACTGTCTCTTTAAAACTTTGGATCTTAATGAGAGAGTATCTACAAATTTTACCTGAAG
Organism: Raphicerus campestris; assembly: GCA_006410735.1. Taxonomy (NCBI): domain Eukaryota; kingdom Metazoa; phylum Chordata; class Mammalia; order Artiodactyla; family Bovidae; genus Raphicerus; species Raphicerus campestris. The sequence goes on from SJYW01038926.1 coordinate 189,040, forward strand.
TCTCCACATTTATATCTTGAAGAACTTGCACACCACCAGCACCAGTGACTTTTCACTCTGTCTGTAAAGTACAAATCCTCAATTAAACACTGAATATCTCAGAAATGTGGGGGTACCAGAACTGTACAAGGTGTGAGTTCAACAACAACACTTTTCATAAAGACCACCGTATAACTCCTACCCCAATCCAGGTATAGAACATTACCATAACCCCTGAGGAGTCCTTCATGGTGTCCTCCCAGCCATTACTACCACTGCTCCTATGCGAAGTTTACTACTACTTGGCTTGCTAAGTCATGGATTAGTTTGGCTTGGTTTTGATGTTTACAACAAAGGTATCATATAGCTTGAACTATTTTGTGTCTGGCTTCTTTATGTCTCTTATCACTGTTTGCAATGTTTTGTTCATTTTCATTGCACTGCAGTTTTCCATTCTTTGACTTTACTAAATTTAATTTATCTGTTCTTATTGATGAGCATTTGGCTGTTTCCAGCATTGGATTTTTATGAATGATGCTCTTATGAACATTTTATACATATATTTTTGCATACACACAAATTAATTGTTGTGAAGTATTATGTATTTGTCCATGGGGTCGCAAAGAGCTGGACATGACTGCGTGATTAACACTTTCATTTTCAGTATATATTTGCCTATGGGCGTAATATAGGCTATCAGGATAACCAGTAGGCTATCAGGTATGTGCAAGTTCAGCCTTAGTAGATACAGCCTAACAGTTTTCCAAAGTGGCTGTACCAATTCACAGCCATGTAAAGGGATCCACTTACTTTATAGCTTCACCAGCATATTATTAGTGAGTTAGTTTTATTTTCAGCCATTCCAGAGAGCACTGCATTATGTTTGTAGTTTGGATTTTCCCAATGAATAATGATATTGACCAACATATTATGTGCTAAGTAGTCACTTGAATAAAGTAAGGTCCTATCTTTTTCTCAGGGAGAAGGCAATGGCACCCCACTCCAGTACTCTTGCCTGGAAAATCCTATGGACGGAGGAGCCTGGTGGGCTGCAGTCCATGGGGTCGCTAAGAGTCGGACACGACTGAGCGACTTCACTTTCACCTTTCACTTTCATGCACTGGAGAAGGAAATGGCAACCCACTCCAGTGTTCCTGCCTGGAGAGTCCCAGGGACGGGAGAGCCTGGTGGGCTGCAGTCTCTGGGGTCGCACAGAGTCGGACATGACTAAAGTGACTTAGCAGCAGCAGCATCTTTTTCTCATAGCATATGCAATATGACTATATTTGGCTAAAACATATCTATGAAATTTATGAATGTGTGCATTTATATGCATTTATACAAAGAATATGAACCTAACTACTATTAGTGGCAATATTGAGCATTTGTTCTTTTCCAGGCACATTTCTAAAATGCTTCATCCATATAAACTTATTTAGTCCTTATAAAACTTTATAGGGTATATTTTTCAAGCCAATAAAGAATTCAAAATGCAGAGATATTAATATCACATCTTTTTGTTATACTGGCTGTCAATAGTTACTGAGATCCCTGATTATATGCATTTTCTTCTTTATGCTTGATTGAAATGTTGAACATTGCCAGCACCTCAGAGGAATTCTTCCATGTGTAAAGGGATGAATATGTTGTTTTCCCAGTGGTCACTAAAATTCCTCTTAGGACTGGTATGGCAAAAAAGCCATGTGGTATTAATCCCTTGCACCCTGATCCTTTGTATATTTCTTAGGTCATAAAGGTGTTATCTGATATACGTGCAGAGACAAATAGTCCTAAGGCCGTTTGGTAAAGTATTTAGAAAAGAGCAAAGTTGTACTATACCACCTGCTGTATAGTTTCGTTTAATTTTTTATTGTGTAATGTAATATATATGTGCATCTATCGTCATGTGCAGAAAAATAGGTGCAACTGAATAATAGCCAAAGATAACGATTATAAGTGTCAGGGCATTTTCTCTGTACCCCTCTGCCCTTCAAAATCTGACACCTTTGTCACATGACAAAGTCCTTTCAAAGTGCAGACCCCTTTCCAGTCTTCAAGGTGAAGTGGATATGAAAAAAGCGTTATTTTGGTTCAGAAGAGCCCTCCGCCTTCTACAGAAAAGCCTACAGAGGGAAATACGGCACAGTGTTAACAATGGATGCCAGCAGGTCCTTTGGTTGCCTGTGTTTATATTATATTTTCACGTGTCCACAGTTTTAAGAAATTGTAGATTGCCACCAAAGGAACATAAATGAGGCAGCCTGAGCACTGAGGGAATATGTTAACTAGGAAATGGTTCATCCAGCAGGTAAGAGTTGGGGTAGATTGAAAGTAAGCATGTCAGCAAGAATGTATTTTTTATCTACAATCATATGTTTAAGAAGATGGACTTCAATAGAGGCACAAATGTTGCCAGGACGTTTTTTGGTGCTTTAATAGATGTTTGGTTTAACATCTTTATATTTAATGCTCTAGTTTTTGCTTTATTTTGTTGTAGACTTCTGGGGAGAGGGACAAATTTAGATCATTTAAGGAAAATATTTGTATTAATTTTAATTAAACAAAGCAGACTGCACATTATATATGGTGGCATCTTGAAAGAATTACTAACACACGTTGAAATATGCGCACATGAAATCCAGGCTCTACACTGAAAGGAACAGCAAGTGGCATTGAAGAGACGAGCACCAGAGAGTTTTGCTGCCTGTGCTCTGGATTGGTGGACTTTTTTTACAAATGGAGCATATATTCTTTTTTTCATTTTTAAATTTTGGTGAAATGATGCTTTTGAACTGTGGTGTTGGAGAACACTCTTGAGAGTCCCTTGGACTGCAAGGAGATCCACCCAGTCCATTGTGAAGGAGATCAGCCCTGGGATTTCTTTGGAAGGAATGATGCTAAAGCTGAAACTCCAGTACTTTGACCACTTGATGCGAAGAATTGACTCATTAGAAAAGACTCTGATGCTAGGAGGGATTAGGGGCAGGAGGAGAAGGGGACGACCGAGGATGAGATGGCTGGATGGCATCACGGACTCGATGGATGTGAGTCTGAGTGAACTCCGGGAGATGGTGATGAACAGGGAGGCCTGGTGTGCTGCGATTCATGGGGTCCCAAAGAGTCGGACACGACTGAGCGACTGAACTGAACTGAACGCAGAATATAAAATTTTCCATATTCACCATTCTAAGTCAGTTCACTGATATTAAATATTCATAATGTTGTACAACCATCACCACCATCCACCTCTATTTTTTGTTTTCATCTTATAAAACTGAAACTCTATACCTATTAAACCAAAACTCCCCATTTTCACTTCCTTCAGTCTCTGGCAGCTGCCATTCTATTTGCTCTCTACTTTAAATACCTCAAATAATGAACTAATACAGTATTTGTCTTTTTGTGACTGGCATATTTCATATAGCAAAATGTCCTCGAGGTTCATTAATGATGTAACATATGAGAGGATTTCATTCTTTTTTCAGGCTGTGTAATATACCATTGTATGTATATATTGCATTTTTGTTCACCCATTTATCTGTCAATGGAACCCTGGGTTGCCCCCATATTTTAGCTATTGTGAATAATGCTGCTCTCTATCATTGTGGGTATATAAATATTTCTTCAAGATCCTGCTTTCAAAGTGTTTGGATAAAAATCCAGATTTAGATCATATGACAATTCTCTTTTAATTCTTGTGGAACCACCATACTGTTTGCCTCCGTGGCTATGCCTTTTACATTCCCATCTACAGGGAGGATGCGCCACATCCTCAGTGACACTTGTCTTCTGTTTGTTTTTCTTTTTTTCTAATATTAGCTATCCTAATGTGTGTGAGGTGGTATCTCATTATAATTTTAATTTGCATTTCATGGTGACCACAGCCATGAAATTAAAAGATGCTAACAGTCACAAAAGAAGACTGAGTGCAAGCAGGTTGCCTATATGTGCCTGATTTCTACTTTAAAAAAATGGCAGTTTGGTAGGATTTAATCTACTATCTCATGGGACTTACCATGTGTCAGGCACTGGGCTAGTTGCAGGATATGCCCTGTTAAATAAGAAAGACATGATCTCTCAGAGCATGAGATGAACAGTCTAGTGTGGAAGAGAAACACTAAACAAACATGTAATCCCAAATTACAATAAAGAAAACAATTTTCTGTGAGGCATAATTGGACCAGGGATTAAGAGTAGGCATGATGCTTAAGTGGAGGCCTAAAGAGGAAATAAGGAAATGAGTTAATCGGGGCCAGTGAGAAGGTTGGGAGGGAAAGTGGTTAGCCTCTAAGGAGCCACGGTGCGTGCACAGGCTCTAGGGCAGAGAAGTCCTTGGCCCAGTTAGAAGCAAAGGAGGGCATTGTAGCTGGAGCTTATCAAGAGGGGGAGAGTGGCNCCAAAACTCCCCATTTTCACTTCCTTCAGTCTCTGGCAGCTGCCATTCTATTTGCTCTCTACTTTAAATACCTCAAATAATGAACTAATACAGTATTTGTCTTTTTGTGACTGGCATATTTCATATAGCAAAATGTCCTCGAGGTTCATTAATGATGTAACATATGAGAGGATTTCATTCTTTTTTCAGGCTGTGTAATATACCATTGTATGTATATATTGCATTTTTGTTCACCCATTTATCTGTCAATGGAACCCTGGGTTGCCCCCATATTTTAGCTATTGTGAATAATGCTGCTCTCTATCATTGTGGGTATATAAATATTTCTTCAAGATCCTGCTTTCAAAGTGTTTGGATAAAAATCCAGATTTAGATCATATGACAATTCTCTTTTAATTCTTGTGGAACCACCATACTGTTTGCCTCCGTGGCTATGCCTTTTACATTCCCATCTACAGGGAGGATGCGCCACATCCTCAGTGACACTTGTCTTCTGTTTGTTTTTCTTTTTTTCTAATATTAGCTATCCTAATGTGTGTGAGGTGGTATCTCATTATAATTTTAATTTGCATTTCATGGTGACCACAGCCATGAAATTAAAAGATGCTAACAGTCACAAAAGAAGACTGAGTGCAAGCAGGTTGCCTATATGTGCCTGATTTCTACTTTAAAAAAATGGCAGTTTGGTAGGATTTAATCTACTATCTCATGGGACTTACCATGTGTCAGGCACTGGGCTAGTTGCAGGATATGCCCTGTTAAATAAGAAAGACATGATCTCTCAGAGCATGAGATGAACAGTCTAGTGTGGAAGAGAAACACTAAACAAACATGTAATCCCAAATTACAATAAAGAAAACAATTTTCTGTGAGGCATAATTGGACCAGGGATTAAGAGTAGGCATGATGCTTAAGTGGAGGCCTAAAGAGGAAATAAGGAAATGAGTTAATCGGGGCCAGTGAGAAGGTTGGGAGGGAAAGTGGTTAGCCTCTAAGGAGCCACGGTGCGTGCACAGGCTCTAGGGCAGAGAAGTCCTTGGCCCAGTTAGAAGCAAAGGAGGGCATTGTAGCTGGAGCTTATCAAGAGGGGGAGAGTGGCCTGGCTGAGTGGGAGAGGTGACCAGGAACCAAGTCTTGCAGAGCCTGAAGGCCACAGCAATGATTTGTTTTGTTTTAAAGTATTCAAATGCAATGGAGGAATTTGAAGGGATATCATTGAAAGGAGCATGTTCTAATTTTCCTTTAAAGTATTAAGATATTCCTTGGACTCCCGTACAGAGACTGGATTGGAAAGGGGCAAGAAGAGAAGCAGACGAGCTCACTGATTCAGTGGCTAAACTCTGTGAAAGACACAAAACAATTATAAACACAATCCAAGATATCACAGGGAAAGGAGAACAAGATGGGCCTGGGAAGGTCTGCAATTGCACATAACTTCTAGTAAAAAAGAAATTGAAAATCTATGGGGTTCTGTCAGCTTAATAGGGGTATAAGAAGGGAGATATTCACAGAGCCAGGAAAACTGTCATGAGGAAGAAGGATCTCTGTTGAGCCTTGAAATGTAGCTAAGTTTGGGACACTTTTTTTTCCCCTCTAGGAGAAGGGGTTCTGGAAAGAAATAATAAGTAAAAGAGTAGCCTGGCTCAGGTAGATGTCATGCGCCCACCAAGCGAGCCAGCAATGTCCAGTGGAAATCCCTACAAACCCCGATAAGGTTAAAAGCTGAGAACTAGAACTTTTGCTTCTTAGAAATGTTGTTGAATGACATTCAAGGCTGACTTTCTACCTACTTCAGAAGAAAGGAATGTGCCCAACACATCTGGCACAGGTCCACAGAGCACGGCAAGATTCTAAGAAGGGAGATGTTATATATGTGATGAAAGTAGAAACTGTGAAAAATTTATCTCCTTGGAATGATCTCCACTGGGTTCTCTTTCTGACTGACTGGTTTCTTGGGCATCTGTGGGCACAGACCCACTTGAAATCCGCTGAGCCATAGTGAGTGGTCTTACTGGACCTGGTAACATGGAGCAACTTCCCCTTGTTTGGGTTTTGGTTTTTGATCATAGGACTCGAGGGACATCTCAGATTTCTATCAACGGGGGAGCTTTTGCCAAGTCACATTCATGATTTCTTCTCTTTCTCTGTCTCCCCTTCCCTCCTCCCCCCTCCCCTCTGTCTCTTTTACCTTCCTCTGCATGTTGGAATTTTTTTTTTTTTGGAAAGTTCTGTTTTTTATGATCTATCTCCTTTCCTTCCAAAGTTTATTCAGTCTGTCTTCTGGCTATTTCATTTACCACTCAGGGCCTCTGGAGGTCAGAGTGTTCTGAGGCGTTCTTATTTTTGAGGCATCCAGTGTAGTATATGCTTAGCTAACATCCATTTCCCACTTTCTCACTAACACAATTCCAGACATCGGAATGTCTACCCCACTTTACCTCCCTGATAGCTTCTGGGAGCAAGTCCTTATTATTCTGAATCTATCAGGATCTAGAACCTCCCTGAGTACTGTTACTGGTTGAGGGTGGCCAACAATTTTAAAATGGCCCAGTCAGATTGAAAAGGCCTTATATTCGATGGTTAGAGGAGTTTATCTCTTTTCTCCTGAGGGACAGAAACGGAGAAGAATGTGCCCTCAGTCACCATAAGCAACCATCTTGTTGCATCAGGGGTAACCGTCAGCCTCAGGAAGAAGGTAACACTTGGTTGGGGGAAGCTAACCAGAGATGGAAGGACCTCGAGTCTTGATGACACACTTCAGCTGTTGAATCAGTCAGTCCTGAAGCCTGCTCTATCTACTTCTGCTTTACTGGCTAAATGAAATCATAGATTTCCTTAATATTTTAGCCACTTGCAGTCAATTATTCTTCACATATAGCTAAAATTCTCCCATCCAATATTTCTTAGAGAATTTTCCATTTCATTCTGGGCAGAACTATTCCATTATTTATAATGACTGTATAGTTTTCCAAAGTCTTATTGAACACTAACATATTTATTTTCTACCTTATTCACAAGTATTAAAGTTATATTCAATTTTGTGGGTTCCTTGACATTTCAACAATGCTGAAAGAAATATCTTGTTATTGAATATAGTTACTTATTTACACACTTNGACATGTTTCAAGCTGGGGAAGTAAAACAGAAAAAAAAAAACCCACCTCATTATTTATGTTCTCTTGCACCTCACAGAAAATATTTTCTTTGGACTCCACACAGCTTCATTTTGAGAACTTCCTAAATTGTTTCATGGAATAAAAAAAATGGGAGAATCTTTCTAAACACACACAGTTGGTGTTTTGAAAATGATCTGTGAAGTTAACCTTCAAGGAAAAGTCTGCTTGCCAAATCTTGGCTATTTTATGTAAGTAATCTACCATTTTCCCCCTTCTGGGACAGATTTCAAGTCTTATTAATAAACATTTATGTTTTATTCTGCTATAATAAACATTCATTAAATATGAAAAGCATTTGCTGGCAATTGAAGTCATCTGTTGAAATTTAACAGCTATTATTAAAGATGGTTTTGAAGACCTAAGCAAAGGAAAGGGCCTTGAGGCAGAAGCAGGTTGAGGGATACAGAGATAATGGCTGCACTCCATCCTGTCAAGAGATTGGGAAGGGACTGGTCTTCCTGCTGGCACATTCCAGAATATCTCATTTCCTACATTCAAGCTCCTGGCAGTTGCTTACTCTAAAAATATAGATGGGCAGGTGACCAGGGTCTTGACCTGGGTAAATTCGTTTGGTTTCTTCCCTCCATTTCNGGCACATTCCAGAATATCTCATTTCCTACATTCAAGCTCCTGGCAGTTGCTTACTCTAAAAATATAGATGGGCAGGTGACCAGGGTCTTGACCTGGGTAAATTCGTTTGGTTTCTTCCCTCCATTTCCCCCCCAGATCCAACCTAGAAACATACCTCCCAGATAGATGAGGGAAACTAGATGGGGCTCTTCTACACCTCTATGGTGGAGGATTCCAAGAATTGCAGAAAAGTAATTGCTATGGAGAGAACCACTGTAAATTTCCCCATTCTGGACATGGGGAAATCTACATATTTTCATAAACCATATGTGTTCTTTGGGTGCTCTCTTCATTTAGCATGTTTTCAAATCTCATGGCAACATATGATTCATCATTTGAGGAACTGCCAAATTGTTTTTCAAAGTGGTTGACCATTTTACATTCTTACCAACACTGTATGAGAATTCTGAATTTGCCACATCCTCACCATATACTGTCAGCTGAAACTTTGTATCTAGTCATATTAGTGGGCATAAAGTTTACAATGTGACAGCTGTGAGTTCAGTTTTATTTGAGGACTTATTGAGGACCACAGCTGGGAAACAGCCTCTCAGCTGGCTCTGGGGAACTGCTTTGAAGATGTGAGAGGTAGTATATTTATGATTTTCATGGAGGAGGTATGTGCAATCAAGCACAAATCTCAGTAGAAGGTTGTTGCTACTCACAAGGACCAGATATCTCTGATAATGATTTTAAATGCTTTGCTAGGTATGTGAAGATGAAAAAAATCAGGTTCGTAAAATTGTGTCCCCCAAATATTTAATTATCTGAAGGCTCTGAAGACCTATTCTGCCAGTTTTCCCAGAGCAGAAAGTACCTCATTCCTGAGCTCCCTGAAGGTTGTGTTCAAGGTCAGTGACTACAGTAGCTAAGTGACTTCATTCTTATAGAACTAGATTGGTGAGTGACATATTTTTGTTGTCAGTGCTCCTACCCCTCCTCCTCTTCCCACTCCATGGTAATAAATTCAACCATATTTTGGGAGACATTTCATGACTATTTTATTCCACAGAGCTAGGAGTGCTCATTCCCAGGTCAGGCAAAGATTTCAGTGATAGGTCACTCAGTGTGCTATTACTGGACTAGGCACTGTTAATAGTAGCCCAGATCTTTGGGCCATCTGACCTACTAGTCTTTGATGGTCTAGGAAATGATTCCCTCTTATTTCTTCTTCTCACATCTAATGCTACACTATCACAATCAATTGATCTTATAGAACTATGTATTTGGCCAATTGTTTCAAGTCACCATTTTTTTGCAGCCAATGATGGAGAACCTCTATATTGTCAGCAGAAAAAAACTGGGAGCTGACTGTGGCTCAGATCATAAACTCCTTATTGCCAAATTCAGACTTAAATTGAAGAAAGTAGGGAAAACCACTAGACCATTTAGGTATGACCTAAATCAAATCCCTAACAGTTATACAGTGGAAGTGAGAAATAGATTCAAGGGATTAGATCTGATAGACAGAGTGCCTGGAGAACTATGGATAGAGGTTCATGACATTGTACAGGAGGCAGTGATTAAGACCATTGCCAAGAAAATGAAATGAAAAAAGTCAAAATGGTTGTCTGATGAGGCCTTACAAATAGCTAAGAAAAGAAGAGAGGTGAAAAACAAAGGAGAAAAGGAAAGATACACCCAACTGAATGCAGAGTTCCAAAGAAAAGCAAGGAGAGATAAGAAAGCTTTCCTCAGTGATTAATGCAAAGAAATAGAGGAAAACAATAGGATGGGAAGGACTAGAGATTTCTTCAAGAAAATTAGATACCAAGGGAACATTTTATGCAAAGTTGGGCTCAATAAAGGACAGAGATGGTATGGACCGAAGTTGGTATGAACAGAAGTTGAAGATATTAAGAAGAGGTGACAAGAATACATAGGAAAACTATACAAAAAAGATCTTCATGACCGAAATAATCACAATGGTGTGATCACTCACCTAGAGCCAGACATCCTGGAATGTGAAGTCAAGTGGGCCTTAAGAAGCATCACTATGAACAAAGCTAGTGAAGGTGATGGAATTCCAGTTGAGCTGTTTCAAATCCTAAAAGATGATGCTGTGAAAGTGCTGCTCTCAATATACCAGCAAATTTGGAAAACTCAGCAGTGGCCACAGGACTGGAAATGGTCAGTGTTCATTCCAATCCTAAAGAAAGGCAATGCCAAAGAATGCTCAAACAACCACACAGTTGCACTCATCTCATACGGTAGCAAATTAACACTTAAAATTCTCCAAGCCAGGCTTCAACATTACATGAACCATGAACTTCCAGATGTACAAACTGGATTTAGAAAAGGCAGAGGAACCAGAAATCAAATTTCCAACATCCATTGGAACATCGAAAAAGTGAGAGAGTTCCTAAAAAACATCTGCTTCTGCGCTATTGACTATGCTAAAGCCTTTGACTGTGTGAACCACAACAAACTCTGGAAAATTCTTAAAGAGATGGGAATACTAGACCATTTGACTTCTCCCCGAGACATCTACATGCAGGTCAAGAACAAATAGTTAGAACTGGGCTTGAAACAACAGACTGCTTCCAAATCGGGAAAGGAGTACATCAAGGCTGTATATTGTCAGCCTGCTTATTTAACCAATATCCAGAGTACATCATGAGAAATGCTGGGCTGGAGGAAGCACAAACTAGAATCAAGATTGCTGGGAGAAATATCAATAACCTCAGATATGCAGATGACACCACCCTTATGGCAGAAAGTGAAGAAGAACTAAAGAGCCTCTTGATGAAAGTGAAAGAGGAGAGTGAAGAAGACGGCTTAAAACTCAACATTCAGAAAACGAAGATCATGGCATCTGGTCCCATCACTTCATGGCAAATAGATGGCAAAACAATGGAAACAGTGATGGACTTTATTTTTGGGGGGCTCCAAAATCACTGCAGATGATGATTGCAGCCATGAAATTAAAAGACCCTTGCTCTTTGGAAGAAAGTTATGACCAACCTAGACAGAATATTAGAAAGCAGAGACATTATTTTGCCAACCAAGGTCCATCTAGTCAAAGCTTTGGTTTTTACAGTAGTCATGTACGGATGTGACAGTTGAACTATAAAAATGCTGAGCACAGAAGAATTGATGATTTTGAACTGTGGTGTTGGGGAAGACTCTTGAGAATCCCTTGACTGCAAAGAGACCCAACCAGTCTGTCCTGAAGGAAATCAATCTTGAATATTCATTGGAAGGACTGATGCTGAGGCTGAAGTTCCAAAATTTTGGCCATCTGATTCAAAGAACTGACGTATTTGAAAAGACCCTAATGCTGGGAATGATTGAAGGTGGGAGGACAAGGGGTTGACTCAGGATGAGACGGTTGGATGACATCACTGACTCAATGAACATGAGTTTGAGCAAGCTCCAGGAGTGGGTGATGGACAGGGAAGGCTGGTGTGCTGCAGTCCCTGGGATCGAAAAGAGTCAGACATGACTCAGCTACTGAACTGAAAGGCACATTCCAGGAATTCAGGACAATGGAGTGGGATGGTTACTGAAAACAGGACCAAGGTCTCAGAGTTCTAGACTGACTGCCTAGTAATTTCTACCTCAATTCCCCCCTCTAGAGATGGAGACTCTAACTGCCATTATGAGGAAAGGGGAGACGACCAATCTGGCTTCTTCAAGCTGTGTAGGGGTGTCATTAAGGGATGGCAGTTAGGTCTCCACCAGGGGTACGATCTAGTGGACCTCGGTACGTTATCTTAGGCTCCATTTCTATAACCATTAGAAGTTTGATAGCTTCTATGTGAAACATTACAACGCAAGAGAGACAATTTAGAATACAAGGGCCAAAAAGCAATAAGAGCAAAACACAGCTTCAGATCAGGACCAGGAGTTTCCACCAGACAGAAGTTGATATCTAGTTCTATAGGGTGGTCCCAAAAGGAGAAGTGGAATCAGCCATTGCCTAGACTTGACTTTTCATATTCTGGGCCCTTCTTGAACAGTTGTCCTTTCCATCCATCTAAGGGAGCGTATTGATATTCCAAACACTGAGAATTTTCCTGTGAATTTTCTCCTGGGGGTGTTAGACCTTCCTTGTGATTTTCTCCAGGAGAATTCCAAGGCTTTATCTGTGTGTGAGGAATCCAGGCGTCAATACTTGTAACCTTACCAGTGGTGGGTGAGGAGAAAATAACAGAATTAGGTCCCTCCCATGTGGGAGTTAAGGTTGGACTATCGTCAGGAGTAGCCTTTACTAATACCAAGTTCCCACGATTATATAAGGACTTTTTATTTTCTTTTGGTTGTGAGATCCCATTTTCTAAGGATTGTAACTATTTTTGAAAAGAAGTTAGTGACATATTTTGTTAGTTCAGTGGTTTCTTAATCTCGAAGTAAATCTTTTTTGCGAAATGGCCTCTCATATAACATTTCAAAAGGGCTGAGTCCCAGTGACTGTGGAGTATTTTTTATTCTCACAAGATCTAAAGGAAGTAATGAAGTCCAGGAAAGGTGAGTCTCTTGTGAGAGTTTTCATAAGTGTCTCTTAATCATACTATTAGCTTTTTCTACTTTCCCAGAGGATTGAGGCCTCCAGGCACAGTGTAAATGAAACTCGATTCTTAGGGCCTGGGAAACACCTTGTGCTATTGTAGCCTTAAAGGCAGGGCCATTGTCACTTTGAATTCCATGTGGCAGGCCAATGCGAGGAAAGATCTCCTATATTAAAGTTTTAACAACTTCTTTTGCTTGTTCTATTCTACAAAAGAAAGCCTCTATCCACTCGGTAAAGGCATCTACCCAGTCCAGTAGGTATTGATGTCCCTTGGCTTTTGACATGTGAGTGAAATCTAGCTAGTCCTCCTCAAGATATCTTCCTGTACACTGTAAGCCTGGGAGAGCTGACTGGTTATTACAGGGATTATTCTTTTGGCAGACTTCACATCCTTTAACAATCTAGTGTACAGTTTTTATTCATCCTTTTCCCTTGAAAAGACTCTTAGCATGTTGGTAAGTATTTTCAATTCCCAAATGGAAAGTTTGCTGTAGAGTTTTAAGAATTTTTCATTGGGTGCTGTAGGGCAATACAAGCTTTTCATCTTCTGTTTGAAGCCATCCAGAGGGGATTAGAGTATCTCCATAAGAAAGAGGGTGTTGACATTTCTTGGGAGAATACTGGGATTTTATGTCACTGGAGCTCTTATTCCAGAGGAGGGGAGCCTGAGTATTAAAAGACCGGATGGCTGCCTTCTTTTACCTGTTGGTCGGCTCTCGTATTTCCCACTGTTATGTCAGAATCATCGCTTTGATGGCCCTGACAGCCACTTCTTTGGGTAGTTTAATTGCATCTAAGAGGCACATAATTTCTTGGTAGTATTTAATGGGACTGCCATCTGAGGTTTCAGAACTAAACAGACATTTCTCCAAAGAAGACATACAGATGGCTAACAAACACATGAAAAAATGCTCAACATCACTCATTATCAGAGAAATGCAAATCCAGACCACAATGAGGTACCATTTCACAGCAGTCAGAATAGCTGCGATCCAAAAGTCTACAAGCAACAAATGCTGGAGAGGGTGTGGAGAAAAGGGAACCCTCTTACACTGTTGGTGGGAATGCAAACTAATACAGCCACTATGGAGAAGAGTGTGAAGATTCCTTAAAAAACTGGAAATAGAACTGCCTTATGACCCAGCAATCCCACTGCTAGGCATACAGATCGAGGAAACCAGCATTGAAAGAGACACATGTGCCCCAGTGTTCATCACAGCACTGTTTCTAATAGCCAGGACATGGAAGCAACCTAGATGTCCATCAGCAGATAAATAGATAAGAAAGCTGTGGTACATATACACAATGGAGTATTACTCAGCCATTAAAAAGAATACATTTGAATCAGTTCTAATCAGGTGGATGAAACTAGAGCCTATTATACAGAGGGAAGTAAACCAGAAAGAAAAACACCAATACAGAATTCTAACACATATATATGGAATTTAGAAAGATGGTAATGATAACCCTGTATGCGAAATAGCAAAGACACACAGATGTATAGAACAGTCTTTTGGACTCTGAAGGAGAGGGCGAGGGCAGGATGATATGGGAGAATGGCATTGAAACATGTAAATTATCATGTGTGAAACGGATCACCAGTCCAGGTTCGATGCAGGATACATGGTAATTGGGGCTGGTGCACTGGGATGACCCAGAGGGATGGTACGGGGAGGGAGGTGGGAGGAGGGTTTAGGATGGGGAACACATGTACACTCGTGGCAGATTCATGTTGATGTATGGCAAAACCAATACAATACTGTAAAGTAAAAAATAAAAATAAAAATTAAGTTTCTTTCCTTCCACATAGCAGCTTGAAAATGAAGGACTAAGTAAACATATTTAGAATCAGTAGAGACGCTCACTCTCTTGTCAGTTTCCAGCTCTAAGGTCCTGGTTAAAACAGTCAATTCAGGTAATTGAGCACTAGTTCTAGGAGATAGGGGATTACTTTCTAAAATTTTAGATAATGTGACTATTGCCTATCCTGATCTTTGTTACAAAAAGATTAAACTGTCTCTTGCAGGCAGACTGAGGAGCTTCCCAGGTGGTACTAGTGGTAAAGAACCTCCCTGCAATTCAGGAGACCTGGGTTCAATCTCTGGGTGGGGATGATCCCCTAGAGAAGGACATGACAACCCACTCCAGTATTCTTGCCTGGAGAACCCATGGACAGAGGAGCTTGGCAGGCTACAGTCTATAGGGTTGCACAGAGTTGGACACGACTGAAGCAACTTAGCATCAGCAGGCTGAGAGCAGGAGCCTGAAGAAGAGCCTGTTTTAAAAAGTCTTAAATGCATATGTTTCTTCAGGTTCCCATTGTAATGCCTTTTGTCCTGATTCTCCATATCTGGGAATCCAAATCCAGCTGTAACTGGTTATGCCAAAGAAACCATGGAGTTGTCTAAGAGTATTAGGGAGTGGATGTTGTAAAATGGTTTCCATTCTTTCTTTTTCCCAGGGTTCAAACTCCATGGGAGAGCTTTAGTCCTAAATCTTTGACTTCTTGTTGGCACATTTGAGCTTTTGATTTTGATATCTTGTAGTCACATGGAGCTAGATAATTAACAAGGTCACAAATGGCTTGGTTACATTTTTTGTCTGTGTTAGCACAAAGGAGAATATCATCTACATGCTGAAGGACTTTTATAGATTCAGTTGCGTGAAAGGCAGCTAGGTCTTTGGCTAACACCTGCCTGAACAAGTGAGGGCTATCTCTAAATCCCTGAGGCAACTCTGTCCAACTTGAGTAGAGGAATCAGATGGATCCTCAAAAGCAAACAAAAATTGTGAACTTTGAGCTAAGGGTATGGGAAAAAAAAAAAAAGCAGCCTTCAAATTTAAAACAGTAAAATAAGTGGCTGTTTCTGGGATTTGAAAGGGTAGAGTACAGGGGTTAGGTACGACAGGATGTGATGGTATTACAGCTTCATTAATGAGGCAGAGGTCCTGAACTAGACTCTATTCCTCATTAGGCTTTTGAACTCCCAGAATAGTTGTATTATAAGGGCTGTTACATATTGTTTCTGGTAAGGAAAGTTATTAGGATTTTTAAGAGTTATCTGTACTAGTTGAGCTGAGATGTCTCTTCCTATCTTTTCTCTGGTTTCTCAGACTTCAGTGTTAATTTCTACTTCTGTCAGGGGTAAGCATAAGTTTTCTGTAGATTCTATTTCCATATGAATTGAAGTTTGGATTTTAGATAGACCATCTCTTCCTAGGATGGGGGTTGGGCTTTCTGGTATTATCAAAAAGGCATGAGAAAAAAGAATAGAATCCCAGTTACAATTCAACTGTTGTGTAAAGAATTTTGTAACCAGCTTTCCAGAAATGCCACATATAGTAGCTGACTTGGTAGAAGGAGGACCCAGATTAGAGAGGAGGGCTGAGAAAGTAGCTCCTGTACCAAGTATGAAGATAACAGGATGGCCTTCTACGGTTAGAGTCACCCGAGGCTCCTGTGGGGTGATGAGGCCATGAGCCAAAGTGGGAAGCCTCTGGTCCCCTCAGTCTTGATCCTGGGTCTGAGTTTCTGACTCCTGAAACCTACGTCCCTGGGGACAGTTACTCTTCCAGTGATCTCCTTTGCAAGTGTGCAAGGTCTCGGTAGTGACCTCTGCTTGCACTGGGGGCATTGTCCCTTAAAGTGTCCGTCCTTTCCACAATGGAAAGAGGCTCCAGATTTTTGCTTTTGTCCTCCCACCTTTGCAGCCCTAAAGTTAACTCCCTGTAGGGCCATAACGAGAGATTCCACCTTTCTCTTATCTCTCTTGTCTTTTTCCTTACGTTCCTCCTAATCTCTATGAAAGAATATTGATGTGGCAGCTTAGGAGGCGCTCTAAATCCATATCTGGGCTGAAAGCCAATTTTTGGAGTTTCCTCCAAATATCTGTAGCTGATGGAGTAATAAATTTGTCTTTAAGAATAAATTGGCCCTCTGGGGAGTCTGGATCCAAATAACTGTGTTTTCTCAATGCCTCCCTGAGCCTTTCCAGAAAAGCTGTGGGATTTTCCTCCTTTTACTGAGTCTTTCCTGATAGTTTGGAGTAGTTTAATGGCTTCGCTCACGATTTTTTTAAGTCTTCCTTAAAGCATGTGATAAAGTGAACTCCCTTCCAGTCATCACTGACTTTGTCATGTGCCCAATTAGGATCAGCTATGGGCACTGCCTGGAGTCTTATAGGCAACCAGGATGATTCACTGTCAGATATCCCCTGCAAGCTAGTAGCATACCATTCATCTCCCCATTCCTGGGCATTTTTAATTACTCTACTTCTTTCATTGTCAGTAAGGGCGCTAGTCAGGATGGGCATAACATCTTTCCATGCCACTTCAAAAGATTGAGTTAGACCCTATAGTTGTCAGGATCTTCAATAAAGCTTCCTAGGTTTAATTTAATTTGTCTTAAATCTTGGAGGGAGAAAGGGACATGAACTTGCATGGGTCCCAAGTCCCCATTAGGAACTTCCTGTAATGGAAGGAGGGAAGAACATAGCCTAGAGATCACCGGGGTTGCGTTAGGAGCCAGTAGGATGGGAGCTGCTGCTGGTGCTGGAGGTGTCACCAGAGACTGTGGAAGCTCCTGTGGGCTAGGTTTGGGTAGCCCTGGATAAGGCAGACAGTTTGAACCCAAGAGTCTGGGGGAAATTATAGGCATCACAGAAGGAATAAGACCACAACTCCTGCATAAGAGGGTGTTTTCTCTCAAGACAAAGAAAACCTGTATATATGGGACTTCTGACCATTTTCCTTCTCATCTACAAAACAGGTCTAGTTGGAGGATGGTATTATAATTAAGTGAGCCCTCAGGGGGCCATTTTCCACCATCAGATAGATCATATTGAGGCCATGCCTCAGTGAAGAAAAAGATCATATGCTTCTTTAACAGGGCCTGAGGGTAAAACTTCCTCCGGTTCTTCAGTATACATATAAAAGGCGTCTGCTTTGAGCCAAGTATGGGGCTCCAAGAGGTTACTCCCATCTGAAGGAGAGAAGAGTCCAGAGACTTTTGTCTTTTCTCTGGTTCCTCCAATAGAGGGCATCCTTTCCTTGTGGAGTGGGAGTAAGTTCAGTTCAGTTCAGTTCAGTNATGCTCAACATCACTCATTATCAGAGAAATGCAAATCCAGACCACAATGAGGTACCATTTCACAGCAGTCAGAATAGCTGCGATCCAAAAGTCTACAAGCAACAAATGCTGGAGAGGGTGTGGAGAAAAGGGAACCCTCTTACACTGTTGGTGGGAATGCAAACTAATACAGCCACTATGGAGAAGAGTGTGAAGATTCCTTAAAAAACTGGAAATAGAACTGCCTTATGACCCAGCAATCCCACTGCTAGGCATACAGATCGAGGAAACCAGCATTGAAAGAGACACATGTGCCCCAGTGTTCATCACAGCACTGTTTCTAATAGCCAGGACATGGAAGCAACCTAGATGTCCATCAGCAGATAAATAGATAAGAAAGCTGTGGTACATATACACAATGGAGTATTACTCAGCCATTAAAAAGAATACATTTGAATCAGTTCTAATCAGGTGGATGAAACTAGAGCCTATTATACAGAGGGAAGTAAACCAGAAAGAAAAACACCAATACAGAATTCTAACACATATATATGGAATTTAGAAAGATGGTAATGATAACCCTGTATGCGAAATAGCAAAGACACACAGATGTATAGAACAGTCTTTTGGACTCTGAAGGAGAGGGCGAGGGCAGGATGATATGGGAGAATGGCATTGAAACATGTAAATTATCATGTGTGAAACGGATCACCAGTCCAGGTTCGATGCAGGATACATGGTAATTGGGGCTGGTGCACTGGGATGACCCAGAGGGATGGTACGGGGAGGGAGGTGGGAGGAGGGTTTAGGATGGGGAACACATGTACACTCGTGGCAGATTCATGTTGATGTATGGCAAAACCAATACAATACTGTAAAGTAAAAAATAAAAATAAAAATTAAGTTTCTTTCCTTCCACATAGCAGCTTGAAAATGAAGGACTAAGTAAACATATTTAGAATCAGTAGAGACGCTCACTCTCTTGTCAGTTTCCAGCTCTAAGGTCCTGGTTAAAACAGTCAATTCAGGTAATTGAGCACTAGTTCTAGGAGATAGGGGATTACTTTCTAAAATTTTAGATAATGTGACTATTGCCTATCCTGATCTTTGTTACAAAAAGATTAAACTGTCTCTTGCAGGCAGACTGAGGAGCTTCCCAGGTGGTACTAGTGGTAAAGAACCTCCCTGCAATTCAGGAGACCTGGGTTCAATCTCTGGGTGGGGATGATCCCCTAGAGAAGGACATGACAACCCACTCCAGTATTCTTGCCTGGAGAACCCATGGACAGAGGAGCTTGGCAGGCTACAGTCTATAGGGTTGCACAGAGTTGGACACGACTGAAGCAACTTAGCATCAGCAGGCTGAGAGCAGGAGCCTGAAGAAGAGCCTGTTTTAAAAAGTCTTAAATGCATATGTTTCTTCAGGTTCCCATTGTAATGCCTTTTGTCCTGATTCTCCATATCTGGGAATCCAAATCCAGCTGTAACTGGTTATGCCAAAGAAACCATGGAGTTGTCTAAGAGTATTAGGGAGTGGATGTTGTAAAATGGTTTCCATTCTTTCTTTTTCCCAGGGTTCAAACTCCATGGGAGAGCTTTAGTCCTAAATCTTTGACTTCTTGTTGGCACATTTGAGCTTTTGATTTTGATATCTTGTAGTCACATGGAGCTAGATAATTAACAAGGTCACAAATGGCTTGGTTACATTTTTTGTCTGTGTTAGCACAAAGGAGAATATCATCTACATGCTGAAGGACTTTTATAGATTCAGTTGCGTGAAAGGCAGCTAGGTCTTTGGCTAACACCTGCCTGAACAAGTGAGGGCTATCTCTAAATCCCTGAGGCAACTCTGTCCAACTTGAGTAGAGGAATCAGATGGATCCTCAAAAGCAAACAAAAATTGTGAACTTTGAGCTAAGGGTATGGGAAAAAAAAAAAAAGCAGCCTTCAAATTTAAAACAGTAAAATAAGTGGCTGTTTCTGGGATTTGAAAGGGTAGAGTACAGGGGTTAGGTACGACAGAATGTAATGGTATTACAGCTTCATTAATGAGGCAGAGGTCCTGAACTAGACTCTATTCCTCATTAGGCTTTTGAACTCCCAGAATAGTTGTATTATAAGGGCTGTTACATATTGTTTCTGGTAAGGAAAGTTATTAGGATTTTTAAGAGTTATCTGTACTAGTTGAGCTGAGATGTCTCTTCCTATCTTTTCTCTGGTTTCTCAGACTTCAGTGTTAATTTCTACTTCTGTCAGGGGTAAGCATAAGTTTTCTGTAGATTCTATTTCCATATGAATTGAAGTTTGGATTTTAGATAGACCATCTCTTCCTAGGATGGGGGTTGGGCTTTCTGGTATTATCAAAAAGGCATGAGAAAAAAGAATAGAATCCCAGTTACAATTCAACTGTTGTGTAAAGAATTTTGTAACCAGCTTTCCAGAAATGCCACATATAGTAGCTGACTTGGTAGAAGGAGGACCCAGATTAGAGAGGAGGGCTGAGAAAGTAGCTCCTGTACCAAGTATGAAGATAACAGGATGGCCTTCTACGGTTAGAGTCACCCGAGGCTCCTGTGGGGTGATGAGGCCATGAGCCAAAGTGGGAAGCCTCTGGTCCCCTCAGTCTTGATCCTGGGTCTGAGTTTCTGACTCCTGAAACCTACGTCCCTGGGGACAGTTACTCTTCCAGTGATCTCCTTTGCAAGTGTGCAAGGTCTCGGTAGTGACCTCTGCTTGCACTGGGGGCATTGTCCCTTAAAGTGTCCGTCCTTTCCACAATGGAAAGAGGCTCCAGATTTTTGCTTTTGTCCTCCCACCTTTGCAGCCCTAAAGTTAACTCCCTGTAGGGCCATAACGAGAGATTCCACCTTTCTCTTATCTCTCTTGTCTTTTTCCTTACGTTCCTCCTAATCTCTATGAAAGAATATTGATGTGGCAGCTTAGGAGGCGCTCTAAATCCATATCTGGGCTGAAAGCCAATTTTTGGAGTTTCCTCCAAATATCTGTAGCTGATGGAGTAATAAATTTGTCTTTAAGAATAAATTGGCCCTCTGGGGAGTCTGGATCCAAATAACTGTGTTTTCTCAATGCCTCCCTGAGCCTTTCCAGAAAAGCTGTGGGATTTTCCTCCTTTTACTGAGTCTTTCCTGATAGTTTGGAGTAGTTTAATGGCTTCGCTCACGATTTTTTTAAGTCTTCCTTAAAGCATGTGATAAAGTGAACTCCCTTCCAGTCATCACTGACTTTGTCATGTGCCCAATTAGGATCAGCTATGGGCACTGCCTGGAGTCTTATAGGCAACCAGGATGATTCACTGTCAGATATCCCCTGCAAGCTAGTAGCATACCATTCATCTCCCCATTCCTGGGCATTTTTAATTACTCTACTTCTTTCATTGTCAGTAAGGGCGCTAGTCAGGATGGGCATAACATCTTTCCATGCCACTTCAAAAGATTGAGTTAGACCCTATAGTTGTCAGGATCTTCAATAAAGCTTCCTAGGTTTAATTTAATTTGTCTTAAATCTTGGAGGGAGAAAGGGACATGAACTTGCATGGGTCCCAAGTCCCCATTAGGAACTTCCTGTAATGGAAGGAGGGAAGAACATAGCCTAGAGATCACCGGGGTTGCGTTAGGAGCCAGTAGGATGGGAGCTGCTGCTGGTGCTGGAGGTGTCACCAGAGACTGTGGAAGCTCCTGTGGGCTAGGTTTGGGTAGCCCTGGATAAGGCAGACAGTTTGAACCCAAGAGTCTGGGGGAAATTATAGGCATCACAGAAGGAATAAGACCACAACTCCTGCATAAGAGGGTGTTTTCTCTCAAGACAAAGAAAACCTGTATATATGGGACTTCTGACCATTTTCCTTCTCATCTACAAAACAGGTCTAGTTGGAGGATGGTATTATAATTAAGTGAGCCCTCAGGGGGCCATTTTCCACCATCAGATAGATCATATTGAGGCCATGCCTCAGTGAAGAAAAAGATCATATGCTTCTTTAACAGGGCCTGAGGGTAAAACTTCCTCCGGTTCTTCAGTATACATATAAAAGGCGTCTGCTTTGAGCCAAGTATGGGGCTCCAAGAGGTTACTCCCATCTGAAGGAGAGAAGAGTCCAGAGACTTTTGTCTTTTCTCTGGTTCCTCCAATAGAGGGCATCCTTTCCTTGTGGAGTGGGAGTAAGTTCAGTTCAGTTCAGTTCAGTCGCTCAGTCCTGTCCAACTCTTTGTGACCCCATGAATTGCAGCACACCAGGCCTTCCCGTCCATCATTAACTCCCGGAGTTTACTTAAACTCATGTCCATCGAGTCAGTGATGCCATCCACCCATCTCATCCTCTGTCATCCCCTTCTCCTCCTGCTCCCAATCCCTCCCAGCATCAGGGTCTTTTCCAATGAGTTAACTCTTTGCATGAGGTGGCCAAAGTATTGGAGTGTCAATTTCACCATCAATCCCTCCAATGAACACCCAGGACTGATCTCCTTTAGAATAGACTGGTTGAATCTCCTTGCAGTCCAAGGATTCGCAACAGTTTTCTCCAACACCACAGTTCAAAAGCATCAATTCTTCGGCACTCAGCCTTCTTCACAGTCCAACTCTCACATTCATGCATGACCACTGGAAAAACTATAGCCTTGACTAGATGGACCTTTGTTGACAAAGTAATGTCTCTGCTTTTGAATATGCTATCTAGCTTGGTCATAACTTTCCTTNAAGCTGTATATCATCACCCTGCTTATTTAACTTATATGCAGAGTACATCATGAGAAACTCTGGGCTGGAAGAAGCACAAACTGGAATGAAGATTGCTTGGAGAAATATCAATAACCTCAGATACGCAAATGACACCACCCTTATGGCAGAAAGTGAAGAGGAACTAAAAAGTGTCTGATGAAAGTGAAAGAGTGAAAACGTTGGCTTAAAGCTCAACATTCAGAAAATGAAGATCATGGCATCTGGTCACATTACTTCATGGGAAATAGATGTGGAAACAGTGGAAACAGTGTTAGGCTTTATTTTGGGGGGCTCCAAAATCACTGCAGATGGTGACTGCAGCCATGAAATTAAAAGATGCTTACTCCTTGGAAGGAAAGTTATGAACAACCTAGATAGCATATTGAAAAGCAGAGACATTACTTTGTCAACAAAGGTCCGTCTAGTCAAGGCTATGGTTTTTCCAGTGGTCATGTATGAATGTGAGAGTTGGACTGTGAAGAAAGCTGAGAGCTGAAGAATTGATGCTTTTGAACTGTAGTGTTGGAGAAGACTCTTGCAAGTCCCTTGGACTTCAAGGAGATCCAACCAGTCTGTCCTAAAGGAGACCAGTCCTGAGTGTTCATTGGAAGGACTGATGCTGAGGCTGAAACTCCAATACTTTGGCCACCTCATGCAAAGAGTTGACTCATTGGTAAAGACTCTGATGCTGGGAAGGATTGGAGGCAGGAGAAGGGGACGACAGAGGATGAGATGGGTGGATGGCATACCAACTCGATGGACATGAGTTTGGGTAAACTCCGGGAGTTGGTGATGGACAGGGAAGCCTGGCGTGCTGCGATTCATGGGGTCGCAAAGAGTTGGACACGACTGAGCGACTGAACTGAACTGATACTCAAGGTCAGTTAAAGTTTGAGTAAATATGACCATGATGTCTTTCCACATCAAGTCAAAGGCCAAGGTAATGTGTTGGAATGTTTCTATATATTTGCCTGGATCATCTGTATAGCTTCCCAGGTCTTGTTTGATCCATCTTAATTCTAAGAGGGAGAAGGGATTATAGACCCTGGTTGGTCTGAATTCTCCTCCAGTTTTGACTAAGGGACATACTCGAGTTGGGACTGTTGTGGGACTAATGTGCTCCCAGAGCACATTAAGATATAAGGAAGGAGCATCAGGCAATTTGGGAGCTGTGAGAGGTGAGCCTTCATGTGGAAGGGGGTGGNACACCACCCTTATGGCAGAAAGTGAAGAGGAACTAAAAAGTGTCTGATGAAAGTGAAAGAGTGAAAACGTTGGCTTAAAGCTCAACATTCAGAAAATGAAGATCATGGCATCTGGTCACATTACTTCATGGGAAATAGATGTGGAAACAGTGGAAACAGTGTTAGGCTTTATTTTGGGGGGCTCCAAAATCACTGCAGATGGTGACTGCAGCCATGAAATTAAAAGATGCTTACTCCTTGGAAGGAAAGTTATGAACAACCTAGATAGCATATTGAAAAGCAGAGACATTACTTTGTCAACAAAGGTCCGTCTAGTCAAGGCTATGGTTTTTCCAGTGGTCATGTATGAATGTGAGAGTTGGACTGTGAAGAAAGCTGAGAGCTGAAGAATTGATGCTTTTGAACTGTAGTGTTGGAGAAGACTCTTGCAAGTCCCTTGGACTTCAAGGAGATCCAACCAGTCTGTCCTAAAGGAGACCAGTCCTGAGTGTTCATTGGAAGGACTGATGCTGAGGCTGAAACTCCAATACTTTGGCCACCTCATGCAAAGAGTTGACTCATTGGTAAAGACTCTGATGCTGGGAAGGATTGGAGGCAGGAGAAGGGGACGACAGAGGATGAGATGGGTGGATGGCATACCAACTCGATGGACATGAGTTTGGGTAAACTCCGGGAGTTGGTGATGGACAGGGAAGCCTGGCGTGCTGCGATTCATGGGGTCGCAAAGAGTTGGACACGACTGAGCGACTGAACTGAACTGATACTCAAGGTCAGTTAAAGTTTGAGTAAATATGACCATGATGTCTTTCCACATCAAGTCAAAGGCCAAGGTAATGTGTTGGAATGTTTCTATATATTTGCCTGGATCATCTGTATAGCTTCCCAGGTCTTGTTTGATCCATCTTAATTCTAAGAGGGAGAAGGGATTATAGACCCTGGTTGGTCTGAATTCTCCTCCAGTTTTGACTAAGGGACATACTCGAGTTGGGACTGTTGTGGGACTAATGTGCTCCCAGAGCACATTAAGATATAAGGAAGGAGCATCAGGCAATTTGGGAGCTGTGAGAGGTGAGCCTTCATGTGGAAGGGGGTGGTTCCTTCTCTTGGTTGTCTGTGCCTAACATCATTTGCCTGATAGGCTCACTTTTAGGGCATACAACAATCCCATACTTAAGACAGAGTTCCTTCATATCTCTTATTTGGAAGAAAATTTGGACATAGGGGATCTCTGTCTCCCCTTGTCTTTTGCAGAATAAGTCTAGATGCAGGATGGTATTGTAATTTAAACTCCCATCCTCAGGCCAGTCTTCCTTGTCACCAGAGGATACTGTGGCCACACAGTGGCACCAAAGAATTTTAAGCAAGTTCTCCATAGAGATAGAGTATAGAACAGCTTCCAGTTATCAAGGATGCATCTCAAGGGCGTCTGCCCGGATGTGGATTGGTTATTTCCCATCTGAAAGACAGTGATGACAGGGAGGAAAAGAAAAAAGAAAAAAAACTAATAGGCTTCCTTCAATTTCCATGGGTGGACTTCCTTAGGCATGAGTCTTTTTGAAGCTTATCCTACCCAGTACTGTTGCAATCTGAGAGCCAGATGTCCCTGGGTCAGGGTGCAGTTCCCCAGGCAATCTGAGGTGTGACAGCCTCCTGGATATTGAATTCCTGGGCAGGCTGAGGCATGTCGGCCTCCTGAGAATTGGGTCCCTGGGCAAGTAGAGGCATATCTACCTCCTGGGACCCCAGGATTGGTGGATCCCCAGGCAGGTTGAGGTGTGACAATCATTCAAGGACCAGATCCCTAGACAGATCGAGGCAGGTCGACCTCCTTGCCCCAAGGTCTCCAGCATGACCAATATTGGGTAGGATTAGGGGGTTGTAATCTTAACTCATTGCCAGTTTGTTCACCATAGTTGGAAATAAATATCATGATGAAAAGCAATCCAAGCCTGTGTCCTGAGAATGGGAACCTGGTGAAACAGCCATAAGTCTTATCCTCTTACTGCTCTAAGGGAATGTAAATCACTGATTTCCTTTCCTAGTCCTCCATAAGAGCAGGTTAAGGTGTCACCAATGGTAAACATTTCATTGTCATAGACCCAATTTAGGTAATAACAGAAGTAATGACAAAGAAGTGGGTTATCTGGTCCTGTTAGGGGCATTAGAGTGTTTTAATAATAAGCAGGATGGTGCGATGTTGCCTACAAGGGGACAGGGTCCTGATTGTAGGAATTAGTAATTGACTTAAGAACAAATTGATAAGAGGCAACAGACCAGATGTTCTATAAAAGTGGAGTGGAGATTTGATCCAGGGGTTTGTTTGTAACCTTTAGGAGAAGCGTGGTAAGGATTTGGGCCCAAACGGCCTGCAGGGCTATCTCCCAAAGTGGTAAACACTATCCCTGGAAGGCCGATTGTCCTTGAAGGGATGCCAACAGATGGACTTCTAGCAGGCCAGAAGTGCCTGTGTGGCACACTGCCTGGCACCCACCCTAGGGGCTTCCCTGAGGGAGGCTGTTGTTGCACGTGTTGTAGGAAACATGGAAGATGAAGGCCTGAATATCTAGAGGGATTGGATATTATACAGTATTTCCCTCCCAAGGGCCAGATATTTTCTGGTTGTACCTCCAGAAGATTGTAGAGGCAATGTTGTGGGCCCAGACGGGCTCAGGAAAGAGCATGAAACAAGGTAAGGGGGCAGGGCACAATTTTTGAAAGAATGACAAAGTCCAAGGGCATAACATAAAACCAATTAAAATCAAATGGGTCCAAGATGACAAGTCAAATTCAACTAAACCTTGTTCCCCAGTTTGCAAGCTTAATGATACCCAGAGGTGGCAAGGCAGTTCCAAGGCTCCAAAGATGGAGGAGTGGGTGGTCACCCAATGATTGGAATGATCCTTCCACTCATTAGCACATGAACTCATCCAGCTGGCAAAAACTAGCCACACCGCATTCCATGGCTGAAGCACTTGCCCTCTGCAAAGTCCCACACCCTGTGGATGTGCTTCTCTCTGAATCCAAAAAAATCCATCAGTCTTACCTATCGCTGTGTCTCTAACTGAATTTTTGCAATGAGACATGAGAGCCTGAGCTTCATTAGGTCCTGAAGTCAGGCACCATGGGTTTTGGCCAGGCTCAAAGTCTTGGGAGAGAGGAGCTGAAAGACAGTAGGAAAAATCAGTGGGAAAACATGTGGAGGAATCCCCTTCATAAACTGCCAGAAAACCTGCTAAATATCTGACCTGTGTTCACAGTTTTTATTGGCCTGATCCTTGGTACAAAGAAGATTAAGGACAGAAGAATCCCCACTGGCTTGGGTAACAGCTACTGGAGAGCAGGGGATAGTGGAGCCTCAGGACACACTGAGGAGTAGCCTCTCCAGAGTCCCTCAGTTGCACCCACTGCCACTTGCCTGTTCGTGGGGGGTTCAAGGAAAGAAGAAATGAAAGATTGCAAAGGAAAAAAAGATTTTGTTAGGGATATGCCCTTCCAGCCATAGGAGTGAGGACCTCCTACCTAAAACGGAGGTCTTCTGGCATCGAGACTGAGTCTTGCGAGCTTTCCGCTGAGTTCGTTTTTCCATGGCCCTGTTTCCAGTGTGCAGGGCTTCTTGTCACTTCACCTGCATTGGATTGTCTTCACGTTCAGCTTCCGTGGGGGCAGCTTTCACGGAGCTGGGCTCCTGCTGTGCTTGGGCTCCTCTTTGCAGGGGCTGTGCTGAGGTTGTTTCAGCAAGGTTAAATCCAAGAAATGGCACCATAGATGTTGGGAGAGTCTGTAATTTCCTTGGTTTTGCCTCATCACAACAAAAATTTGAAGCAACAGATCAGTGTTACAGCCCTCAGACAGACCAGTGTTAGAGCTCCATGTTACAGCTGTTTTATTTAGAAAGTAAAGGAAAATACATCCTTGAGGTGTGACGGCATGCCGACCCAAAAGACAGAAAGAGAAAAGAGGCCCCCAGACCAATTTTGGCTCCTCTTTTCGTTTTTTTTCTCCTCCCCCTGGGCCTGCCGTATGTAAATTAGGCTAGCCAGGAGGCTGTTTGTTTTACCTGAGGTCCTCACTCCGGTCCTCAGACCTTCCTTTGCTCTATTTTTGCAGGCTTTTCCCTTCCTTGTCTTTTAACCACTGCCTTTCTAGACTCTTTTTTCCTATTCTAATTACCTAAAAGAAGGAACCTACCTCAACATAGTAAAGACCATATATGATAAGCCCACAGCAAACATTATTTTCAATGGTAAAAATCTGAAAGAATCTCTTCTAAGATCAGGAACAACATGGTTTTGGAAGTCCTAGCTACAGCAATCAGAGAAGAAAAAGAAATAAAAGGAATCCAGATTGGAAAAGAAGTAAAGCTATCACTGTTTGCAGATGACATGATACTGTACATAGAAAACCCTAAAGATAGTATCAGAAAATTACTAGAGCTAATCAGGGAATTTAGTAATGTTGCAGGATACAAAATCAATACACAGAAATCACTTGCATTCCTGTATGTTAACAATGAAAAATCGGAATGAGAAATTAAGGAATCAATCCCATTTACCACTGAAACTAAAAGAATAAAATATCTAGCAATAAACTTTTCTAAGTAAACAAAAGAACTGTATACAGAAAATTATAAGATACTGATGAAACAAATCAAAGATGACATAAACAGATGGAGAGATAGTCCATGTTCCTGGGTAGAAGAATCAATACTGTGAAAATGACTATAATACCAAATGCAATCTACAAATTCATTGTGATCCCTATCAAATTAACAGTGGAATTTTTCACAGAACTAGAAAAAAAAATTTCACAATTCATATGGAAACACAAAAGACCCCATATAGCCAAAGCAGTCTTGAGAAAGAATGGAGCTGGAGGAATCAACCTTCATGACTTTGGATTATGCTACAAAGCTACAGTCATCAAGACAGTATGGTACTGGCACAAAATCAGAAATATAAACCAATGGAACAAGATAGAAAGCCCAAACATAAACTCATCCACCTATGGGTACCTTATTTTTGACAAAGGAGGCAAGAATATACAATGGGGCAAAAACAGCCTCTCCAATAAGTGGTGCCAGGAAAACTGGACAGCTACATGTAAAAGAATGAAATTAGAACACTTCCTAACAGCATACATGAAGGTTAACTCAACATGGATTAAATAACTAAATGTAAGACCAGAAACTAAAACTCTTAGAGGAAAACATAGGCAGAACACTTGGTGACATAAATCAATGCAAGATCCTCTATGACCTACCTCCTAAGTTTATGTAATAATCTAAATCCTTTATTGTCATTTCAACAATCTTCACAGCATCTCCAGGGGTAGATTCCTTTCAAATAAACACTTTCTTCTCTCCCAAGAGAAACAGTTCCTTGGCAGTTAAAGTTTTATCATGAGATTGCAAAAATGCGTTCACATATTCAGGCCCCTTTTCTATTTCTAGTTCTTTTGCTATTTCCTGAAACCATAAAACTCCCAGGTGAAAATATAAGAAAAAGCTCCTTGGCATTGTTTGTGGTGATGATTTTGGATATATTATAAAAGCATAAGTAACAAAAGCAAAAATCAACAAATGAGACCACAAAACAAAACATCTTGCACAACAAAAGAAACAAGTCAACAAAGTAAAATGGCAACCGATTCCACTCATCTCACGTGCTACTAAAGTAATGCTGAAAATTCTCCAAGCCAGGCTAGAGCAATACGTGAACTGTGAACTTCCAGATGTTCAAGCTGGTTTTAGAAAAGGCAGAGGAACCAGAGATCAAATTGCCAACATCCACTGGATTGAAAAAGCAAGAGGGTTCCAGAAAAACATATTTCTGCTTTATTGACTATGGCAAAGCCTTTGACTGTATGGATCACAATAAACTGTGGAAAATTCTTCAAGAGATGGGAATACCAGACCACCTGACCTGCTCCTTGAGAAATCTGTATGCAGGTCAGGAAGCAACAGTTAGAACTGGACATGGAACAACAGACTGGTTCCAAATAGGAAAAGGGGAACGTCAAAGCTGTATATCATCACCCTGCTTATTTAACTTATATGCAGAGTACATCATGAGAAACTCTGGGCTGGAAGAAGCACAAGCTGGAATCAAGATTGCTGGTAAAAATATCAATTACCTCAGATATGCAGATGATACCACCCTTATAGCAGAAAGTGAAGAGGAGCTAAAAAGCCTCTTGATGAAAGTAAAACAGAAGAGGGAAAAAGTTGGCTTAACGCTCAATGTTCAGAAAACGAAGATCATGGCATCTGGTCCTATCACTTCATGGGAAATAGATGGGGAAACAGTGAAAATAGTGCCAGACTTTATTTTGGGAGGCTCCAAAAGCACTGCAGATGGTGACGGCAGCCATGAAATTAAAAGATGCTTACTCCTTGGAAGGAAAGTTATGACCAAGCTAGATAGCATATTGAAAAGCAGAGACATTACTTTCCCTACAAAGGTCCATCTAGTCAAGGCTATGGTTTTTCCAGTGGTCATGTATGGATGTGAGAGTTGGACTGTGAAGAAAGCTGAGTGCTGAAGAATTGATGCTTTTGAACTGTGGTGCAGGAGAAGACTCTTGCGAGTCCCTTGGACTGCAGGGAGATTCAACCAGTCCATTCTAAAGGAGATCATCCCTGGTTGTTCTTTGGAAGGAATGATGCTACAGCTTGAAACTCCAGTACTTTGGCCACCTCATGTGAAGAGTTGACTCATTGGCAAAGACTCTGATGCTGGGAGGGATTAGGGGCAGGAGAAGAAAGGGATGACAGAGGATGAGATGGCTGGATGGCATCACCGACTCGATGGATGTGAGTTGGAGTGAACTCCAGGAGATGGTGATGGACAGAGAGGCCTGGCGTGCTACGATTCATGGAGTTGCAAAGAGTCGGACACGACTGAGCGACTGAACTGAACTGATGGAATTGGAGAAAATCTTTGTAAACTGTATATATAATATGGAATTAATTTTCAAAATATATAAGGAAATCATACAACTCAGTATAGAAAAATCTGATTAAAAATGCACAAATGACCTAAAGAGATATTATCCCAAAGATTATATACAAATGGTCAACAGGTATATGAAAAGGTGTTCAATATCATTACAACTGCATGCTGCTGCAGCTGCTGCAAAGTCACTTCATTCGTATCCTACTCTGTTCGACACCATAGATGGCAGCCCACTGGGCTTCCCCGTCCCTGGGATTCTCCAGGCAAGAACACTGGGGTGGGTTGCCATTTCCTTCTCCAATGCGTGAAAGTGAAAAGTCAAAGTGAAGTCGCTCAGTCATGTCCTACTCTTAGTGATTCCATGGACTGCAGCCTACCAGGCTCCCCTGTCCACGGGATTTTCCAGGCAAGAGTACTGGAGTGGGGTGCCATTGCCTTCTCCATACAACTGCATAAAGAAGAATAAAGTACCTAGAAACAGATTTAACACTGTTGAAAGAAAATGAAGAAGACACAAATAAATGGAGAGATATTCCATCTTATGGATTGAGAATATTTAATTTGTTGAAATGACCATAATACCAAAGCAACCCACAGATTCAAATCAACCTCTATCAAAATGACAATGACATTTTTCATTGAACCAAATCAAATAATTCTAAAATTGGTAGAAAACAACAAAAGATCCTGAATAGACAAAATAATCTTGATGCTCACTAGAGTCATCAGAGACTCCTGAAATAGGAATTGGGCCTGGGACAGTGGGCAAGACTTAAGGGGAGGTGGATGGAAGGGAGAAGATGTGGAGTCCACTCTGATTGGAGGGAAGAGTGGGGGCTCCCAGGTGAGCAGATAAGGCTCAGAGGTAACTGATGGGACATGCCAGGGAACTGAGGCTATCTGGGTGTAGGACTGATTGGGGAAGGACCATATTTGCCTCCATGGATACTACACAGCCCCTTCATACACTGAAAGGCTACAGCGATGGTAAGGAGTAAAGTGCACTCCACATCTGTCACTGGTCCACGGGGCAGAGAAGGACCAGGCCCACTGACAGTAAGGAAGCTGTGCTGATACTTAGTGCCCCGCACCTCCTTTACAGTAGGAAACAGACATAAAGGGGACCGATCTATGGCTAAGAGAACCCCCACACCATCTGGAAACCGATTACCCTCTTTAGTTTCTCTCTGACCCCAGGTCCCATGAACTTCATCTGCCAGTGATGTTCTACTGGCCTCCTGGAGCCACATTTCTAACCAGAACACTCTGTTCATCTGTTACCTCTCCCCAAACCCTGGTTTGTTCCATCTCTGTATCATCTCTAACATCACTCAGGTTTTTCTCCTTCTTTGTTGTCTCAACTCTTTTCATCATCTCAGTGAGGTATATCACAACACAGCACTGCTGTGACAAGCTAATCCCAAATTTAATATTCAACTACACTATCATTTACATATTGCTTTTTTGCACTTCCCATTTCTTCAGAGCTAAAATCTAACAGCCACAACCTGGTTGAAGAAGACAGTGACTGCAAGGAATGTGTTTTCCTGTGTCCAGACTAACACCCAAGACTTCTGGTCACTTTACGGATGCCTCAGTTTTGAATGTGATCAAATTTTGTATTACTAGTGTTGGGCATGCATGTATTTTCCTTTCCTGGGATTATTTTAGGTAACCCAAAGAAGGATTATTTTAACTAGCCCAAAGAAGGATTATTTTAGTTTGCCCAAATCTTGTATATAAGATTTTCTATACAAAAATTTTAAATTTTGCATGGATTTAAGATCTATGCAAAAAAGATCTTAATGACCTGGATAACAACAATAATGTAGTTCCTCACCTAGAGCCAGACACCTTGAAGTGTGAAGTCAAGTGGACCTTAGGTAGCATTACTACAAACAAAGCAAGAGGAGGTGATGGAATTTCAGCTGAGCTATTTAATATCCTAAAAGATGCTGCTGCTAAAGTGCCGCACTCAATATGCCATCAAATTTGGAAAACTCACCAAGGGCCATAGGACTAGAAAAGGTCAGTCTTCATTCCAATCCCAAATAAAGGCAATGCCAAAGACTATTCAGACTACCACACAATTGCACTCATTTCACATGCTAGCAAGGTAAGGCTCAAAATTCTTCAAGCTGGGCTTCAAAAGTATGAGAACCAAGAACTTCCAGATGTACAAGCTGAATTGGCAAAGGAACCAGAGATCAAATTGTGAACATCTGTTGGATCATAGAAAAAACAAGGGAATTCCAGAAAACATCTACTTCTGCTTCACGGATTATGCTAAAGCCTTTGACTGTGTGGATCACAACACACTGTGGAAAATTTTTAAAGAGATAGAAATACCAGACCACCTTACTTGCCTCTTGGGAAACCTGTATGCAGGTCAAGAAGCAACAGTTAGAACCAGACATGGAACAACAGACTGGTTTCAAATTGAGAAAGGAGTATGCCAAGGCTGTCTACTGTCATCTTATTTATTTAACTTGTCTGCAGAGTACATCATGTGAAATGCTGGGCTGGATGGATCACAAACTGGAATTAGATTGCCAGGAGAAATATCAATAACTTCAGACATGTAGATGATACCACTATAATGGCAGAAAGTAAAGGAAAACTAAAGAACCTCTTGATGAAGGTGAAAGAGGAGAGTGAAAAAATTGGATTAAAAGTCAACATTCAAAAAATGATAATAGCATCCAGTCCCATCACTTTATGACAAATAGATGGGGAACAAATGGAAACAGTGATAGATTTTATAATCTTGGGCTCCAACATTACTGCTGCTGGTAACTGCAGCCATGAAGTTAATAGACATTTACTCCCTGAAAGAAAAGCTATGACAAACCTAGACAGTGTATTAAAAAGCAGAGACATCACTTTGCTGTCAAAGGTCCATATAGTTAATGCTATGGTTTTTCCAGTAGTTATGCAATGATGTGATGGACCATAAAGAAGGGTGAGCACCAAAGAATTGATTCTTGTTAATTGTGGTGCTGTAGAAGACTCATGAGATTACCTTGGATGGAAAGGAGATAGAGCCTGTCAATCCTAATGGAAATCAACCCTGAATAGTCACTGGAAGGACTGATACTGAAACTGAAGTTCTAATGCTTTGGCCACCTGATGTGAAGAGCTGACTCATTGGAAAAGACTCTGATGCTGGGAAAGACTGAAGGCAGGAGACGGGGTGACAGAGGATGAGATGGTTAGTATCACTGACTCAATGGACATGAGTTTGAGCAATCTCTGGGAGATAGGGAAGGACAGGGAAGCCTGGCGTGCTGCAGTCCATGGAGCCAGAAAGAGCTGGATACGAGCAATGAGTGAACAACAACAACAAGGAAAGTACTTCAAAGATGATTTCATTTACCTCTATTGACTGTTTCCGGGGACTTTGTCTGAATGATCCTGGGACTAAACTTTTCCCCTGACACCTGCCCGCTGAACATTTTCCCCTCTGGATGCTGCGGGGCTGGGTGATCTCATGGAAACTCCCAACCTTTCCCTTCTCTGGTATTCATTGCTTAGCTAACTGGGTGGTTAAACCCACGAGCTTGCCTTCATTTCAAGAGAGTTTATTTGGAAAGGACAGAGAGATGCATGTTGTGAAATTACTTTCAACTCAAGACCTTAGTTAAAATCCTGGGAAATGGAGATGCTTCCTAACTATTGAATGTAACATCTGTTTAGAGACAGATGCCCTTCTCTTATCCATGTGATTTCCCTGAACCTGCTCAATTGGGATGTTCATATGGTAGACTCATAAATGACTCTTGGGCCCACAACTATTACCTATGTCCTGTGTGAGCATGTGTACCTCATCTTTGTCCCTTGGTGTCCCCTTTCCTTGGGGCACCTCCTACATGCTTGATCCTCCTGGAAATTGCTGGCAGGGCTTATGCTGGGCTGAATGCACCCCATATGCAGCAGGAGGCAGCATATGGTCATCCTGGGGTCTGGGGGCCTGAGGGGATGTGTGAGCAAATTGTGGCACCAGGTTTTCAGGGGGGTACTGGGAGGTACGAAGGTGACACTCAAACTGGGGGGCTGGTGACAACTTTCTTGGCAAAGCCACCTGGGCTGGGGAGCCTATCCTTGCCTGCTGAAGGCATTGCAGACCCACACAGCTCTCCCACTAGGCAGCAAGCCCCCAGGTCCACTTGCTGGCCTCAGTCTCGTGGTTCACCCCATCTGGATCCAGTTGGGATACTTCAAACCCTCACACTCTTTGACCTCGTGGAAGCTTCCAGAAATGGGGGGGCACTGAAATATACTTTCAGTGTCTGAGTGTAAAGGACAAACCCCAGAACTTCTTCTGCACCCCACATCTCTGAAAGGCCCCCCAGGCTGCCCTCCAAGACCCATTCTCTGCAGTAGACCCTGGCCTACCTCCCACAGGCAGCAGGTGGCCAGGCTTGTGACAGGAACCTGAGAGCAGAACCAGCAGGCGATTCCTGTGTTAGAAACTCCAGGTTTTCTTAAGTAAAGGGTTTATTATGGAAATGCCCAGCAGCATCCTCAGCATGGGCTTCCTCCTACCACAGAGACAGATGTCAGCCTTCAGCTCCCCAGGCAGCCTCATGGGGGCTAGGGCAGGCTGTAGGGGTCTCTGCCCTGGGAGGGGGTGCCCATGGGAAAGGTGAACTTTGTTCCCCAAAGAGGTGCCTTCTGAAGCCTGACTTGCCCCCAGTCAAGCCCTTGCAGGACAGGAGTATATTTGGGACCTTCCAGGCCCCAACTAGCCCAATGTTGACCCACCCAAGGCTTGGCCAGATGCAAGAAGAGAGGAGCTAGGGGTGCATGGGGTGGCGCCCATGACCCGTACTGACTGTGGGAATGGGGTTTGTGTGGCTGGAAGTGCTTCCATCCCCTGTAGGTGTTGGGCATGCTTATTTCTGGGGGTGGATCAGAACCCAGGGGCCATCTGAGGAGCAGCTGGGCACTGACTGAGGGTTCCTGAGAGGTGGCTAGTCCAGGACCCGGGGACAGTGGATACAGTGGGCCCAGGAGGAAGGCTCCTGTGAGTGGTGGCTGGGTGATGCAGTGCTACAGGTAGGGAGGGAACATCCTTCAGAGGGTGAGAGCCTCTAGCATGGTGGGGCACACAGACCCTGAAGTGTGCTAGCTGCCCTATTCTCAAGGCCTTGAGACAAAGGTTCCAGAACTCTAGGCCTTGGGTTGAATTGAGGCTTCAGCAGTTTTCTGTGAGAACTCTGCCTTGCTGTTTATCTTCTTGAACTTTAAAGTTAAATAGTCTTAGAAACTGCTATTTAATCATTTATTTAAAACAAACAAACAAACAAAAAACCTCATTAGCTGTTACCACCCCCGAAAAAAGTAAAGAAAAAGGAGAGAGAAGGTTGTTATGGTCCTAGCCCTTGCAGGAATGCTAGAGCAGTGCCTCCAAGATTAGGCTTTTTAGCTGACCTAAGAGAGGAGATTGTGTTTCCCTGGTGGCTCAGATGGTAAAGAATCTGCCTGCCAATGCAAGAGACCTAGGTTCAATCCCTGGGTGGGGAAGAGCCACTGGAGGAGGAAATGGCAATCCACTTCAGTATTCTTGCCTGGAAGATCCCATGGACAGAGGAGCCTTGGTGGGCTACAGTCCACAGGGTTGCAAAGAGTCGGACACTACTGAGCGAGAGAGGTGAGGGCAGACTCTGAGCACTGAGAAGTGTGCAGGGATGACTCCACAGCAAAGGTCAAACAGAAGTCCTTCTGCTGAGGAAACTGGAGTCCTGAAGGAAGCATCTTCATGGAGGAGTGGCCCAGAGGCTTTGAGACTCGATGGCCTTGGGCTTGGCTGCCCCAAGCTAAGGGAGAACCCTCAAGTGGTAAGAGGGAGGAAGGGAGCTTGGCGCTTTCCTTCTGCCCTGCTCAGACGCCGTTGCCCAGCGTCTGCCCTACTGCAGCGGTTGTTAATGCCTGGGAGCTGCCAAGGTTTATTTTTTTCCTTTCTGGATACTTGTCTTAAATATGGGCAAATACGCCACCTTCCATGGTCATACTGTTTACCTGGCCCTCGGAACAGCTTTTTATGTCAAGTGGTTTGATGTGCCCAATTCCTGAATTGTTGTATTGATGTTGAATACACCTTATTAGCATATTAAAATGGCTGTACACAAAGACACCATCCCTTTCTTGTTGGAATGCCAGTGCCAGATCTGTGTGGAAATCCTCACTGAGCCTGTGAACCTTGTAACCACACGCTCTGTAAAGCATGTTTCAAGTCAAGCTGCCCCAGCTGTCACTGCCAGATTGCTTTATGGACTCAGTACCATACTCAAAGAAATTCTCTTGTCAATATGGAACTGTGGGAGATAATTCAAAAAACACTATCCACAAAAATATTCAGCTTTTCATTGACCATTTTTGTGAACTTGACAGGGAACAAGTTTTATTTTTGTGATGTTTCCTCAAAACTTGTACTTCATAAAATACCTCAAAAGAAACTTACCAAAGTTGCTTTATAAATTATGACTAAATACGTATGCAGGATTCAATTAACTGTATTTGAGCCTATGTAAACTGAGTATCAATAAAATCCAAAATGTCTAAAAAAACACAAAAACACCACTATCCAGAGGAATGCAAACTTAGAGTCTCTGAGCAACAGTCAGAGGAAATCGTTAATGATATCAGCCAGTTCACCTACTAAGTCAGCCTGGGGAATTAAGAAGAGAATATGAAGAGGAGAGAAGCAAGATGGAGGCAGAGTGAGGAGCCAATCAGGAACGAGAAAACAAAGCCAGTGAAGAATGCATAGAGAGATTACTGGCAGAGGAGGAAGAGGAAAAGAGACAGGCAGCAAAAAGGCACAGAGAGATGGAAGAACTGAAACGGAATAAAGCCCTGGCAAGAAGGCTAAGCCTTAATATTAGCAATATCTGTGAGGAAAGTGTCTCGGCTTCCCCCTGGGATTCCAAAAAATCTGATCGTGTCACAACCAAGTCACAAAGGAAAAGGAAGAGCAAACAAAAAAACACTGGTGCTATTCAGAAGCATTTGTCACCAAATTCTCAACTTGGGTTAGCATCACAGTTTGAAGTTGCAGAAGAAGACAAGAAAACCTCCATGTCCAAGGAGACTGACAGCAGTGATGTGAGGAACCCTACATGGCAAGATGCAGAAACGGAGGAAAGTATGCCTGCATTTTCTCCTCAGATGTGCCTTGAAGTTCAAAAGCAACGTGCAGAATCTTCAGTGGAGCCACCTAACCCTAAGTTATGTGCCAGAGGTGGAGAATGGTGCCCTGAAGGAAGTCAAAACAAAGCAGTCATGAAAGTTATGTGTCACAAGTCATAAGGAACCTGAAGCCAGAGTTCCCTCTTCTGGAGAAACTGCAATTAAGCCTTATGGCAAAACTGAGACTAGATGTACAGTATCAGATATAACACAGACACTTGAAAATAACACAGCCGGGACAGAAAATGAGGAGTCTCACATACTGACCAACAGAGATATCTCAAAAAAAAAAAAAAAAAAACCAGGAATCTTTGTCTGAAGCAGTCAGCAATCCATGCTGTTTTACAAAAAGAAGAAAAATGTTCCCCAAATCTTCCTCAGGCCGAGTAAACAAGTTCACTTTGCCCCAAGACTGGAACCTCTTTGAGAGACATAAACAAGAAGAATGGGACAGGTTATTTTCTGCTTCATTACAGCTTCAGAAAGAGATGGATCAAGAACAAATGAGGCTATCCTGGCCAAAAGGATCCCCAGATGAATATCAGTTATCGGTTATGTCTTCACCTCCAGACAAAGTACTAAATGGACAGAGGAAGAATGCCAAAGATAGAAGCTTTAAAAGACAAACTGATCTAGAGCGTCCACCGAAAGCCTCAGTTCAGTTCGGTTGCTTAGTCATGTCCAACTCTTTGTGACCCCATGGACTGCAGCACACCAGGCCTCCCTGTCCATTACCAACACCCAGAGCTTACTCAAACTTGTGTCCATCGAGTCAGTGATGCTATCCAACCATTTCATCCTCTGTCATCCCCTTCTTCCACCTTCAATCTTTCCTAGCATCAGGGTCTTTTCAAATGAATCAGTTTTTCTCATCAGGTGGCCAAAGTATTGGAGTTTCAGCTTCAGCATCAGTCCTTCCAATGAATATTCAGGACTGATTTCCTTTAGGACTGACTGGTTGGATCTCCTTGTCTGAAAAAATGAAAATTGACAGCCTTCTAAGATCCAGTTGAAATGTTAAGATCTAGTTAACGGAAGAAAGATACCAAGTACTACTACAGAGAATTGTTCCCAACACTGCTCATTCCCTATGGCCTAGTAAGTCACAGAAGAGTATTTTTCAGATGTTTCAGAGATACACACAGTAATGCTTGGGTAAGAAGAGTGTTTTACATTCTAGTAAAGCAGGATTGTGTAACTCTCTATGATAGATTCTTTATAAATTTTTCATTCTGCTATGTGGGCACACTCATTGTCTCTAATTAAAGAACTGTGTGCTTACAGGGGAGGAATATACAAATGGGTTTTTGCCAAACCCAGTTGTAAGCAAGAGTCCCACTCCTTTCCTTTTTTAAAAACTGTGACATAATAAGTTTTAGTTGACAGTTGTTATGGATATAAAAATGCCTTAGCCAGCTGTCAAGAAAACTTCATTTCCATGTATGTCCCCAAGTGCATATTTTATTGCCTTTGAGCACCTTTTTATCCTGACTAGTAATCAAGGTAACATTATAATATACCAAATAGCTATATAATCCAGGCAGAGTTTAAAATCTCTTTTCTTGTAACTTTCCCATTATATTTGCAGAACACTTGAAAATCACATTTGCAACTCTAATTTCTATTTCTGCTTTCAGTATTACAGCAGTTTCTATGACTTCAATGGCTTAAGTTCAACATGAAGTCAGAAAAATCAGACTTTCCTAGAAAAGTAGGACTTAGTGTACAGAAAAGAAACTAGACCTTTGATGCAAAAGGAGTTAATCTTGGGTGAGGCTGACTGGGTAGATCGAGAATTTGTAAGCACTGGAACTGAGAGGACGATCAGACAACTGGGTCTAGGATGGAGCAGCAGGTGCAGTTTGGCAAAATATTCTTCCTCATCCTTTCTTTGTTTAATGACAGAGAAAACTTTGGATTTTATAGTTTTTCACACTATTCTGTGTAATCTGCTATTCTACAACACAAAATTGTATTTTATTTGGGCAGAGTTACGTCACTGCATCCTATGTCATAGAACCTGTGTAAGCGTGTATTATTTTATTCTGTTATCATTTGTATTCATACTGACTTTTATTTGAGTTTGAGAACAAAAACAGAAAGTACGATACTTAGATTTTGCCTTGTCCTCCCCTCGAATGTTAAATAAGAAGGGAGCAATTATGTTCTGTGAAATTCACACATTATTACTTTTTTGTTTCATTATTATCAACAACTTTGAGCAAACACACAATAGTTTTAACAGCATTTCTACTGATGTCTACTTTGTCATCCTTTTAAGGTGGTAATAGAATAAAATGTCCTGGAGCTAATCATTCTAGGCTAAGTTTGTCAGTGTTTGTAAGCATTATTAAGATTTTTTTCCCTCCAAATTTTGAAACTGAAATTCTGTAATCTTTGCATGTGCGATGGCATCTACTTCAATATCGATTTGGTAATTGTGTGTAGAATTCTGATGCTAATTTAAAATTTCGTTTGACCTCTGTCATAAATGGTTATCTTCTGAGTAATGATAGAACTGAAGTGTACTTAGCAACTAACTACATTTGTCTCAATAGTCAAAAATCTATTCTTTCATCATAGCAATATTTTTTTAAGACCAGTTTTGGTTCATATTTTAGGGACTCCTCAAATTTAAAGTTATGCGATTAAATCTTCCTGGAATAGTCCATGACCAAAAAGGAGGGAAACAGTGTAATGTATTAAGGTTTACATATATAATCATTTGTTTGTCTGTGAAAAGTCTTCCTGACTATAGTTGGTTTGCAGATAATTTTGAATGTCTCAGTTAATCTTTCTGACACTCGTACCATTCAGGCATTTCTGTGAGAAAATATTAAGTGTTATGTATTAGCCATCAGAATATGAAAGTGAAGGTGAAGTCGCTCAGTAGTGTCCAACTCTTTGTGACCCCGTGGACTGTAGCCTATCAGGCTCCTCTGTCCATGGGATTCTCCAGGCAAGAATACTGGAGTGGGTTGCCATTCTGATTAGCATTCTTAATCATTTTTGTGCAAGCTATATGAGAGTGTTCAATTTCTCATGGATCACTAAACTGTAGAGATTGAAAATCTGGAAATTAAAGTAATTGTTAAAGAGAAGGCAAGAGAGAA
The DNA here is from genome assembly GCA_006410735.1 of Raphicerus campestris. Classification (NCBI taxonomy): domain Eukaryota; kingdom Metazoa; phylum Chordata; class Mammalia; order Artiodactyla; family Bovidae; genus Raphicerus; species Raphicerus campestris. The sequence continues at coordinate 229,995 of SJYW01038926.1, forward strand.
GGCAGGAAAGAAGGCCATGTAAAGATGGAGGAAGAGATTGGAGCTAAACCAAGGATCCAGAAACCATCAGACCCAGGAAGAGTCAAGAACTGATTCTCCCCCAGAGCCTTTGGAAGAAGCATGGTCCTGCCCACCGTCTTGATTTGGGCTTGAGGTTTCCAGGATTACAAGAGAACAAATTTTTGATATTTTATTACCACAAAGTTTCTGGAGATTTGTTCAATGATTTTTGGTAGCTGATAACACTGAGTAACGGCATACCTAAATGTACTGTGAATAGTCATGACACTATATTCTATATGTTTCAGCCTATGTTGATAGAAGTGCCAGCAAAGATACACAAAATGAAATAAATGTAGATAGCATTTATTATTGCCTTTTTAAAAAATATATTGTCACTTTAAGTGCTCTTAGCAACCCTATGAGGTAGTCGCTGTTGCTAGTTCCCATTTTATAATATGAACACTAAAAAAAAAAAAAAGAAAGAAAGAGAAGCTGAGAAACAGTGAGAACAGGATTTAACACAGACTGCATAGTTAGGGAACAGGACAGCTTGTACCCAGTAAGTACGTCATGCTCCAGAGCCTGGGAAATTGTCAAAGATTAAGTGACAGGTGCAATCTGCTCAAACACGATTATATCACATGGTCATTAAAAGGAATATTACGTGAATACTTGCACAAAATAGCTGGACCTACAGGCAAATGGGTGGCTTGTGACCTTGGCAAGAGCACGTTCTTTGCAATCATGGGGGCAGAACCGATAACGCAGTGAGATGAGAGGTTGATGGGAATGAGCAATATTTACAGGGAATGTAAAAAATTTTCTGACGTTAATAGGGAATGTAGAAAAATCTTTGTGGAACTTATATTTTAAAGTGTAGAGGTAGAGAGAGAGAAGGAGAAAGAGTCACCTGTGCTTTCATAGGCAGTAGGGGACATGAGAGGTATTATTTTTAATGTGCAATGTCTGTACTTCCCTGGTTGTTCCATGGCTAATTCTTTGTGCTTGCAAGGCTGAGGACCTGGGTTCAAATCTTGTCAGAGAACTAGATCCCACGTGCCATAACTAAGACTTCACATGCAGCAACTAAGACCGGGCACAGCCACATAATAAGTCCTTTCGAAAATCCTCCATGCCAGAAATTCGGAACAAGTTTAGAAATTAATATGAATGGTCCATCTTATGTCAGATTTAACCGTTGAATTTTCCTATATGTTCATTTCTCTCCTTATTTTCTTATTTTTTTTTCACAGTAGAGTTAATGAAACACTTTCAATGGACAAGATGGTTTCTAGTATGTATTTGTAGTTATTAGTGGATAAAATAATAGACAGTTGTGTCCCAAAATGCTAGTAATTCTTGGATTTTTGACTTTCAAGGAGGCAGCACATAGCTGAAACCCTGGTGTGANTGTCACTAGATGTGTATAAGAGACAGGTATTTGTAGTTATTAGTGGATAAAATAATAGACAGTTGTGTCCCAAAATGCTAGTAATTCTTGGATTTTTGACTTTCAAGGAGGCAGCACATAGCTGAAACCCTGGTGTGACATGATCTGAGGCTCCCTGCACTGTTGAATGGGAGACAGGTCGAGAATTTTCCTATCAGTGTATCAACACAGGGGGCAGTCCAGGAGCAGCAGTTAGGGTAATATCACAGCTCGCTGCCCCGCTGCCATCTCTCACTGAGCTACCCAGGCGTGTCAAAGGCAAGGCTGTCTTCGCAGTGTGGGGAACTGGATTATGATGCACAAATGTGACGTGGAGCAGTCCTTGGAGCTTCAGAGTCTCCTAAAAACCTAGAGATCCTTCTGTTATTAAAACTTTGAAGTTAAGGCATATCAGAGAAATAGTTGCTTCCTGCATAAAGATAGCTGTGTTTTCATTAAGAGAAACAATGAAAAACACCTTTCCACAATGCCTGCCTTAGCCACAAGACTCAGCCAGAGCCTACTACTGAGTCCTGGCTTTGAAAGAGCCCTTGAAGTCACACCCTATGCCAAGTGCTTTGGGTATGTGTCTCCATTTTCTCCTTGTGACAGCCATGTGACAAAGTATCCAAAGTCCCATTTAATAGACAGCAAAGTTTAGGGTCATAGCACCGACAGTATCTCTCCAGATTAATGGCAGGACTGGAAGGAAATTACGTACCTCACCATAAGCTGAAGACACAGAGAAGCTTGCCTTTTATAAAATGGGCTTCCCAGGCTTGAGAAATGAGCGTCTTACACTCGCTGATGTTGTGACCCTGAGAGTGCACACCCCCACGTCCCACCTGACGATGAAGATGACAGTGCGCAGGTATGGGCACATAGAGCCTTCCCATTACAGACGTTCACTGTGATCCCTTTTACAGAGCCAAGTAAGTTTCCAAGTCGAACTGGCACTGTGTCTCGGAGCGCGTGCTTGTTTCCGTCCTGCCTTTACAAGTGCAGCTTTCTCTTCAGATCAAACGAGAGACTGATTCCAATCTCAGATTTACATACGCCAGAAAAAGGAAGACACAGGTAAACTGTTCCCAGTGAGTGGAAAGTTCTGGAAAACCCTGGTAAAACCATTAACCCACATCCCAATCATCATCCTTACTCCTTTGTCAAGCCATCTGTTCTGAGCCTCAAACTGCAGTCAAGACTCTGGCCTGCAGGTGGCTCCCACCTCCATTTTTCTTTCACAAACATACAGGCACAAGTGAGCACACGGGTCATAGAAGAACCTCTTCCAACAACACAAGAGAAGACTCTGCACATGGACCTCACCAGATGGTCAACACCAAAATCAGACTGATTATATTTTTTGCAGCTGAGATGGAGAAGCTCTATATAGTCAGCAAAAACAAGACCAGGAGCTGACCGTGGCTCAGATCAGGAACTCCTTATTGCAAAATTCAGACTGAAATTGAAGAACATAGGGAAAACCGACAAGCCATTCAGGTAAGACCTAAGTCAAAATGCTTACAATTGTACAGAGGAAGTGACAAATAGATTCAAGGGATTAGATCTGATAGACAGAGTGCCTGAGAACTATGGACGAACATTTGTAACATGGTACAGGAGTGGATGATCCAAACCCTTCCCAATAAAAAGAAATGCAGAAAGGCAAAATTGTTGTCTTAGGAGGGCCTACAAAAAACTAATAAAAGAAGAGGGAAGTGAAAGGCAAAGGAGAAAATGAAAGATATACCCATCTGATTGCAGTTCCAAAGAATAGCAAGGAAAAATAAGAAAGCTTTCTTACATGATCAATGCAAAGAAATAGAGGAAAACAATAGAATGGGAAAGACTAGACATCTTTTCAAGAAAATTAGAGATATCAAGGGAACATTTCTTGCAAAGACGGGCTCAATAAAGGACAGAAACAGTATGGATCTAAGAGAAGCAGAAGATAAGAAGAGCTGGCAAGAGTACACAGAAGAACTACGCAAAAAAGATCTTCACGACCCAGATAACCACAACACAGTGGTGTGATCATTTACCTAGAGTCAGAAAACCTGCAGTGCAAAGTCAAGTGGGCCTGAGGAGGAATCACTACCAAAAAGCCAGTGGACGTGATGGAATTCCAGCTGAGCTGTTTCAAATCATAAGGGATGATGCTGTTAGTACTGCACTCAATACACCAGCAAATTTGGAAAATTCAGCAGTGGCCACAGGACTGGAAAAGGTCAGTTTTCATTCCAGTCCCAAAGAAAGGTGATGCCAAAGAATGCTCAAACTACTGCACAATTGCACTCATTTCACATGCTAGCAAAGTAATGCTCAAGATTCTCCAAGCTAGGCTTCAACAGTACATGAACTTAGAGCTTCCAGATGTACAAGCTGGACTGGCAAAGGAACCAGAGATCAAAGTGCCAACATCTGTTGGATCATAGAAAAGGCAAGAGAACTCCAGAAAAGCATCTACTTCTGCTTCATTGACTTCTGCGTTGACTATGCCTTTGACTGTGTGGATCACAACAAACCAGAAAATTCTTAAAGAGATGGGAATACCAGACTACCTCACCTGCCTCCTGAGAAATCTGTATGCAGGTCAAGAAGAAAGAGTTAGAACGACATAGAACAACCAACTGGTTCCACACTGGGAAAGGAGTATATCAAGCCGGTATATTGTTATCCTGTTTATTTAACTATATGTAGAGTACATCGTGAGAAATGCTAGGCTGGATGAAGCACAAGCTGGAATCAAGATTGTGGGGAGAAGTATCAAGAACCTCAGATAGGTAGATGACACCACCTTTATGGCAGAAAGCGAAGAACTGAAGAACCTCTTGATGAAAGTGAAAGAGGAAAGTGAAAAAGCTGGCTTAAAACTCAACATTCAAAAAACTAAGATCATGGCATCTGGTCCCATCACTTCATGGCAAATAGATGGGGAAACAATGAAAACAGTGACAGACTTTAGTTTCTTGGGCTCTGAAATCACTGCAGATGGTGACTGCAGCCATGAAATGAAAAGACAATTACCCCTTGGAAGGAAAGTTATGATTAACCTAGACAGCATATTGAAAAACAGCAACATTACTTTGCCGACAAAGGTCTATCTAGTCAACACTATGGTTTTTCTGGTAGTCATGTATGAATGTGAGAGTTGGACTATTAAGAAAGCTGAGTGTTGAAGAACTGATGCTTTTGAACTGTGGTGTTGGAAAAGACTTCTGAGAGTCCCTTGGACTGCAAGGAGATCAGATCAGTCAATCTTAAGAGAAATCAGTCCTGAATATTCATTGGAAGGACTAATGCTGAAGCTGAAACTCCAATACTTTGGCCACCTGATGCAAAGAACTGACTCACTGGAAAAGACCCTGATGCTGAGAAAGATGGAAGGCAGGAAGAGAAAGGGATAACAGAGGATGAGATGGTTGGATGGCATCACCAGCTCGATGGACATTAGTTTGAACATGCTCCGTGAGTTGGTGATGGACAGGGAAGCCTGGCATGCTGCGGTCCATGGGGACTAAAAGACTCAGACATGACTGAGCAGCTGAACTGAACCGAACGTTATAGAGAAAGGTGACTGGCGGTAGGATGGTGCCATCTTGTGACAGTACACTGAACTACAGCTTGAACATCCCTGAGCTAGAAGGTGGGAGGGAAGGGCTATGCCCTAAAACCAGAGAGCTCAGGAAGTCTGTGTAGAAAAGGGGCACAGACTGGATACAGGGATACTGAGGTATCTAGATAGAAAGTGAAGCCTCTTTCTATGCTGAGTGGAAAGCTCTATTTGATTTCCACAAAACACCATTTTTATGTTTTAACTAAAATAGTTTGTGTGTGTGTGTGTGATTTATACTTATAAATGACAAGAATCTATTTTTGCTTATAGAGGGATATACCTCTTTAGACAGTCTCTTTAACAAGTGGTGCTGGGAAAACTGGTCAACCACTTGTAAAAGAATGAAACTAGAACACTTTTAACACCACACACAAAAATAAACTGAAAATGGATTAAAGACCTAAATGTAAGACCAGAAACTATAAAACTCCTAGAGGAAAACATAGGCAAAACACTCTCTGACATACATCCCAGCAGGACCTCTATGACCCACCTCCCAGAGTAAAAGCAAAAATTTAAAAATTGACCTAATTAAACATAAAAGCTTTTGCATAACAAAAGAAAGTATAAGCAAGGTGAAAAGACAGCCTTCAGAATGAGAGAAAATAATAGCACACGAAGCAACTGACAATTAATCTCAAAAGTATACAGGCAACTCCTGCAGCTCAATTACAGAAAAATAAACAACCCCCCCCAAAAAAACGGGCCAAAGAACTAAACAGTCATTTCTCCAAAAAAGACATACAGATGGCTAACAAACACAGGAGAAGATGCTCAACATCACTCATTATCACAGAAATGCAAATCAAAACCACCATGTGGTACCATCTCACACTGGTCAGAACAGCTGCTATACAAAAGTTTACAAGCAATAAATGCTGGAGAGGGTGTGGAGAAAAGGGAACCCTCTCACACTGTTGGTGGGAATGCAAACTAGTACAGCCACTATGGAGATTCTTTAAAAAAACTGGAAATAGAACTGCCAAAAGACCCAGCAATCCCACTGCTGGGCATGCACACCAAGGAAACCAGAATTGAAAGAGACACACGTACCCCAATGTTCATCGCAGCACTGTTTACAAGAGCCAGACATGGAAACAACCTAGATGTCCATCAGCAGATGATTGGATAAGAAGGCTGCAGTACATATACACAATAGAGTATTACTCAGCCCTTAAAAAGAATACATTTGAATCAGTTCTAATGAGGTGGATGAAACTGGAGCCTATTATACAGAGTGAAGTACATCAGAAAGAAAAACACCAATTCAGTATATTAACGCATACATATGGAATTTAGAAAGATGGTAATGATGACCCTATATGCAAGATAGCAAAAGAGACACAGATGTAAAGAGCAGACTGTTGGACTCTGTGGGAGAAGATGAGGATGGGATGATTTGAGAGAATAGCATTGAAACATGTATATTACCATATGTGAAATAGATCACCAGTCCAGGTTCAATGCATGAGACAGGGCGTTCAGGACTGATGCACTGGGATGACCGTGAGGGATGGGATAGGGAGGGAGGTGGAAGGGGGGTTCAGGATGGGGAACACATGTACACCTATGGCTGATACATATCAATGTATGGCAAAAATAACAAAAATGTTGTAAAGTAATTAGCCTCCAATTAAAATAAGTTAAATTAAATTAAATTAAAAAAAGAAATGACACAGATCAGCAGGAAAGTTAGACTCATTTGAATATGGTGTGGTGTGATGTGCTCCTGAGCCTCATGCCTTCTGCACTTGGAAATATAGGGTGTCAATCTCTGCTTTCCCTCTTAACAAAAGTATGACCCCTAGCCAAGTTGCTTAACCTCTGTACATTTCCAAAATGCTGTGAAGACTTGTTATTTTACCTTCTATGAGTGCTATAGAAAATGCATGAGATTGGAAAATGTATACATTCACAACAGTTAAGTCCCTGTGCTTTTCTGGGTCACCGTGATAGCTTAGGGTGATAGCTTATGGTGAATGATGTCAGATTCATGATCTCTGAAAATTTAGCTTAGGGACCAGCTTGGTCACTTGATCACTCGAGCTTTTGTGTAGCAGACTTTTATTAAAGTGAAAAAGGACAGAGAAAGCTTCTGACACAGACATCAGAAGAGGGGCCAATAGTGCCCTACTCCCTAGTCTTATCAAGGCCTTATATGCTTTTCCCAGACCCCCTCCCACATAAAGTAACAAGATTAGTCAGAAATTCCTTGTTAAAAAGGATAAACATGTCCTCAAGCAAGATACATTGTTGTTATATAATCCTTAGTACAGAGTTAAGATGATGACTGCAAGGAGATCAAACCAGTCAATCCTAAAAGAAATCAGTCCTGAATATTCATTGGAAGGACTGATGCTGAAGCTGAAACTCCAGTACTTTGGCCACCTGATGTGAAGTATTGACTCCTTAGAAAAGACCCTGATGCTGGTAAAGATTGAAAGCAGGAGGAGAAGAGGATGAAGTGGATGAGATGATTGGATGGCATCATTGACTCAATGGACATCAGTTTGAGCAAACTCCTGGGAGATGGTGAAGGACAGGGAAGCTTGGCATGCTGCAGTCCATGGGGTCTCAAAGAGTCGGACGTGACTGAGCGACTGAACTGAATATTTTTGAAGTCTAGTTGATTTACAATGTTGTGTTAATTTCTGCTGTACAGCAAAGTGATCCAGTTATACATCTATATTCTTTTAATCTTATTTTCCATTATGGTTTACCACAAAATGTTGAATTTAATTCCCTGTGCTATACAGTAGGTCCTGTTGCTTATCCATTCTATATATAAGCGTTTGCATCTGCTACTCTCAAACTGGAGAAGGCAATGGCAACCCCCATCAGTACTCTTGCCTGGAAAATTCCATGGATGCGGGAGCCTGGTAGGCTACAGTCCATGGGGTTGCAAAGAATCGGACATGACTCAGAGACTTCACTTTCTTTCTTTCTGTAGTTCCTTTTGGAGAAGGGAATGGCAACCCACTCCAGTGTTCTTGCCTGGAGAATCCCATGGACAGAGGAGCATGGTGGGGTGCCGTCTATGGGGTCGCAAAGAGTGAGATACGACTAAGCAGCTAAGACACACACACTCTCAAACTACCATTTCATCCCTCACCACACCTTGGTAACCACAGTCTACTGTCTGTCAGATGGTTTCTCTTTCATAGATAAGTTCATTTGAATATGCATATTATTCTTATGAAATTGACGTAGACCATTAAAAGTGGGATGGGAAAGTATATGAAATAATGTGAAATGGGATCAATGGTTTTCCTTTGCACATCCAATGGAAATGCTACACTCAGTTTTCTATCTTCCTAAATTATCCAAGAAATGACTCCAGCACAGAAATAGGACACTAACGTGAAGACAGTGAAAATATACATTTCTGTGTAGTACTTCCACATTATTGTCTTATGATACTATGTGGACTGTTTCAAGGGAATCTCCTTTGAAGGAAGGTAAGGTATGAAATTAGACCATTGAAACTTATTTAGTACTATATGTATCCTTTACCAGATTCACTTGAGATATTTTCCACTTACAATAATTGTCTAATATGAATATAATTATTTCCATTTTTCAAATTAACAAAGGCAAATTAAAAGATATTGTGATGCAGTCATTTTAAAATTTCCCATCTAATTTCACATCATTTTTTGCAGCCTCTAATGATCATTGCTTAGAACCACATTTTATAAAAGGTTGCAAAAGTGTGGTGTACAAATTGTTCAATTTCTTCTGCATGTATTACCTATAATTCTTTTTTGTAAAAAATCCATCCCTCATCAACTATGCATGGGTGTAATATTCAAGGAAAGGCCAAATGAATATACAATTTATTGCCAATATTTCCACTTTCAAAAATGAGTTTTTACCCTAGGACTCTCAAAGGTGAGCAGTATTTTAACTTTTTTGGCTTTTTTAAAAGAATGCAATACATATTAGAGCTCATAGATATTCCTATATTTAAAGTGTTTTAGTGCATTACACGGAGAAGGCAATGGCAACCCATTCCAGTACTCTTGCCTGGAAAATCCCATGGATGGAGGCGCCTGGTGGGCTGCCGTCCATGGGGTCGCTAGGAGTCAGACACGACTAAGCAACTTCACTTTCACTTTTCACTTTCATACATTGGAGAAAGAAATGGCAACCCACTCCAGTGTTCTTGCCTGGAGAATCCCAGGGACAGGGTAGCCTGGTGGGCTGCCATCTATGGGGTCGCACAGAGTTGGACACGACTGAAGCGACTTAGCAGCAACAGCAGCAGTGCATTATAATCATTAAGTTGTTTTGTTTTTCTTTGACGTTGAAATTGTTCTATCTTTGGCCAATGGGAGCCCCTCCGGTTATGATTCCTTTTGATATAATTTCTATATGAGAGTTCAGTCCAGACTCACCTTGTACAATCCTTACCTAGATCGGAAATTAGGCATTTCTCCAGGAAGCCTGGTCTCTTTTAGTGGGAAATGAGTTGAGAGTATTCAGTGCAGGGACTATAGTTGCTGATTGCTACTGGATTGGTCAGTTTCTTGCCCTTTTCAGTGAATAGAGCCAGTAAACATAGGTCTCATATTTAGAGAATCTACAACATTGTCATGCATCCTGGGATGTTCCTCTGTCCCCTTATAGGTACACAGTTTTATCAACATTTGTATCAACTGTACAGCTTAGAGAATATAAGAAACGGTAACACACATTTGTTTTCACTACCTTTCATATGTAAAATTTGTTATATTTTACTTCAGAGCTATCCAATAGAAATTTCTGTGGAGATGGGAACATTCCGTATTCTGCTATTCAACACAGCAACCAGTAGCTAACAGAGGTTTATTCAGGAATTGAACATTTAGCTGCTAAAACATGGCAACTGTGATTGATTCTTAATGTCATGTAATTTTAATTTATTGTAAGTAGTTACCTGAGGCAGCGGCTCTACACACATTTCTACACCTGTTTTTTTAAATCACTGAACATTATATCCTGGCGATGACTTCATAGCAATACAGAAAGAGAGTCTTATTATTTTTTTTAATAGCTGCATAGTCCTTTCGGATGTAGGTGGACCACAGTTTATTCAACTAAGTCCCTGTTGCTGTATATGTCTTGTATCTTAAAATCTTATGAATTGTTCTGGAAGAAATTATTTTGTGCTTATGTCTTTTTTTTTCCTTTTACATTGCTACTTTAGGGTAGATTCTTAGAAGAGACACTGTTGATTCCAAGGGCAAGTGCCCTGGTAATTTCATTCAGTTCAGCTCAGTTCAGTCACTCAGTCATGTCCCACTCTTTGCTTACATTGTAACAAATCCCTCGGCTAGGAGTTGTACCATGTTACATTACCACCAGCAGCGTATATGTCTCCCTATTTCCTCATAGACTATGTAAATGATGAGAAAGGGCAACTTGGTTTTTTTCCTCTTTACATCTCTTAATCAAGGGTTGGGTTGAACAGTTTTAAGCATATTTAAGGAACATGTCTTTTGAAGTACTCCTTTCTGTCTAGTGTGCTTTCTCCTTCAGAATGTTCTAATTTGGCTTTTCTTTTGCATAATCTCTCTTCTACAAGTAGAAACTTTGTTAATTATATAAGTTGCATATTTTTTCCTAATATGTAACTTTTCATTTTGCTTTGCTTATGGGATTTTTTTTTGCCAGGCAATTTTTAATGGAATCAAGTGTTACCTGGGTTTTCCCTTACTGCCCGTGGGTTTGAAGTCATCTTTGGAAAGCTTCTCGACTGCTAGCGTATAGAGGAATTTACTGTGAGTGTACATTTGTGGGCAGGAGAGAGAGAAAAGGATCATATTACAGTGTCAGGTTTAAGAGGAGCCCAGAAAAGAGTGGTCATCATGTGAGAAATCTGGGAAGACCATTTCACTAAGTCAAGAGAAGTGGGTATTTGGACTAGAGTCTTCATCCAGTGCTTGTCTTGATAGCTCAGTCTCTAGTCCTTCCCATCTCTTTTGAATACATACCAGGCTGCCATTGACTGGCAGAGAACGTCATTATGAAGCAGGAATTCCACGTCACCTCAAATGCACCCGTCAGATGACTAAATGGATAGAACCACGCTCTCATCTTCTTAGAGAGAAGACATCAGTTATTTCTCTCAGTCGTGCCTGTCTCTCTGTGACCCCATGGACTGCAGCACGCCAGGCTTTCCTGTCCATCACCAACTCTCAGAGCTTGTTCAAACTCATGTCCATCGAGTCAGTGATACCATCTTGCCAGGGTCCAGCCCCCTGCAGGATCCAGGGGAACCTGAAGGAAAAATGGCGTCGGCAATTGATTTAGAGAGAGATAAAGAAAGAATATTGTAGATAAGAAAATAGAGGAGAGAAAGAGGCNAGCTTAGGGTGATAGCTTATGGTGAATGATGTCAGATTCATGATCTCTGAAAATTTAGCTTAGGGACCAGCTTGGTCACTTGATCACTCGAGCTTTTGTGTAGCAGACTTTTATTAAAGTGAAAAAGGACAGAGAAAGCTTCTGACACAGACATCAGAAGAGGGGCCAATAGTGCCCTACTCCCTAGTCTTATCAAGGCCTTATATGCTTTTCCCAGACCCCCTCCCACATAAAGTAACAAGATTAGTCAGAAATTCCTTGTTAAAAAGGATAAACATGTCCTCAAGCAAGATACATTGTTGTTATATAATCCTTAGTACAGAGTTAAGATGATGACTGCAAGGAGATCAAACCAGTCAATCCTAAAAGAAATCAGTCCTGAATATTCATTGGAAGGACTGATGCTGAAGCTGAAACTCCAGTACTTTGGCCACCTGATGTGAAGTATTGACTCCTTAGAAAAGACCCTGATGCTGGTAAAGATTGAAAGCAGGAGGAGAAGAGGATGAAGTGGATGAGATGATTGGATGGCATCATTGACTCAATGGACATCAGTTTGAGCAAACTCCTGGGAGATGGTGAAGGACAGGGAAGCTTGGCATGCTGCAGTCCATGGGGTCTCAAAGAGTCGGACGTGACTGAGCGACTGAACTGAATATTTTTGAAGTCTAGTTGATTTACAATGTTGTGTTAATTTCTGCTGTACAGCAAAGTGATCCAGTTATACATCTATATTCTTTTAATCTTATTTTCCATTATGGTTTACCACAAAATGTTGAATTTAATTCCCTGTGCTATACAGTAGGTCCTGTTGCTTATCCATTCTATATATAAGCGTTTGCATCTGCTACTCTCAAACTGGAGAAGGCAATGGCAACCCCCATCAGTACTCTTGCCTGGAAAATTCCATGGATGCGGGAGCCTGGTAGGCTACAGTCCATGGGGTTGCAAAGAATCGGACATGACTCAGAGACTTCACTTTCTTTCTTTCTGTAGTTCCTTTTGGAGAAGGGAATGGCAACCCACTCCAGTGTTCTTGCCTGGAGAATCCCATGGACAGAGGAGCATGGTGGGGTGCCGTCTATGGGGTCGCAAAGAGTGAGATACGACTAAGCAGCTAAGACACACACACTCTCAAACTACCATTTCATCCCTCACCACACCTTGGTAACCACAGTCTACTGTCTGTCAGATGGTTTCTCTTTCATAGATAAGTTCATTTGAATATGCATATTATTCTTATGAAATTGACGTAGACCATTAAAAGTGGGATGGGAAAGTATATGAAATAATGTGAAATGGGATCAATGGTTTTCCTTTGCACATCCAATGGAAATGCTACACTCAGTTTTCTATCTTCCTAAATTATCCAAGAAATGACTCCAGCACAGAAATAGGACACTAACGTGAAGACAGTGAAAATATACATTTCTGTGTAGTACTTCCACATTATTGTCTTATGATACTATGTGGACTGTTTCAAGGGAATCTCCTTTGAAGGAAGGTAAGGTATGAAATTAGACCATTGAAACTTATTTAGTACTATATGTATCCTTTACCAGATTCACTTGAGATATTTTCCACTTACAATAATTGTCTAATATGAATATAATTATTTCCATTTTTCAAATTAACAAAGGCAAATTAAAAGATATTGTGATGCAGTCATTTTAAAATTTCCCATCTAATTTCACATCATTTTTTGCAGCCTCTAATGATCATTGCTTAGAACCACATTTTATAAAAGGTTGCAAAAGTGTGGTGTACAAATTGTTCAATTTCTTCTGCATGTATTACCTATAATTCTTTTTTGTAAAAAATCCATCCCTCATCAACTATGCATGGGTGTAATATTCAAGGAAAGGCCAAATGAATATACAATTTATTGCCAATATTTCCACTTTCAAAAATGAGTTTTTACCCTAGGACTCTCAAAGGTGAGCAGTATTTTAACTTTTTTGGCTTTTTTAAAAGAATGCAATACATATTAGAGCTCATAGATATTCCTATATTTAAAGTGTTTTAGTGCATTACACGGAGAAGGCAATGGCAACCCATTCCAGTACTCTTGCCTGGAAAATCCCATGGATGGAGGCGCCTGGTGGGCTGCCGTCCATGGGGTCGCTAGGAGTCAGACACGACTAAGCAACTTCACTTTCACTTTTCACTTTCATACATTGGAGAAAGAAATGGCAACCCACTCCAGTGTTCTTGCCTGGAGAATCCCAGGGACAGGGTAGCCTGGTGGGCTGCCATCTATGGGGTCGCACAGAGTTGGACACGACTGAAGCGACTTAGCAGCAACAGCAGCAGTGCATTATAATCATTAAGTTGTTTTGTTTTTCTTTGACGTTGAAATTGTTCTATCTTTGGCCAATGGGAGCCCCTCCGGTTATGATTCCTTTTGATATAATTTCTATATGAGAGTTCAGTCCAGACTCACCTTGTACAATCCTTACCTAGATCGGAAATTAGGCATTTCTCCAGGAAGCCTGGTCTCTTTTAGTGGGAAATGAGTTGAGAGTATTCAGTGCAGGGACTATAGTTGCTGATTGCTACTGGATTGGTCAGTTTCTTGCCCTTTTCAGTGAATAGAGCCAGTAAACATAGGTCTCATATTTAGAGAATCTACAACATTGTCATGCATCCTGGGATGTTCCTCTGTCCCCTTATAGGTACACAGTTTTATCAACATTTGTATCAACTGTACAGCTTAGAGAATATAAGAAACGGTAACACACATTTGTTTTCACTACCTTTCATATGTAAAATTTGTTATATTTTACTTCAGAGCTATCCAATAGAAATTTCTGTGGAGATGGGAACATTCCGTATTCTGCTATTCAACACAGCAACCAGTAGCTAACAGAGGTTTATTCAGGAATTGAACATTTAGCTGCTAAAACATGGCAACTGTGATTGATTCTTAATGTCATGTAATTTTAATTTATTGTAAGTAGTTACCTGAGGCAGCGGCTCTACACACATTTCTACACCTGTTTTTTTAAATCACTGAACATTATATCCTGGCGATGACTTCATAGCAATACAGAAAGAGAGTCTTATTATTTTTTTTAATAGCTGCATAGTCCTTTCGGATGTAGGTGGACCACAGTTTATTCAACTAAGTCCCTGTTGCTGTATATGTCTTGTATCTTAAAATCTTATGAATTGTTCTGGAAGAAATTATTTTGTGCTTATGTCTTTTTTTTTCCTTTTACATTGCTACTTTAGGGTAGATTCTTAGAAGAGACACTGTTGATTCCAAGGGCAAGTGCCCTGGTAATTTCATTCAGTTCAGCTCAGTTCAGTCACTCAGTCATGTCCCACTCTTTGCTTACATTGTAACAAATCCCTCGGCTAGGAGTTGTACCATGTTACATTACCACCAGCAGCGTATATGTCTCCCTATTTCCTCATAGACTATGTAAATGATGAGAAAGGGCAACTTGGTTTTTTTCCTCTTTACATCTCTTAATCAAGGGTTGGGTTGAACAGTTTTAAGCATATTTAAGGAACATGTCTTTTGAAGTACTCCTTTCTGTCTAGTGTGCTTTCTCCTTCAGAATGTTCTAATTTGGCTTTTCTTTTGCATAATCTCTCTTCTACAAGTAGAAACTTTGTTAATTATATAAGTTGCATATTTTTTCCTAATATGTAACTTTTCATTTTGCTTTGCTTATGGGATTTTTTTTTGCCAGGCAATTTTTAATGGAATCAAGTGTTACCTGGGTTTTCCCTTACTGCCCGTGGGTTTGAAGTCATCTTTGGAAAGCTTCTCGACTGCTAGCGTATAGAGGAATTTACTGTGAGTGTACATTTGTGGGCAGGAGAGAGAGAAAAGGATCATATTACAGTGTCAGGTTTAAGAGGAGCCCAGAAAAGAGTGGTCATCATGTGAGAAATCTGGGAAGACCATTTCACTAAGTCAAGAGAAGTGGGTATTTGGACTAGAGTCTTCATCCAGTGCTTGTCTTGATAGCTCAGTCTCTAGTCCTTCCCATCTCTTTTGAATACATACCAGGCTGCCATTGACTGGCAGAGAACGTCATTATGAAGCAGGAATTCCACGTCACCTCAAATGCACCCGTCAGATGACTAAATGGATAGAACCACGCTCTCATCTTCTTAGAGAGAAGACATCAGTTATTTCTCTCAGTCGTGCCTGTCTCTCTGTGACCCCATGGACTGCAGCACGCCAGGCTTTCCTGTCCATCACCAACTCTCAGAGCTTGTTCAAACTCATGTCCATCGAGTCAGTGATACCATCTTGCCAGGGTCCAGCCCCCTGCAGGATCCAGGGGAACCTGAAGGAAAAATGGCGTCGGCAATTGATTTAGAGAGAGATAAAGAAAGAATATTGTAGATAAGAAAATAGAGGAGAGAAAGAGGCTGATATTCCTTGCTTTACATAGAAAGCCAATAAAACTTTGAGAAAAGAAGTTTGTCCTGTTCACGGAGGCCACAAGTGCCTTCCCGGTCTCCCGAGGGAGTGAAGACGCAGAAAGTCTTCCCATTCAGGTCTTAGAAACCTGGGCAGATAAGTGAACGCAGGGAGCCTCTATGCTCCAAGGGATCAGCCTGAAAAAGAGAGGGAGGGAGAGAGAGAGAAAAAAAAATGATTGACATGAGGAGACCAAGAGGCTTCAGTAAGTGAGGCCCAATAGCTTTATTTTTTAAAGGTACTTTTATACCTTGTCTTATACATAGAGGGAAATGAAAGGTGCAAACTCATACAGAGTCAGCCCAAACATTACATCTGTTTTGTCTTTATCAAAACCAGGATTTTTTTCTGCAAACCTTTCCCATAAACAATATTGTGTACATTATCTTCTGGGCTTGGAGGCCTGTGAACATTTTATGACCCACTTTTGATAAAAGCTTCTCAACCAGAAAACTTATTTTCCCTTGAAATGTTTTTTCTTATATTTCTAATCTATGTCAGCCTCAGAAAGTATTAAACAAGTTACATTTCTCACGGAGCAAAGGTGCAGTGAGTTACAAGAAAGAACCAATTAGCTCAAAAGTCTGATGTGGTTAGTTTCAAGGCTACCTTTGTTTTTCTTGCTTTCCAACTATGTTAACTAATGCACTCCCAGGTGCACAGTGGATAAGAGATATGGGAAATTAGCAACAAGCATTGGCCAAATCATGAAATCTTACACCAGCACTACTCTAATAACTTTTAACTCTTTGAAAGGCTCTATGTTTTAGGCTTTCTGTGCCTCTCACAGTTGGGAGGCTGTAAATAATCATATGCATAGCTGCAAGAGTCTGGATATGCCTGCCAAGCAAGCTAGAATGCTAACAGAGGGGTTTTGATTAAAAATATTCCTCTCATGTCCAGGAGACTTATTAGCTATAGCCTTAAGCTGATTTTTTCTAGAGAAATGTGGCCCGTATGGGGATAGCCAGCTGTTAATGTCAGAGGAGTTGGTGAAAATCATGAAATTATAAAACAGACAGATTCTGGTTTTGGGGTAGAGGCTCAAGGAAGCCTAGGGAGCCCACTGAGTCCTGAAGCCTTGCTTAACACTTCTCTTCCACATGACCTTGTCATGGGTGGGATCTCCTGTGGTGGCTCCCAGCACCATCTAATCATCTCATCCTCTATTGTCCCCTTATCCTGCTGTCCTCAATCTTTTCCAGAATCAGAGTATTTTCCAATGAGTCAGTTATTTGCATCAAGTGGCCAAAGTATTGGAGTTTCAGCATCAGTCCTACCAATGAAAATTCAGGACTGACTCCCTTTAGGATTGACTGGTTTGATCTCCTTGCAGTCCAAGGGACTCTCAAGAGTCTTTTCCAACACCACAGTTCAAAGGCATTAATTCTTCAGCACTCAGCTTGCTTTATAGTCCAACGCTCACATCCATATATGACTACTGGAAAACCATAGTTTTGACTAGATGGATCTTTGTCACCAAAGAATGTTTCTGCTTTAAATATGCTGTCAATCTTTGTGATACCTTTGCTACCAAGGAAATTAATTTCATGGATGCAGTCACAATATGCAGTGATTTTGGAGCCCAAGAAAATAAATTCTGCCATTCTTTCCATTGTTTCCCCATCTATTTGCCATGAAGTAATGGTACCAGATGCCATGATCTTAGTTTTTTGAATGTTGAGTTTTAAGCCAGCTCTTTCACTCTCTTCTTTCACTTCACCTGAAGTAACAGGGAAATTTGGCCTTGGAGTACAGAACGAAGCAAGGCAAAGGCTAGTAGAGTTCTGCCAAGAGAACGCACTGGTCATAGCAAATACCCTCTTTCAACAACACAAGAAAAGACTCTACACTTGGACATCATCAGATGGTTGACACTGAAATCAGATTGATTATATTCTTTGCAGCCAAAGATGGAGAATCTCTATAGCGTCAGCAAAAATCAGACCAGGAGCTGACTATGGCTCAGATCATGAACTCCTTATTGCCAAATTTAGACTGAAATTGAAGAAAGTAGGGAAAACCACTAGACCATTCAGATATGACCTAAATCAAATCCCTTATGATTATGCAGTAGAAGTGAGAAATGGATTTAAGGGACTAGATCTGATAGACAGAGTGTCTGATGAACTATGGATGGAGGTTCGTGACATTGTACAGGAGACAGGAATCAAGACCATCTCCAAGAAAAAGAAATGGAAAAAAGCAAAATGGCTGTCTGAGGAGGCCTTACAAATAGCTGAGAAAAGAAGAGAAGTGAAAAGCAAAGGAGAAAAGGAAAGATACCCATTTGAGTGCAGCGTTCCAAAGAATAGCCAGGAGAGATAAGAAAGCTTTCCTCAGTGATCAATGCAAAGAAATAGAGGAAAACCATAGAATGGGAAATACTAGAGATCTCTTCAAGAAAATTAGAGATACCAAGGGAACGTTTCATGCAAAGATGGCCTCAATAAAGGACAGAAATGATAGGGGCCTAACAGAAGCAGAAGATATTAAGAAGAGGTGGCAAGAATACAGAGAAGAACTGTACAAAAAAGATCTTCATGACCCAGATAATCATGAGGGTGTGATCACTCATCTAGGCCAGACATCCTGGAATGTGAAGTCAAGTGGGCCTTAGGAAACATCACTATGAACAAAGCTAGTGGAGGTGATGGCATTCCAGTTGAGCTTTTTCAAATCCTGGAAGATGATGCTGTGAAAGTGCTGCACTCAATATGCCAGCAGATATGGGAAACTCAGCAGTGGCCACAGGACTGGAAAAGGTCAGTGTTCATTCCAATCCCAAAGAAAGGCAATGCCAAAGAATGCACAAACTACCACACAATTGCACCCATCTCATACTGGAGAAGACTCTTGAGAGTCCCTTGGACTGCAAGGAGATCCAACCAGTCCATTCTAAAGGAGATCAGCCCTGGGGTTTCTTTGGAAGGACTGATGCTGAAGCTGAAACTCCAACACTTTGGCCACCTGATGTGAAGAGGTGACTCACTGGAAAAGAACCTGATGCTGGGAAAGATTGAGGGT
>SJYW01038926.1:251477-263347 GCA_006410735.1 Raphicerus campestris
TGAATGCAGAGTTCCAAAGAATAGCAAGAAGAGATAAGAAAGCCTTCCTCAGTGATCAATGCAAAGAAATAGAGGAAAACAACAGAATGGGAAAGACTAGAGATCTCTTCAAGAAAATTAGAGATACCAAGGGAACGTTTCATGCAAAGATGGCCTCAATAAAGGACAGAAATGATAGGGGCCTAACAGAAGCAGAAGATATTAAGAAGAGGTGGCAAGAATACAGAGAAGAACTGTACAAAAAAGATCTTCATGACCCAGATAATCATGAGGGTGTGATCACTCATCTAGGCCAGACATCCTGGAATGTGAAGTCAAGTGGGCCTTAGGAAACATCACTATGAACAAAGCTAGTGGAGGTGATGGCATTCCAGTTGAGCTTTTTCAAATCCTGGAAGATGATGCTGTGAAAGTGCTGCACTCAATATGCCAGCAGATATGGGAAACTCAGCAGTGGCCACAGGACTGGAAAAGGTCAGTGTTCATTCCAATCCCAAAGAAAGGCAATGCCAAAGAATGCACAAACTACCACACAATTGCACCCATCTCATACTGGAGAAGACTCTTGAGAGTCCCTTGGACTGCAAGGAGATCCAACCAGTCCATTCTAAAGGAGATCAGCCCTGGGGTTTCTTTGGAAGGACTGATGCTGAAGCTGAAACTCCAACACTTTGGCCACCTGATGTGAAGAGGTGACTCACTGGAAAAGAACCTGATGCTGGGAAAGATTGAGGGTAGGAGGAGAAGGGGTTGACAGAGGATGAGATGGTTGGATGGCATCACTGACTCAATGGAAGTGAGTTTGAGCAAGCTCCGGGAGTTGGTGAGGAACAGGGAAGGCTGACATGGTGCAGTCCATGGGGTCGCAAAGAGTTGGACGCAACTGAAAGACTAAACTGAAATTCCACTTCATCAAGAGGCTCTTTACTACTTTTTTTGCTTTCTGCCATAAGGGTGCTGTGATCCACATATCTGAAATTATTGATACTTATCCTGGCAGTCTTGATTCCAGCTGGTGCTTCATCCAGCCCAGCATTTTGCATGATGTACTCTGCATATATTACATAAACAGGATGACTGTACACAGCCTTGATGTACTCCTTTACCAATATGGAACCAGTCCATTGTTCCATGTTCAGTTCTAACTGTTGTTTCTTGACCTGCATACAGACCTCTCAGGAGGCGGATCAGGTGGTCTGGTATTCTCAACTCTTTAAGAATTTTCCACGGTTTGTTGTGATCCACAGTCAAAGGCTTTGGTGTAATCAATAAAGCAGAAGTAAATGCTTTTATGTAACTCTCTTGCTTTTTCAGTGATCCAACGGATATTGGCAATTTGATCTCTGGTTCCTCTACCTTTTCTAAATCCAGCTTGAACATCTGGAATTTCACGGTTCACATACTGTTGAAGCTTGGCTTGGAGAATTTTGAGCATTACTTTGCTAGCATGTGAGATGAATGTGCAGTAGCTTGAGCATTCTTTGGCACTGCCTTTCTTTGGGATTGGAATGAACACTGACCTTTTCCAATCTTGTGGCCACTACTGAGTTTTCCAAATTTGTTGGAATATTGAGTGCAGCATTTTCACAGCATCATCTTTTAGGATTTGAAATAGCTCAACTGGAATGCCATCACCTCCACTAGCTTTGTTCATACTGATGCTTCCTAAGGCCCACTTGACTTTGCATTCCAG
Source organism: Raphicerus campestris (assembly GCA_006410735.1). Classification (NCBI taxonomy): domain Eukaryota; kingdom Metazoa; phylum Chordata; class Mammalia; order Artiodactyla; family Bovidae; genus Raphicerus; species Raphicerus campestris. The sequence continues at coordinate 253,171 of SJYW01038926.1, forward strand.
GATGTGTGGCTCGAGGTGAAGGATCACACCATCGTGGTTATTTGGGTCATGAAGATCGTTTTTGTATAGTTCCTCTGTGTATTTTTGCTATCTCTCCTTAATATCTTCTGCTTCTGTTAGGTCCATTTCTGTCCTTTATTGTGCCCATCTCTGCAAGAAATATTCTCTTGGTATCTCTAAGTTTCTTGAAGAGATCTTTCCCATTCTATTGTTTTCCTCTATTTCTTTGCACGAGGAAGGCTTTCTTATCTCTCCTTACTATTCTTTGGAACTCTGCATTCAGATGTGTATATCTTTCTTTTTCTTCTTTGCTTTTCACTTCTCTTCTTGTCTCAGCTATTTGTAAGGCCTCCTCAGACAACCATTTCGCCTTTTTGCATTTGTTTTTCATGGGGATAGAGAGGAGACATATGAAATCAATTCCGAAGTATATCATTCTGGCAGAACAAAAAACTAAGAGAAAGGGAAACTTCCAGCTGGATCTGGTGAGAAGCAAAACTGAAACCAACATTGATCACCTCATCCTTGACTCTCTGAGTCAGAAGATGGTAATAGCCTATCAGTCCTCTGTAAAGAGACAGGGGTTTGAGTTAGAAGGTACCACAGTCTCCCATGTTACAAGGCCTCCCACACAGCTACATTATTTCCTGTTTCCATGATGGCTTCCAGTACTCAGGGTCAAGTTTGGACTAATCTTGCTTACAATGGCGCCTGAGGTCATACCTCAAGGGATGGCTCCAGATATCCATCTTGTTTCCTGCGGGCATTTCCAGTTAGGCAGGTCTCAAGATGAAAAGGGAGGCTGAGATGCAGGTAAGGAAGTGGACTGACAGTTCCTGGCTGGTGCACACTCCATTCACAGCACACATAACACTCCAGTGAGAAGCAGGGTAGAAACTGTGCATATATCCTTTTAGTCTTTTTACACACGTCCGAATGTTCAAAGAAAGTTAAGGTCCCACTGTACATACTTTTTCTTGTAGGAAACTTTTTACTTTTAAAAAATGATGTCTTTTCTTTGAGGAAGATAAGGAAAAAGGAGAATGCTGCCACTTGGTGAGCAGAGTCAGAACTGCAGGTGCGAATGTCTGAACTGGGGATTTGGCAAAGGATGGAGGATGGAAAGAGCTGTAGCACTGGTGTGGAGTTGAGCGGATTCCATCTTGCTGTCCAAGATTTCCAGCCTGCTCAGTGGCCACAGTCCTTCTGTGTTTATGGCCAACGTGGGATCTTCAAGCCCTGGGACTGGAAATCCAGCCCCCAAATGAACTGAGTAGAAAGCTCCATGAGTTAGTGTATGAGTAACTGGTATAAACAATTTGAGACAGAAAACAGATATAAATATACACACATACAGGAAAATGTCAAATACATTGTGTTCATCTCCTTTTAAAGCAATGAATATATGAATATTATATCTTTTATCAAGGTGCAAGTTTTTGCATTGTCAACATTTTATTCAGTGATCTACATATTGAAAACACTCTAGAAATGCAAAGCTGTGACATAAAAACATCCTCTATCTTTGACAATACACATTTAGTGAATCATTATTAAAGAGATCTGTTTAATATCTAATAAATGTATTTCTACACTATTATTTTGTGACTCAGCTGTTGATCATCCTGTTTTATAAAACTTTCTTTTAATGTAGTTTCATTTTTTTTTTTTAAAGTTATGACTTCCTGGTGGCTCAGACAATAAAGCATCTGCCTACAATGCGGGAGACCCAGGTTCAATCCCTGTGTCGGGAGGATCTCCTAGAGAAGGAAATGGCAACCCACTCCAGTATTCTTGCCTGGAAAATCCCGTGGACAGAGGATCCTGGAGGACTCCACTGGTTTGCCAAGAATAAGATATGAATGAAATGACTAAGCACACACACATCACACATAACAAAATATAAAAAGCACAATTAAAAAAGGGGGAATATCTAAATATTTTTCCAAATTCATACAAATGGCCAAGATGCACAGGAAAACATGCTCAACATCACTAAATATTCTGGAAATGCAAATCAAAAGCACAATGAGGTTATGCTTCACATGGGTTGAATGGCTATCATCAAAAAGTCTAAAAATAAATTCTGGAGAGAGTGTGTAGAAAAGGGACCATGATACACTGTGGGTTGTAATGTAAACTGGTGAAGCCTCTATAAAGAATGGCATGGAAGTTTCTGGAAAAAGTACAAATAGAGCTACCATATGATCCAGAAATCCCACTTCAGGATATATAACCAAAAAAAAAAAAAAAGTGTAATTCAAAGAAACGTGTACCGAGATGTTCATAGCATCTCCATTTACAATAACCAAGACTTGCAAACAACACAAGTGTCCATCAATAGATGACTGGCTTAAGATTTGATATAGTACAAACACACACACACAGAGGACAGTTAGTCCTAAAAGAATGAAATGTTACAATTTGCAGCAACATAGATGGACCTAGAGCATATTATAATTAGTCAAGCAAATCAGAAAGAGAAACTAAATATTATACAATATCATTTACATGTTGAATCTTAAAAATAATACAAGTGAATCTATATTCAAAATAGAAACAAACTCATAGGGAAACCAAGCTTATGATTAGTAAAGGGGATAGGGAGCGGAGAGGGACAAAATATTAATAGGAATATGGGATTAACAGATACAAACTGCTATACTCAAAAAGAAAAAGCAATAAGGAGTTTTGCTAAAGTACAGAAAATTATATTCAATAATTTATAAAAAGTATGGATAATAATCTGAAACATATATATATATCCAAATTGTTTTACTGTACACCAGAAACTAACACAATATTGTACATTAGCTGTTTTTCAATTTTAATAAATCATATAAAAATTTCTCTTACTCAGTGTTTGTAAGTGCATATTGGCCTTGAATAGAGATTAGGACTCAATGAGATAAAATGTAAAACAGGTTTTACAAACTAGCTGTGAACATGTTAATATCCTACAATTCAGCTCCTCTTTCCAAAGAGCAATAGCTTGTGCAGCTTCCTGGGTTCAGTGCAGCACGTCAGGAATCAGCTAATCACTGTGACCCCCACACCCATTCCTCCTGACCCGTGGAGTAGGATTTCATCCCCATTATCATCTTCACATCCGATAGTGAGCATGACACAACCTAGATCCGACATCAGGTGAGTTTTCCACTATCAGTCTTTAAGCCCTGGAAATCTACCATCTAAAATGGAGCTGCTGTTTTGCCTGTACAGAGAGCAAAGAGTAGACATCCGACCCTGGAAATTTTACTTTCTCTGTCAGTCTGAGGTTGACCATCTGTAAAACAGGACTATGGGCAGCTACTTCTAGACTTGCAGAAGAAAAGGAGAAACCTCAAAGAACGGCTGTCATGCAAGAGGACTGTTAGATGTATCACTCCAGGGCCACCTTGTGTCTTGTGCATGAGTGTGTGCTAAGTCACTTCACGCACGTCTGACTCTGTCCAACCCTGTGGACTGCAGCCCACCCGCCTCCTCTGTCCATGGGATTCTCCAGGCAATAATACTGGGGTGGGTTACCATTTCCTTCTCCAGGGGATCTTCCTGACCCAAGGATCAAACTCAAATTTGTTATATCTACCTGCATTGAAACATGGGTTCTTTACCATTAGTACCACTTGGGAACCTGTCTCCTATGCCCTATTAAATGGAAGATTTGAAAAAGTATCTGGAAATGTAGAATCAGGAAATAAACTTTGGTTCCATCTCATCACTTCCTACTTGTTCATGCTTTCTGGTCCCATTTTTTAAATTCTAGTTTGACCAGAAGTAACTTCTTATTGAACCCCCCAAAGGAAGATTAGCAAGTCACTTCATATTGAAGGAGGATTAGTACAGGAAGGATAGTATAGGAGAGTAGAGGGTAGGCACAGGTCAGCTAGACAGAACTCATCAAACAAATGTCCAATTTCAGAGTCATCAACTGACCACAGGGCCTGGGTTGAGTCGCTAGCCTGTGTTGGCCTCAGTCCTAACCCAGTACACTCACTAGAGAAACAGACTATGCATAAAGCCTTTTCAGGCAGAAGACTAGGAGCTGATGCTGGGATTTAATTTACCTTGATAAATTAGTTTATCTAATATGTGTGTTTGCTATCTTTTATCACTGCTGTGCGTTGGGTTTTTTTTTTTTTTCAGTTGTATGAGTATTAATATTTTTCTTACTACTCAGCCAAAATGTGAATGTTAGGAGTGGTGATTAGCATGAAGTTAAGGGATGAACCCCGGAGAAGGCGATGGCACCCCACTCCAGTACTCTTGCCTGGCAAATCCCATGGACGGAGGAGCCTGGTAGGCTGCAGTCCATGGGGTCGCTAAGAGTCGGACACGACTGAGCGCCTTCACTTTCACTTTTCACTTTCATGCATTGGAGAAGGAAATGGCAACCCACTCCAGTGTTCTTGGCTGGAGAATCCTAGGGACGGGGGAGCCTGGTGGGCTGCCATCTATGGGGTCGCACAGAGTCGGACACAACTGAAGCAACTTAGCAGTGGCAGCAGCAGCAAGGGATGAACCCAACTGAAGGTGGAGAATATAAGCCGTGAATACAGAGAATGGAGGTGAAGGAAGCAGACAAGCACTGGACTCTCCCTGGGTGCCTGGCCCTGTGCCCATCCTCTCATGACTCAGGGAAGATTCTTACCCAAGAGCATTCCTGGTTCTCAGCTGCAGACAGTGGTAACCTGAGGGCCGCCAGGGAGGTGCCTAGCTGAAGCACTGCTCTGATCAGCTCCTGCTCCACTGAAGGCCATCAGACCTGCCCCTCCTTTGCCATCTCCCTGCTCTTTGCTTCTGGGTATTTGAAAATGTCCCCCTGTGGAACCTTCCAGACTTTACCCTTGAAGGGCTTCCACATACATGATATACTCTACTTTCCCCAGTCTTCAAAAGTTGTCCTGCCCACTAGAGAAGGGGGGCTCTGAGGTAAAGAAGGAAGTGTCTACCTCTCAGTGGTATGTCATCTCAACATTTTTACCTGGCATGCTGTACTTTTATAAGTAATGACCTTATATATTTCCTACACACATCCCAATGATACACACACACACACACACACACACACACACACACACACACACGGAGATATGTGGCATGGAATATGCTGGCAATTTATTTTGATTTTAATTCATCTCCACATGCAATTGAACACAGTGAATGACTTTCCTAGGTAATGAATGCGTGAGCACCTGCATCTGCACTATCATACTCATCAACAGGGGCTTTTGAGGGAGTACCGCTTGAGCTTGTTATATCAGGGAGAGCAAAGTGACCATTTCTCCTGCCCATTGTCTAAAATGAAGGCTGCTCCATTGTCCCCCAGAAAGGGCAAGGGATGTAACCTCACCCCAGGTTCCCACTTATCTGGACAGGCAGTAGAAGCTATAAGAGGAGGAGATCTGTAACCTGTGAAACGGGACTCATCTCTAACACAGAGTTGTCCTGAGGGGTGAATAAGAAAACCTGGGGCTATGGCAGGCATTGTGTAAAGTCATTTCTCCTGGTTCTCCAGGAGAGGAGAAGGTAGATGTCATTAGAAAGGAAGCAACTGTCTTTCTGATGCGGCTGGAGTTCAAACTTCTAAAGAGAGAAGGATCTCTAGGCTCTAGGGAGACTCCAAAGCTCCCAAGAGGAGCACAACATCATGCCTCTGAGCAGACCCCAATCCAGTTCCCATGCTGGCGATGCAGGCTTGTCTTGGACTCACCTGGTGAGCTCAGCGAGAGGCGGCGCCAGGGCAGCAAGCTGTGGCATTGCTTACTTGCTGCTCCTGGACCACTCCCTATGCTAGTGCGTTGCTAGAACCATTCTAGACCTGTCTTCCATTCAGCACTGCATGGGTCCTCAGATCACGCAATATCCACATATGTCACACCAGAATTTCTAACATCCACTGTCTCTATGTGAGACAAAAAATTAAAAACACTACCATTTTATTGAAATGCAATGGCTCATTCTTTCATTTACTAATAATATATACTGGACTCACAATTTACACTATTCTATTTGAGATCTCTCTTAACTCTGCAGTGGAAATAACAGGTTGAGAAGGAAAATGAGTGTATGGGAAAATTGAAAGGTAAAAAATTAAATGGGATGGCTCCTTCACATTAACTTTTAATCTTGCTCAAGTTTACAGACATTGAAGATTAAGTATCACTCCTTGGACCTCTCTTTCCCATTCAGCCACAAGCCTCTCTTTCTCTTCATATTGAAAGGTTGCTGCTGCAAACTGTGTGTTATGCCAGGATTCATAACCCCCAGAGAAGATTATTTCGATCCAAGGTCAGAGACAAGACTTGACTACTTGGAGCTTTTTGTGTAGCAAAGTTTTATTAAAGCTTAACAGAGATAGTGAAAGCTTCTGACATAGACATCAGAGGGGACAGAAAGAGTGCCCTCTTGCTTGTTTTTAGCAAGGCATTTTATGTCTGTTAGCAAGCTGCTAATCAGATGAGACACACCTCAAGGCGGAAGGAGTTTCACCAGGCCTCTGTCCCACAATATGTAGTTTTGAGATTGGATGGCATGAGGTGTGTCGTCCTCTGGCCATAAAACAATTGACATGAATACTGGTTTGTTGAGCCATGATCAGCCCAAGGGTTGAGAAAAGAAAAAAAAAAAGTTAGTCTTAGGAAGAACCAGCTTTGGCAACAGAGAAGGAAAAAAAAATGTCTGCCACTTGGGGACCTCTGGCCTTCCTACATGTTACCCTTTCATTCCCCCCTTTTCTTTTAGGGGAATTATGTTGTCTAGGGAAAAGGGGCAGCATTCTTACTCCATAACTGCTTCTGAGCTGACAAGGGGTGTCATCCCTAAATTGGTGAGGCAACATATTCTCCTAACCCTCATAGTGAGGGTCTCTGCCCCAGAGGCCCCAAGTAGTAGTTGGAGAAAGCTGTGGCACACATGGGAACTTGGACAACCACTTGTAACTTAAAAGCCTTCATGTGGCTAGAAACAAATCCAGCCACACACTTGCAAGTGCAAGGGGCAAACAGCAAAAACAGAACAATCAGAATTATTACAATTAAGATAGCTTTCCACCATGGGGAACTAGTTAACGTCTCCCACATTGAAGCAACTGAGGCTTCAGGAGTATCCATAGCCTGAATCACTGCGTTCACGTGTTTAGTAAAGTGAGTAGCATTAGTGTTCATATCTGGTATATATGTACAACCTTGAGGATGAATAATGGCACAAGTTCCTTCTTATGTGGCTGGTAGAATATCTAAACCCAATCTGTTTTTCAAAACCACCTTTCTAATTTGTATTTGTTCAGCATGAGGGCTTAAATAGCTTTTTGAGAATCTTGTAAGGTTGTTGAGTAAAATTAGTCAGAGCATCAACTCATAGGATAACATCTGAGGTTCCCAGAGAGGGAATGAATATTGCAGCCAAATAATCATGCCAGTGAAATACAGACCTTCTCCAACAAGTCCTAGGGTATGGCAAATTACCAGGCTTCTCTGGAGGCTCTGAAAATATAAAGCCAGGAGTAAAAGCTAGGCTTAGGGTGCATCTCCCTATCCAGCCAGAGGAAGCCACACCCATAGACAAGAACGGCATATCCAGTAGGTTCTGTTTGGAGCAAGCCAGCATGACTGTCCCAGGCTAAAGGGGGGCCTGTACTGGGATCATAAAGCATGGGCATGATCACATTGCACATTGCTTGAGGCAAAACCCCCAATTGTTTGCAGTCATTATAATTAACTTGTTGGCTAACTTCTGGGGGTGGCTCTATTTCTTCCCAGCATATGGGGGCGCTAGACATTAGGTGTCCCTTTTCAGGAGTTAGCCATATGACTTCACCCCATATTTAATAAAATCAAGTTAAAAACCACCAGACCTAGACCCATTTGTCTTCTTCAGTTCAGTTCAGTTCAGCTCAGTCACTCAGTCGTGTCCGACTATTTGTGACCCTATGAATCACAGCACGCCAGGCCTCCCTGTCCATCACCAACTCCTGGAGTTCACTCAGACTCATGTCTAGCGAGTCAGTGTTGCCATCCAGCCATTTCATCCTCTGTTGTCTCCTTCTTCTCCTGCCTCTAATCCCTCCCAGTATCAGAGTCTTCTCCAGTGAGTCAACTCTTCACATGAGGTGGCCAAAGTACTGGAGTTTCAGCTTCAGTATCATTCCCTGTAAAGAAATCCCAGGGCTGACCTCCTTCAGAATGGACTGGTTGGATCTCCTTGCAGTCCAAGGGACTCTAAAGAGTCTTCTCCAACGCCACAGTTCAAAAGCATCAATTCTTCTTATATGCAGCAAAAGAGTCATTAAACCAAGACAAAGTATAATCAAAGTTAAAAGTCACATTATGTCTGTAGTTAAGGTACAAAGTGTTACAACAGTCCATCTTAGCATTGTTAGACGTCATCAGATTAAGAAGAGGTATCACATATGATTGTTGTTGGAGAGGTAGTCACAAACTTGGAGAAAGTCCTTTCTCTGAAGTGGAGGTGTCCACCACAGGAAGGCTTCCACTGATGAGGAGGGGAGTGCTCCACAGACCCAGCAACTAGACCAGTTGTGGACTGCAGCATAGGAATGAGCCCGGGACAGGAAGGCATTGAGTTGAGAATCAAACATCAGACTCAGGATTTTGGGAGTCAGCAAAAGCAGGCCCACATAGATTATCAGGCCCATCTGCAAAGTAAAAGTATAGAGAACAAAGACAAAAAAATGACGTTGTTTAGTCTGAGGGGTCAGGGTGCCACTTTTTAACTTGAGTGTGGTGCACTCATGAATCAATTCCTGACACCATGACAGCTGTGAGAGAAGAAAGAATAACCTGGTAAGGACCTTCCCAGAGGGGCTCAAGGGATTGCTCCCCCTCCAGATCCCCATGTCTTTATCAGGACCATGGCTCCTGCTTAAACAGTGACTTGTTTGACTCGGAGGCTGGGTCAGGAGTCACCTCCCGGAGTTCCCATAATGTCTTTTGAAAAGCTGAAATTTGAGTTATATAACAATGACTGATATTTAAGAAGCCAACTGTCTGTCACCCAATATTAACTTCAGAGTTTAAGATTCCACTCACATCATGAGAAGTCAGTACAGTAAGATTTCGCCCACTAGTGAACTTAAGAGCTTTAGGCACTAGTAAAGCAAAAGAAGAAATTACTCTCAGATTCTTTATTTAAATAAGCTGCAGGTTGTTGGTGAGGTTCTTGGGGTTGTGTCATAACTCGCAAGGCCATACCTTTTCTTTCAGTGACAAATAGATTCAACTCTGACCCTGTGGGCGAGCTCAAGTGGACACTTGCAGGAGAGCAGTTTGAAGAGCCTTAAAAGCCTTTTGAATATCTGGAGACCAAACCAGAGTGTCAGTTTGGGCTTGTTGAGTTTCAGTTACAAGTTTATATAAACGCCAGGCAAGTTGCCCATAACTTGGAATTCAAATATGGCAGTAGGCTGTGATGTCCAAAAATCCACTCAATTGTCTTAAAGTCATAGGTAGGGGATGATTTAGTACAGATTTAATTATCTCAGGGCCTATGGCCCTCATCCCTTTAGATAGGATTAGGCCCAGATATTTAACAGATTGTTGACAAAGCTGAGCCTTTTCTCTTGACGCCTTATAACCGCAGCCAGTCAAAAAGTTTAGGAAGTCTTCTGAGGCTTGTGAGCAAGCTTCCTCTGTCTCATCACAGAGCAGATTATCATCTGCATATTGTAATGCCACTGCCTTGGGGCTATTAAAGTTTGTATATCCTGTGACAAACTCTGTTCAAATAAATGACGGCTGTCATGAAACCCCTAGTGTAAAACTGTCCAGGTTAACTGAGAATCTGGCTGGGTAGAGTCTTCAAAGGCAAATAGTAATTGACTTTCCTCCACCAATGGTATAGAATAGAAAGCATATTTTAAATCAATTACTGAAAAATATTTGGCTCATTCCAGAATTTTAGACAAAGTATAAGGATTAGGCACCATGGGGCGTAAGGGAACCACAGCCTCATTTATTATTTGTGAATCTTGAACTAGTCACCTGACCTGTCTCTTGAGAAACCTGTATGCAGATCAGGAAGCAACAGTTAGAACTGAACATGGAACAACAGACTGGTTTCAAACAAGAAAAGGAGTAGGTCAAGGCTGTATATTGTCACCCTGCTTATTTAACTTATATGCAGAGTACATCATGAGAAATTCTGGGCTGGAGGAAGC
>SJYW01038928.1:0-11157 GCA_006410735.1 Raphicerus campestris
TGCAAGGCAACGGCGGCAGCGCGCTGTGCATCTGGCACCGCAGGCGAGACCTCGACAGAGGCTGCCACGTGAGAGTAACCTCGGCTGCAAGCTGGGCAGCTTTCAGAGGGCTCTGCAAGTGCATAATGACTGAACCCTAAAACGGAGTCTGACCAGTGTCATCTGCTGACACTTACTGATAATTATGGTAATGCAAACTAAAAACTCTCTAAAGAGACAACTACAGATGGGGTTTCCAAGAAATAATAAAGGACAATGACTAAGTATTTTAAAAGTTGAAGCAGAGAGGGTATGGAGATCCTTGTTCTTTTGTGAAAGGTAAATGGGAAAAGGGTGCTTTTACTTTTCTGTTATCACTGCCATTTTCTAAGTGTGATCCTCTGATCAGCAACATCACCCAGAATCACCTGCGAATTTATGAGAAATGTAAATTATCAAGCCCAACCCTAGACTTACTAAATCTGTAAGTGACGTCATAGAAGCCTAGCAATATGTTTTAACAAGTCCTCCAGGTGACTGTGGTGTACCCTAAAGTCTAAGATCTACTGTGCTAAAAAGTTAATAAGGTCATGGTTGGACTGTGAGCCTATAATGAAATCTCATGTTGGATTTACCTTCTAGCCCTATTTCTCTCAAGACCTAATAAAGGAGAAATGTTGGCTGTCACCAGACAAGACAGCTTACAGTAAAAATGACCTTAGTGAACTGTAACTGGACTGGTGAGACTGGAAAAACTGGAGGCAGAAATGGCAACCCACTCCAGTATTCCTGCCTGGGAAATCAGATGGACAAAGGAGCCTGGGGGCAACAGTCCATGGGGTCACAAAGAGTCGGACACAGCTGAGTGACTGCCTGTGCTTGTGTGTGCCCGTTCCCAGCAGCCTTTTCAGCTTATCGCAGGGTTCTAATCTTTGGATGAAGATCAAACGCCCTATGACCTTCAGCCAGATTATGCATATTGGAAAAGGCATCATTTAAAGGACTGTATCTATCCCAGATAAAAGGACCATTACCAGGTGCTCTTAACTAGCTCATGCACAGTGAAACTAAAGCACTTGTCTCTTGAATTCATGTTTCTCACTTAAAAAGAGTCTCTGCTCTGAACTGGTCTAGAGTAAGGACTGCTGACCCCAAACGCAGACCCACACTAGGATGAGGAGACAACAGCAATGGTAGATAGCTGACCCAACCACCTGGACCTGAAGATCAATCCCACTAAAAGAACTGTTGACCAAATGTGTGTCTATCAACACTGACAGTTACTGTTTTACTTCTGACCATACTGTTGGCCTCAGTGTTTAGGATGGTAAGAAAACTCTTCACCGTAAGTCTACAGCGAGAATTTTATAAAGTTTTAAAATAAAGTTGTAACTCATATAATTGGTAAAATGTATAGCCTGTAGATACTTTTCCATTAGAAAAAGGGAAAAGACTGGGACAAACTCTAAGCACCTGGCGGAAAGCCACAGCTGGGAGCCTCTGGGTACTATGGTTCTTGTGGCTGACTGTCCCTTTCTACTGCTCTGTGAATGTGGGGCTATTACAAAAGAAACTAGTTCTCATATGGAACCTAGAGCATTTAAGTCAGGGTAATCCTCACTTTTAACCATTTGACTTGTTCCTTTGCACCGGAACAGTCACTTGGCAGGAAAGAAGGGTGGGCAGAGAATGGCCCTGGCCTAGGTGCATGCCTATTCTGGAGGTACGAGCCTGCTGCTGCTGGGGTGTCCCGGCTCCTGATCCTTGAGTGAAGCCCACGCCAAGTGAGGCCAATTACACGAGTATGAAACGTCTAACTGGATCTGAGCCCGCCTACAGTGGGCAGTGTAATTCCTTTCTGCCTTTCGTATTGCTGTTGCTATGAACTGTAACCTCAGAAGACAGTACTGTTATTATTTTGTATCAACATACTTATTTACATAAACCTTAATATTTACTCTTGCTATTGTTTTCTTTGCCTTTTTTTTCCTGTTTTTCTGAGTTTCTACCTGGAATAGTTTTCCTTCTGTCTGAAAGAAATCCCTTAAGGATTTTTAATGCCAGTCTGCTGATAACATGTATCTTTCAGTTTCTGGTGGTCTAAAACCTTTATCTAAACTTCATTAAAAAAAAAATCAAGGTATAATATAAATGGAAATTCAGTTTTGACTATTACTTAAAGACACAGAAAACATTAAACACTCCAGAATGATCTTTCAAGCTGCTTCCCAATCAACCTCATCCCCTGACAAAGCAATTCACTCTTCTGATTTCTACCGCCAGAGGTTAATTTTGCCTGTTTTAGGATTTCATATAGTTGGGATCATACACTATACATTTTTTTGTGTCCAGTGACTTAATAGCACAATATTTCTGAGATTCATCAATATGGATATAGGATCTTTCTTGTAGAATAGTATCCACTGTATAAATATGACACTGATTATTCTCTTATTGATGGGTATCTGTTTCCAGGTTTTTGGCTGTTATAAATAAACCTGCTGTGAACATTTTTTAACAAGTATTTTGTGGACATAGTTTTCATGGGGTTTCTCTGGTGGCTCAGACAGTAAGGAATACGCCTGCAGTGCAGGAGACCCAGGTTCAACCTCTGGGTCAGGAAGATCCCCTGGAGAATGGAATGGCTACTCTCTCCAGTACTCCTGCCTGGAGAATCAGAGGAGCATGGACTTGCAAAGAGTCAGACATGCCTGAGTGACTNGCGAGAATTTTATAAAGTTTTAAAATAAAGTTGTAACTCATATAATTGGTAAAATGTATAGCCTGTAGATACTTTTCCATTAGAAAAAGGGAAAAGACTGGGACAAACTCTAAGCACCTGGCGGAAAGCCACAGCTGGGAGCCTCTGGGTACTATGGTTCTTGTGGCTGACTGTCCCTTTCTACTGCTCTGTGAATGTGGGGCTATTACAAAAGAAACTAGTTCTCATATGGAACCTAGAGCATTTAAGTCAGGGTAGTCCTCACTTTTAACCATTTGACTTGTTCCTTTGCACCGGAACAGTCACTTGGCAGGAAAGAAGGGTGGGCAGAGAATGGCCCTGGCCTAGGTGCATGCCTATTCTGGAGGTACGAGCCTGCTGCTGCTGGGGTGTCCCGGCTCCTGATCCTTGAGTGAAGCCCACGCCAAGTGAGGCCAATTACACGAGTATGAAACGTCTAACTGGATCTGAGCCCGCCTACAGTGGGCAGTGTAATTCCTTTCTGCCTTTCGTATTGCTGTTGCTATGAACTGTAACCTCAGAAGACAGTACTGTTATTATTTTGTATCAACATACTTATTTACATAAACCTTAATATTTACTCTTGCTATTGTTTTCTTTGCCTTTTTTTTCCTGTTTTTCTGAGTTTCTACCTGGAATAGTTTTCCTTCTGTCTGAAAGAAATCCCTTAAGGATTTTTAATGCCAGTCTGCTGATAACATGTATCTTTCAGTTTCTGGTGGTCTAAAACCTTTATCTAAACTTCATTAAAAAAAAAATCAAGGTATAATATAAATGGAAATTCAGTTTTGACTATTACTTAAAGACACAGAAAACATTAAACACTCCAGAATGATCTTTCAAGCTGCTTCCCAATCAACCTCATCCCCTGACAAAGCAATTCACTCTTCTGATTTCTACCGCCAGAGGTTAATTTTGCCTGTTTTAGGATTTCATATAGTTGGGATCATACACTATACATTTTTTTGTGTCCAGTGACTTAATAGCACAATATTTCTGAGATTCATCAATATGGATATAGGATCTTTCTTGTAGAATAGTATCCACTGTATAAATATGACACTGATTATTCTCTTATTGATGGGTATCTGTTTCCAGGTTTTTGGCTGTTATAAATAAACCTGCTGTGAACATTTTTTAACAAGTATTTTGTGGACATAGTTTTCATGGGGTTTCTCTGGTGGCTCAGACAGTAAGGAATATGCCTGCAGTGCAGGAGACCCAGGTTCAACCTCTGGGTCAGGAAGATCCCCTGGAGAATGGAATGGCTACTCTCTCCAGTACTCCTGCCTGGAGAATCAGAGAAGCATGGACTTGCAAAGAGTCAGACATGCCTGAGTGACTAACACTTTCACTTTTGATTAAGCACCAGGCAGTAAAATACTGGGTCATATATGCTTAGCTTTTTAATAAGCTATCAGACTGTCTTCCAAATAGCTGTACTATTTTATATTCTCACTAGCAATGTATCAGAGTTCTGGTTGCTCCATATCATCTCTATCAATTTTTTTTTCATTTTAGCCCTTCTAACTCTGTTTCTTGCTTCAAACTTTTTTTTTTAAAAATAAGAGTATAGCTGTATCTGCTGTCCTTTATTGTTTGTATGATGTATTTTTCATCTTTGTATTTTCAACCTTTCTGTGTCCTAATATTGGAAGAGTTTCTCTTATAAGCAGCATATAGTTGGATTAAAAAAAATCCATTCCGTACAAAATGCTTTAATGACAAATCTTTTCTGAAGCTAACTAATGATATACTTATATCTACTATTTTACCACCTGTGGTCTATTTTTATGTACTTTTTACCTTTCTTAATTTTCTGTGGATTAATCAAATATTTTACATTATTTCATTCTCCTTCCACTGAATTACATTTTAAAACCATTTTTAGTAGTTAGCCTGGAACTTAAAACACACATTCTTATTACAGCCCAATGCAAACTTTCTTTTACGACTTGGCCGATACCGATTAAAACTTGGAACTTTTAGGCTCCATTTATTTCTCTGCCGTCGTTCACGCTACTGTTGCCGCGAGTTTTGGTTTCATAGAAAGGTGAAGCTCCTCCGGGCAGTGCCGGTATTCCGTACAATTAGTCTTCATTTACATTCTCTTTCCAGTGTCCTCCTTTCCCTGTGGCATACCCGTATTTCTGTCTGGGATCATTTTTCTGAAGAACTCCCTTTAATTTTTATTTCGGTGCAAGCCTACTGGTGCCGAGGTCTCTGCATTTTTACTGAACACCTATCTATTTCATTTTAATTTCTAAAGCATATTTTTGCTGTTAAAGAATTCTAGGTTTGCAGTTTTCTTTTTTAGAACCTTAAAGATGTCATTGCACTAGCTGCTAGTTTTTCTCATTTCCACTGAGAAGCTGTCGGTTTTACTGCTGCTCCTTTTGAAAGGCACTGTGGTGGATTAAAGATCCACCATTAAAGATGGACCGTAGTCTCTGCACTACCAGCAGGTGAAGGATATCTCCCTTGCCCTGGGACTTGCTTTGACGGATGGAACTCGTAAAGGCGCTGCTGTTCCAGCTCTCTGCATGGGTTCTGAAAGGCCTGGATGCTTTTGCTCTCAGTCTCTTGGAGCCCTGAGACACCAGGTAAAAAGGTCCAGCTTCTCTGCTGGAGAGTCTGCTTGGAGAGAGACAATACACAGCTGTGTCTCGTCTATTCCAGTCACTCCAGATCTCTTTGGTGGTCAGCCCCAGTTGAGACTCCATATGTTTGTAGTTGCATGGATGATTCCAAGTCAGATCAGAAGAAGTCCAGCTCAGGTTGCAGGGTCTTGAGCAAATAATAGTTCTGTTTTAAGCCACTCAATTCTGGCCTAATTTATTAAGCAAAAAAGATAGTTGAAAACTATCTGGTATCAAGGACAGACTGCTGCCATAATAGAAACTTCGAGCATGCTGCCAGCACTCTGGGGAATGGGTTGAGGATGTTGCTGAAGGAACAGCAACAAAACCATTCATGCAGGTTGGAAGAGCCCTGGGGAAACTGCTCCCGGAGGCTGGAGGAGAGGCACCATCATCTACTGGCAAAACAAACAGGGAGGCTCTATCTGGAATATAGGAAAATACCTAATGATGTTGTGGATCTGGATAGGGAGGCTTTGAGGAAGAACGCTGAAAGTGAGGAACGGTTTTTTAAACGTCACCCATAATAAAGCATTAAAAGAGGAGAATTAAACAAGGAATTGCACAGTTTCCAAGCAGAATTTAGAGAAAATGCTTCCAGACGGGGACTTNGTGCAAGCCTACTGGTGCCGAGGTCTCTGCATTTTTACTGAACACCTATCTATTTCATTTTAATTTCTAAAGCATATTTTTGCTGTTAAAGAATTCTAGGCTTGCAGTTGTCTTTTTTAGAACCTTAAAGATGTCATCGCACTAGCTGCTAGTTTTTCTCATTTCCACTGAGAAGCTGTCGGTTTTACTGCTGCTCCTTTTGAAAGGCACTGTGGTGGATTAAAGATCCACCATTAAAGATGGACCGTAGTCTCTGCACTACCAGCAGGTGAAGGATATCTCCCTTGCCCTGGGACTTGCTTTGACGGATGGAACTCGTAAAGGCGCTGCTGTTCCAGCTCTCTGCATGGGTTCTGAAAGGCCTGGATGCTTTTGCTCTCAGTCTCTTGGAGCCCTGAGACACCAGGTAAAAAGGTCCAGCTTCTCTGCTGGAGAGTCTGCTTGGAGAGAGACAATACACAGCTGTGTCTCGTCTATTCCAGTCACTCCAGATCTCTTTGGTGGTCAGCCCCAGTTGAGACTCCATATGTTTGTAGTTGCATGGATGATTCCAAGTCAGATCAGAAGGAAGTCCAGCTCAGGTTGCAGGGTCTTGAGCAAATAATAGTTCTGTTTTAAGCCACTCAATTCTGGCCTAATTATTAAGCAAAAAAGATAGTTGAAAACTATCTGGTATCAAGGACAGACTGCTGCCATAATAGAAACTTCGAGCATGCTGCCAGCACTCTGGGGAATGGGTTGAGGATGTTGCTGAAGGAACAGCAACAAAACCATTCATGCAGGTTGGAAGAGCCCTGGGGAAACTGCTCCCGGAGGCTGGAGGAGAGGCACCATCATCTACTGGCAAAACAAACAGGGAGGCTCTATCTGGAATATAGGAAAATACCTAATGATGTTGTGGATCTGGCTAGGGAGGCTTTGAGGAAGAACGCTGAAAGTGAGGAACGGTTTTTTAAACGTCACCCATAATAAAGCATTAAAAGAGGAGAATTAAACAAGGAATTGCACAGTTTCCAAGCAGAATTTAGAGAAAATGCTTCCAGACGGGGACTTGCAGGGTTAGCCAATGAAACTTTCTCATCTCAATTACCAGCTTCTCCCGTCAGCACAAGGTTTTGACAAAGAAAAATCAAATCCAGATGCTACCAGCAAAACTATGGCCTCCGGATCAAGACCACATCGAAAGCACAGCAGTAAGACCCTCTGTTACTACCACCTCAGAAAGATCTGCATCTTGAGTTAAGTCTCGTGGACTGCCAGACAAGAATCTGAAAGGTACTGTCCTGGACTCATCTTGAAGCAGACGGGGCCTCCCTGTAGAGATCTGTGGGTGTGGCTTTTGCCTCTTGGAATGGCTTGTGATCTGAAAGTCCACAAAGTTTTACAAAGTTGTGCTAAGGATGCCCAGGCAGCAGGCTGAGGAAGCTCTTCAGCTGCAAACACAGGACACTTCTAAGGAAAAGGAAAGGCAGCCTCGAGAGAAGAGCTGAGAAACAGGACAGGAAACCAACCCCAGGGAACCAAAGGTATTTCCTACCCTGGAAGTGGGGGGACTGGTGACAGCTGGCCCTGTGAATTTCAGAGCTGCCACGGAACGGTGACGGCTGTGTGCATTTCCTCTCCTCTAGATTGACGTGATTACCCTTCCCTACCATGCTGCCACGGTCACACTGGAAGCGGAGTAGACTCTTTTAATCACTGTTATATCACCTCTTCAATATCATATAATAAGTGGATAGATTCTTAACCATAAAGTAAGAAAACAAAGTTTTACAAGTATCCTTTCATGACTTCAGAAAAAAGATATTTCAAGATATGGTTCCCATCCATGATCCAAACTACCAAATATTCTTTATTCACCAGAAGATGAAACTGTGACGTATTTCTCATACCTGGATTCCAAAGTTCTTAGTAGCATCACCTGAATTTATCCATGGTAGACTACAAATGAGAAGACTGACCACATAAATTGAGGCACAGAAAGTAAACAAAGCAGCAAAGAAGAACAGTAGCCACGCAATGGAAAAAGTCACAGAAAAATGATTAAGATATTCTGTGTGGGGTTATTTCACATCAGCCTTTTAGTTCCAAGTGCTACATAACTAATCGAAGAGGTTAGGGCCACTTAACGGCAAATAATCTGGAAAAGTTAGGAAGAGGGTAACAGTTTATAGCTTTCCTACAGAGTGACTTACCTTTTCCAAAACTTTGGCAATTCGGGTGCCAATTTGCTCAAGTGACTGTTGTGGATATTGGTCTTTGCCAAGATTCTGCAGTACCTGGTTCAGGGAGGGAGATGACAGATTAGAGGAGTGACAGTGAGGCGAGGTCTGACGACGCTGCTGACACCGAGCTGGGCACTGTGCCGCGGGTGCAGACTGCATCTGGGGGCGCCTGCTGTGGGCCTGCTGCTGAGGCATTTCGTGGAAGACACACTGAAGGCCATTAGCATTCCCTCAGCCCTCTCTCGCTTAACAAAGGTTACAGGCCAGTAACACACATGCGTTACAGCATTACAAAAAGTAGAGTACATAAAGAAAACAAAAAGCCCTTGGAACTGTATCACCCAGACACAACCACTGTTAGGATCGCTTACGTATCTTTCAGATATTTTTCTGTGTACACATATATCATTACTCTCAGACTGTATACTATGGGATCACACTGCAAACTATCACCTATGTTTTCACACAATATAGTAAAAAAATTTCATGTCAATAACTACATTTCTCATACACCTCTCTTAATAGCTTTTATTGCATACTAGCTTATGTCTACACCAAACCTTAATCTAACACGTCCTTACTGCTGCATATGTGCGGCATGTTTTTTTTTTTCCACTTTTAAAATCAACTTTATTTTATTAAAAAAATTTTTAAAAAATACTTTATTCTACTTTACAATACTGTATTGGTTTTGCCATACATTGACATGAGTCAGCTGATTATTCTTCTATGTACACTCTTTGCTAGATATATGCTAGGTCTGCCCTCCTTCCCTCCCTTCTTAAGAATGTCAACAGGAGAATTAACTGTCCCAAATATTTCTCACAAAGAGCCTCCGTCCAGTGACAAGCAGAACGCTACCCATCTGGAGGAATGAATCAGAATTATAATTTTCTGGTCATAAAAAAAGCATACGTTCAGTCACAGGGCCTGAAAGAAATCAGGCTTTTCCTAAAGCCATCTAGACAACAGCCATCTGAAAAAGGCAAAAAAACCTGGCCTGGCCACTTGCGCTTTCGCTATCAGCTGCATCATAACTGTATGGCAAAAACTCCAGCCTGGCAGAATACAGCTCTGGCTGGACAGAGCACTCACCTCTGTTAACTGGCTCTCACCCGTGTAGTGTAGGCTGGCTCGGTTGGAGACCCCCTGCAAGTGGTCCAGGGTGTGCATGCTTGTGGGGAGATTGCCATTGCAAACAGGTTCCATCGCTGGCTGCTGTATTGGAGTGGCAAAGTCTATGTGTTCTGTGATGCTGAAAAATGGAGAGGACCACCTTAGCCACAGAAAAGTTAAGTGGGTGGGGACAAAGTATTAATCATTTGCTGACCATAACTGCAATATATAAATAGAACTATCTGGAACCACAGAATCTCAAAATGGAAGTGATTTCCAGAGCTACTAAGTCTGGCCTCTCACTTTATAGGTACAAGGACTCCAGTGCCTGGTACTTACTGACTGTTTGCTGATTGTATGAGTAGAGGCTGTGCCCTCGGTCAGAGGAGCAGCGTTGGGATCTGAGTCCTGAGCTCGGTCTTTTCTCAAGCTGCCTCCTTTCTATGCATCAAGGTGTCTGATTTGCTCACTGCTGCTGGCCACTTTTTCTCACTGGGGAGGTTTTAACCAGGTAGGTTTTCTTCTAGGATTTCTTTTCCAGGGTATAAACAATGATAAATAACCAGAAGTGGTTCCTGTCTTTCATTTTCCCTCTATGCACAGAGGCATACTTGTTCCCACAGGAAAAGCTCCCTAAAGTTTAGACTGTAAATGTTACACAGATCCAGCTATTCATTGTATCCATGTATAAGATGTAAGCACTTCCCTTCATGGTTCCAAAGTGGTCATTTTCCTGCTATATACTGGCCAAATGTTTTACTCTATCATATATACTGATGTGGCAATTTGACACTGGCAAATTTTGCTTCTAACTACTTAAAAAAGTTGACCATATATTAATATGCAAACATCCATTCATTATTTATTGAGTCTATCACATGTCAGATATCAGGGTTGTAATAATTAACAAAACATACCCAGGTCCCCACTGTTATGCTGCTCACTGTCTTGTGATAGTTATTACAGATGGGATGAGTTATAAAAGAGAAAAACACAGTAGTGCCAGTTTCCTAGAGGGGGGGGTACGTTTCCTCTGTGCTGATGGAGGAGGGAGGTAGTTCGTGAAGGATTTCCTGAGGAGGGAAGATGTTAAGACCAGAGGGAGAAGTATGAATTAAGCAGGAAGGGAGAAGATGCTGAGAACAGCGCCGCAGGCAGAGGCGGCCCACGCGTGAAGGCCTGGCGGGGGTGGGGGGCCGGGCAGAACTCAAGACGGAGAGACTCGTGGGGAGCAGCCCATGAAGGGCTCTGTGGGCCACTGTAAACAGCAGGACTTACATGTTGTTAGAGCAGTTTAAGAATTATTCGACTTCTATCTGAGGAACAATTCTCAGTACTATGGAGAGAATGGATTGAGGAGATGCAAGAATGAATAAAGCAGCAACAGGGATGAAGAAAAGCAAGTAGTTTTGAAAAACACTCAAAGGGTAAAAGTGACAAGTAGTGGCAACACACTGGATTGGAGGGGTAAGGGTAACTCCTGGGTTTCTGGCCTAAGCACTTCTGGGAGCTATTTACTAAGAACAAGAAATAGAAAAAAAAAACAAAAAAAAAACAGAACAAAGATTTTTTTGGGGGGAAAGGAGAATGGACAAGAAAATGGTGAGTTTAGTTTTGCTGAGCTTGAGGTGCTGGAGAGAGATCTAGGCAGGGAGTCCAACTGGAGAGACGACTTAAGGGATTTGAAGAAAGGTCTAGTCTGGAGATTCAGATTTGGGAGTTGTCAACATATCAGTGACAGAAGTTTTGGACTCTGACTAGGAATGATTTTAAAATAAGGTTTAGTGGTAAATCTTAGGGAACTGCAATGCTTAAAAGGTTAAAAAAAAAAAAAAAAAAAAGG
>SJYW01038928.1:11718-26759 GCA_006410735.1 Raphicerus campestris
TGCTGATTGTATGAGTAGAGGCTGTGCCCTCGGTCAGAGGAGCAGCGTTGGGATCTGAGTCCTGAGCTCGGTCTTTTCTCAAGCTGCCTCCTTTCTATGCATCAAGGTGTCTGATTTGCTCACTGCTGCTGGCCACTTTTTCTCACTGGGGAGGTTTTAACCAGGTAGGTTTTCTTCTAGGATTTCTTTTCCAGGATATAAACAATGATAAATAACCAGAAGTGGTTCCTGTCTTTCATTTTCCCTCTATGCACAGAGGCATACTTGTTCCCACAGGAAAAGCTCCCTAAAGTTTAGACTGTAAATGTTACACAGATCCAGCTATTCATTGTATCCATGTATAAGATGTAAGCACTTCCCTTCATGGTTCCAAAGTGGTCATTTTCCTGCTATATACTGGCCAAATGTTTTACTCTATCATATATACTGATGTGGCAATTTGACACTGGCAAATTTTGCTTCTAACTACTTAAAAAAGTTGACCATATATTAATATGCAAACATCCATTCATTATTTATTGAGTCTATCACATGTCAGATATCAGGGTTGTAATAATTAACAAAACATACCCAGGTCCCCACTGTTATGCTGCTCACTGTCTTGTGATAGTTATTACAGATGGGATGAGTTATAAAAGAGAAAAACACAGTAGTGCCAGTTTCCTAGGGGGGGGGGTACGTTTCCTCTGTGCTGATGGAGGAGGGAGGTAGTTCGTGAAGGATTTCCTGAGGAGGGAAGATGTTAAGACCAGAGGGAGAAGTATGAATTAAGCAGGGAGAAGATGCTGAGAACAGCGCCGCAGGCAGAGGCGGCCCACGCGTGAAGGCCTGGCAGGGGTGGGGGGCCAGGCAGAACTCAAGACGGAGAGACTCGTGGGGAGCAGCCCACGAAGGGCTCTGTGGGCCACTGTAAACAGCAGGACTTACATGTTGTCAGAGCAGTTTAAGAATTATTTGACTTCTATCTGAGGAACAATTCTCAGTACTATGGAGAGAATGGATTGAGGAGATGCAAGAATGAATAAAGCAGCAACAGGGATGAAGAAAAGCCAAGTAGTTTTGAAAAACACTCAAAGGGTAAAAGTGACAAGAACTGGCAACACTGGATTGGAGGGGTAAGGGTAACTCCTGGGTTTCTGGCCTAAGCACTTCTGGGAGCTATTTACTAAGAACAAGAAATAGAAAAAAAAAAAACAAACAAAAAAACAAAACAGAACAAAGATTTCTTTGGGGGGAAAGGAGAATGGACAAGAAAATGGTGAGTTTAGTTTTGCTGAGNAACGATACAGAATGATGACGACCACGGAAGGTCAGCACTTATTCCAGTGCACTTGCTGTGCTGTGTGTTCAGGTCCTGTGCTAAATGCTTTTCATCTGTAACCTCAGGAGGCAGCTTTTAATCCTTGTTTCTCGAATGAGAAAATGGAGGCTCAAGAGAAATCAGGTGACCTGCCCAGGGTCACCCGGCTACTAGGGGGGAGCACTGAGATTCAGATCCAGGTCTGTTTGACTATAATGTGCACGCTACCAGTCCTGCTATTTAAAGCTTTCCTGCGCCTTTAAGGCTCTGTTTCCTGATACCCTTCAAAGGTACCACCTTTTGGGTGCAGGCTCTTTACTTAGATAAACCCCCAAGAAAAGAGCAGATCTAAGTCTTATCTGGGAAGGATTCTTCTGAAGAAATGCCAATGGAATGGATAGGAAGGAGAACTTTGGTATTGTATAGCTCTTTATAGTAAATTCCTGTATAGGAATTTACCAACAATAGAAAACTNAAAAGAGCAGATCTAAGTCTTATCTGGGAAGGATTCTTCTGAAGAAATGCCAATGGAATGGATAGGAAGGAGAACTTTGGTATTGTATAGCTCTTTATAGTAAATTCCTGTATAGGAATTTACCAACAATAGAAAACTTTTAAGACAGAGGCAGGGCTTTAGATTTAGATTTTAATAAAAGAGAAAAAAAAAAGTCTGGAAGAGTTTCAAATGAACCCTGTTTAAATAAATAACCAGAGAATTAAACTATAAATTTCACAATTCAACCTATTTTCCTTCCTGTTTAAGAAACTGGCTTGGAAGCTGTTTGCTGTTGCTCAGTTGCTCCATTTGGTGGACGGCCCTTCTCTCCCGGAGCTTGCCCCAACTCATGTCTGTTGAGTCAGTGATGCTGGATTTATTGAGCAGCTATCGTATAGGACTGGGAACTGTATGAAGACACTAGGGATACAGAGAGGAACAAGAATAGGGCCTGCCCTTGAGCGCACAGTCTAGTGAGGAAGGTAAACATAAGTTATTAGAACACAACAGGATAAGTGCCACAGTGAAGGCAGAGAGCAGCTGGACAGAGGAGAAAGAAACTGATGCTGCCTGAAGGGGCAAGGAAGAGATGGCACTGGAGTTCGAAGTTTAAGGATGAGTGACATCTTAGCACTGCAGAGGTGGCAGAAGTGCATCCTAGGTGGAGGGAAGAGCATGTGCAAAGACAAAGAGGTAAAACAAGCGCATGATTGGTTCAGGGAATGATGCTGAAGGGGAGACAGAGGCTGGGTTGTAAACGGTCTTGTGCGCCACCCTAGAAAGTGTGGTCTTTATGCTGCAGGCAATGGGGAGCCTTTGAGCCCATCTCTCGCCACACTGTTCACAAGGATGTCATAAGACACTCTGTTAAGTGCTTTGCTTAAATCCAGTTACGTTATGTATATGGCACTTCCCTGGTCTTCTAGTCTAGTAGACCTCACCAAAGTGGGAAATGAAGTCAATTATGCATTATCAGTTTTATAAATTCTTAGAAATTCTACAATGGCCCATAATGATCTCTGAGACTCTTCCCCCATGGGCTCACACGGGACTGGTTTAATAGTTAGCTTTACTACCATGTCAGGATTTATCACAAACCTTATCACTTGGCAGTGGACAGAATCTATAGTTGGTTGAAAACTGGGATACTGAACCTCTGCGGTCTTCTCTTACCTCTTCCACGCTATAGAGCTTTGGACATGAGTGAAAGTAAATAGTTTCATGATCTTATTTTGCAAGTATATATTCCCTACCCAACCCCACCTATTTGAATCCACTTAAAACTGCCTAAGTGCTCTCCTATCCTCTCAACCATACTGAGCTTTAATTTTCACTTTTACAAGACATTTTTAGTCTTTGTTTGTAAAAGTAACATAGGCTTATTTTAAGAAATTTTAAAAATGGAAAAAAAAACCCACAGAAAATGAAAATCACCTGTAGCCCTATTAGCACCCAGAGATGGTCATTTATGATGTTTTTAGTGTAAAATTGAGGTATCTTCAATATGTGCTACTTTATAAAGTGCTTTTGTTCACTTACTAGATTACAGACATCTTGGTTGCACAGTACAGGGCAAGAGCATGCTGTAGTTTATTTAGGCAACTGTCATCATTTAGGTATTTTTCAGATTTTTATTATAAGCAGCGTGATGATCAGTATCTTTATATGTCTATCTGTTGCACTTATAAGATNCTCTTTATAGTAAATTCCTGTATAGGAATTTACCAACAATAGAAAACTTTTAAGACAGAGGCAGGGCTTTAGATTTAGATTTTAATAAAAGAGAAAAAAAAAAGTCTGGAAGAGTTTCAAATGAACCCTGTTTAAATAAATAACCAGAGAATTAAACTATAAAATTCACAATTCAACCTATTTTCCTTCCTGTTTAAGAAACTGGCTTGGAAGCTGTTTGCTGTTGCTCAGTTGCTCCATTTGGTGGACGGCCCTTCTCTCCCGGAGCTTGCCCCAACTCATGTCTGTTGAGTCAGTGATGCTGGATTTACTGAGCAGCTATCGTATAGGACTGGGAACTGTATGAAGAAACTAGGGATACAGAGAGGAACAAGAATAGGGCCTGCCCTTGAGCGCACAGTCTAGTGAGGAAGGTAAACATAAGTTATTAGAACACAACAGGATAAGTGCCACAGTGAAGGCAGAGAGCAGCTGGACAGAGGAGAAAGAAACTGATGCTGCCTGAAGGGGCAAGGAAGAGATGGCACTGGAGTTCGAAGTTTAAGGATGAGTGACATCTTAGCACTGCAGAGGTGGCAGAAGTGCATCCTAGGTGGAGGGAAGAGCATGTGCAAAGACAAAGAGGTAAAACAAGCGCATGATTGGTTCAGGGAATGATGCTGAAGGGGAGACAGAGGCTGGGTTGTAAACGGTCTTGTGCGCCACCCTAGAAAGTGTGGTCTTTATGCTGCAGGCAATGGGGAGCCTTTGAGCCCATCTCTCGCCACACTGTTCACAAGGATGTCATAAGACACTCTGTTAAGTGCTTTGCTTAAATCCAGTTACGTTATGTATATGGCACTTCCCTGGTCTTCTAGTCTAGTAGACCTCACCAAAGTGGGAAATGAAGTCAATTATGCATTATCAGTTTTATAAATTCTTAGAAATTCTACAATGGCCCATAATGATCTCTGAGACTCTTCCCCCATGGGCTCACACGGGACTGGTTTAATAGTTAGCTTTACTACCATGTCAGGATTTATCACAAACCTTATCACTTGGCAGTGGACAGAATCTATAGTTGGTTGAAAACTGGGATACTGAACCTCTGCGGTCTTCTCTTACCTCTTCCACGCTATAGAGCTTTGGACATGAGTGAAAGTAAATAGTTTCATGATCTTATTTTGCAAGTATATATTCCCTACCCAACCCCACCTATTTGAATCCACTTAAAACTGCCTAAGTGCTCTCCTATCCTCTCAACCATACTGAGCTTTAATTTTCACTTTTACAAGACATTTTTAGTCTTTGTTTGTAAAAGTAACATAGGCTTATTTTAAGAAATTTTAAAAATGGAAAAAAAAACCCACAGAAAATGAAAATCACCTGTAGCCCTATTAGCACCCAGAGATGGTCATTTATGATGTTTTTAGTGTAAAATTGAGGTATCTTCAATATGTGCTACTTTATAAAGTGCTTTTGTTCACTTACTAGATTACAGACATCTTGGTTGCACAGTACAGGGCAAGAGCATGCTGTAGTTTATTTAGGCAACTGTCATCATTTAGGTATTTTTCAGATTTTTATTATAAGCAGCGTGATGATCAGTATCTTTATATGTCTATCTGTTGCACTTATAAGATTCAGTTCAGTTGCTCAGTCGTGTCCGACTCTTTGTGACCCCATGAACTGCAGCACGCCAGGCCTCCCTGTCTATCACCAACTTCTGGAGTTCACTCAGACTCACATCCATCGAGTCGGTAATGTCATCCAGCCATCTCTTCCTCTGTCGTCCCCTTCTCCTCCTGTCCCCAATCCCTCCCCATCAGAGTCTTTTCCAACGAGTCAACTCTTCGCATGAGGTGGCCAAAGTACTGGAGTTTCAGCTTTACCATCATTCCTTCTAAAGAAATCCCAGGGTTGATCTCCTTCAGAATGGACTGGTTGGATCTCCTTGTAGTCCAAGGGACTCTCAAGAGTCTTCTCCAACACCACAGTTCAAAAGCATCAATTCTTCGGTGCTCAGCTTTCTTTACAGTCCAACTCTCACATCCATACATGACCACTGGAAAAACCATAGCCTTGACTAGACAGACCTTTGTTGGCAAAGTAATGTCTCTGCTTCCGAATATGCTTATAAGATTATTTAGGGTAAATTACTAGAAGTAAAGCTGTTGGCATATTTAAAAATTTTCTGATGTATCTAGTCCAACTATGCCAAAATTCATTTTATTAAATCTCACTGTGTATTACACAAAGACAATCTGACAAGCAGAAATGGCATGTTGCATTTTATGTATGCATTTCCTTGACTGCTCGAGAGGCGAACGCTGAGTGGCTGTGTGTGTGTGTGTGTGTGTGTGAGTGTGTTATGTGTATCTGGTGAACTGCCTATGTACTGTGCACATCTTTTACAGAAATGCTGAATTTTTTCCTATTGATTTGGAGGTGCTCTTTAAATGACACTCATATCCTTTGCTTATAATGTATTCTGTAAAAATATATAAATATTCTGCAAAAAATACTGTTTCAATTCTTTGTCTATTTTGTAGTGTTTTCTGATGTCAGAATGACTTTTTCCTTTTTCTCTGTGCTTTAGAAAGTCCTATTTCACCTTAAAAGTATTTAACTATCCATTAAAATTTTCCTCTTTAATGTATTTATTATGTTTACTATCTACACCATGGGAAGTTTCATTGCCATAATGACTGATGTTTTATAGTTTGAGTATCTTTTTCCTTGCTACTGCACATAGGCTTATTCGAGCAAGTGCCACTTTCTTCCCAGAATCTGCTAACACATGCTATCTTCCTTAAACAGTAAAACTACTTAATATTTCAACTCTAGTCATGCCAAAATGTCCTTCTGGTGTCCTTGGTATTTTTGTCAGGTCACAGATCATTCTGAGATTTAGCTAAGATAACCTCATGCCTTATGTTTTATTATGTGCTCTCTGCTTTCAGCTTTGGCAAATATAATCTGAATTAGACACATTTTCATGAAGACATCTTGAATTGTCAAAGCTACCACAGTGAAGATATCCTTTTAAAAAAGGAGAGAAAAAATTAAAGAGGAGAATTTTCTTTCTTTTTAAAAGAAATTCCATCACCACTGTTTCACTGCTGGAAACGAAAGTCAACTGTACTCACGGCAATGGCCCTGAACCTGGAGTCCAAAGGCAGACTATGGGATAACTATGAACCCTAAAAGTACATGCCAAATTTTGATGTAAATGCATTTTTCCCCCCGGGGAGTAGTTCCAAAGCATTATCTAACACTTAAAGAGCTACTGAACACATAAAATGTTACCAGACAGTATTTATCGAGCCCTATGTATTCCGTTTATTTAAAGCACTTTACACGTATAACCTTATAGAATATACACAACCACTCTATAAGCCAGATGCAATTATCCCCATTTTATAGACAAGAAAAATGAGGCAAAGGAACTAAATAGCAAAACTGGTGTCTGAACCCAAGGAGTCTGTCTCAAAGCCACCGTTTTTTAAATATATTAAACTAAGCTGTCAAGTTAAGAATTAACAGAGTATTTAAGTTCAAGATGGTAAGAACATAAGCCAAATAAATGCTTAAAACAAACTTTTTATACCAATGACTGGCTTCCTGTTCAGTTGGCTCAATTACCTTTTCATGTGATCTACTTGCAGTCACGAACATACCCTTTGTGGGAACTGAAACAGTGAAATCTGAAAGAAGAAACTGGCATATTGACCATCCCAATATACCTTGTGGCCCAGGAGATGCCACCTTTGGGCCAGTGATCTCCAGGTTTCCTTGGTTACGATGTACATTTTCTGTCTGACTTGATTCTACCTTTTTCCCAGAAGTTTTCTTATGATCTCCTTTGGGTTTCTTTACACGTTTGACCTGGAATGTGATCTGGGAAATGAAAACATGTTAGGGACAAATGAGATCAATGTTCATGTATGCCTGTGGCTGCGAGTATTGGTGGCTTTAAGAATAACGAGTCCTAACACAATATTGTAAAGCAATTATCCTCCAATTAAAAACCAAAAATCACAACCAGTCCTGTGCAAGAGTTAAGTTCTCTCCTTCAGTTTAATTCTTAAAGATCTAGATGAAAAATATTTAGTGAAATACACAAAATAACCTACAGAGGAAACATACTTAAGATGTTTGCACTGGGCTGTTCCAAGCCCGCAGGCTTTGAGTGAGGCTTCACACCCACTTCCTCTAAAAGCCAACCATGCCTGAGGCACNCATCACCACTGTTTCACTGCTGGAAACGAAAGTCAACTGTACTCACGGCAATGGCCCTGAACCTGGAGTCCAAAGGCAGACTATGGGATAACTATGAACCCTAAAAGTACATGCCAAATTTTGATGTAAATGCATTTTTCCCCCCTGGGGAGTAGTTCCAAAGCATTATCTAACACTTAAAGAGCTACTGAACACATAAAATGTTACCAGACAGTATTTATCGAGCCCTATGTATTCCGTTTATTTAAAGCACTTTACACGTATAACCTTATAGAATATACACAACCACTCTATAAGCCAGATGCAATTATCCCCATTTTATAGACAAGAAAAATGAGGCAAAGGAACTAAATAGCAAAACTGGTGTCTGAACCCAAGGAGTCTGTCTCAAAGCCACCGTTTTTTAAATATATTAAACTAAGCTGTCAAGTTAAGAATTAACAGAGTATTTAAGTTCAAGATGGTAAGAACATAAGCCAAATAAATGCTTAAAACAAACTTTTTATACCAATGACTGGCTTCCTGTTCAGTTGGCTCAATTACCTTTTCATGTGATCTACTTGCAGTCACGAACATACCCTTTGTGGGAACTGAAACAGTGAAATCTGAAAGAAGAAACTGGCATATTGACCATCCCAATATACCTTGTGGCCCAGGAGATGCCACCTTTGGGCCAGTGATCTCCAGGTTTCCTTGGTTACGATGTACATTTTCTGTCTGACTTGATTCTACCTTTTTCCCAGAAGTTTTCTTATGATCTCCTTTGGGTTTCTTTACACGTTTGACCTGGAATGTGATCTGGGAAATGAAAACATGTTAGGGACAAATGAGATCAATGTTCATGTATGCCTGTGGCTGCGAGTATTGGTGGCTTTAAGAATAACGAGTCCTAACACAATATTGTAAAGCAATTATCCTCCAATTAAAAACCAAAAATCACAACCAGTCCTGTGCAAGAGTTAAGTTCTCTCCTTCAGTTTAATTCTTAAAGATCTAGATGAAAAATATTTAGTGAAATACACAAAATAACCTACAGAGGAAACATACTTAAGATGTTTGCACTGGGCTGTTCCAAGCCCGCAGGCTTTGAGTGAGGCTTCACACCCACTTCCTCTAAAAGCCAACCATGCCTGAGGCACCTGAAATGCTTCCAGCAGTACGGTTCTCATGTGAAGGCTGATGAGGGTGCGGAGTCGAGTGCCACACACCCCACAGATTACACTTGGCGAGTTGGGAGCACTGCCCCCCACCCACTCTCAAGGGCCTGGGCTACAGATTGGTAAGGACCGAGTTGGCAAACGCTTACCCATTCTGTCGCTTCATCATCTTCACTTCTGCAGTCTCCATAGCAAGAACTTCTGGCTACTCCATCCTGGGGGCCTTTCTTCAGTACTCGTATGCCCTGCAAGTCCAGACGCCGTCCCTTCATCTCCAGTGCTCCTCCAAAGCCTTGCAGGGGCCATGCCTGTTGAAATTCATCTACCAAGGCTAATATCTCTTCTGACATTTTTGTTTCATCTGAATTCTCCATCTCATCAGAACCATTGCTTTCCTCAACAACTGTACCTGAAATTCAAGTGTAAGCATGCTATTAAAAGTTACGCAGTCATTCAAGTACTGAGTGACTCCAACCTTGCTTTCTGAGAGAAGTTTTGGTTCTACTTAGAGGCACTTCTGTAGTCCATCTTCATAAAAATAGCATTCAACATCTTCAGAATTCATAATATATCATTTTTCTCATCCAGCTTTTATAAAAAACTGGATTGAGAACAATGGCCGAAGCTAGAGGGTAGGCAGTCATAGACTGTCACTAGTGAGCATGAAGATGCCTATTTTATGTGAATTTTGGGGGAGGGGGGAAAGGCCAACTTGCTCTAGATATAAGACATAGATGGTAAAGATGAAGTTTATTATGATATATTACTTAATATCTAGGATTCTTCAAGCTTTATTCAAATGGCATATGAAATATAGTTGTTAAGACCATACAGCCTAATTACCTTAACTGAACAATGATTTGTTCAGTGGAAAACTATCCTCATTCCACATGAAGGCTTTCATTTTCCCTAATGGCTAATGTAAGATATAACAATTTGCTAGTGTAATTTTTCCCTAAAATGGTTATCAAGGTGTTTATTACATTGCTAATGTTTCTTATGTAAAGACTCCCATGGATGTTTCTCAGTGTAATGGCCTAGTGAAAATTCTCTCTCCTGAGCAGTCAATACGTTTCCATTATTATACACTGCAGGTTACACACCCTTACAGGCTCCCCTCGATGCCTAACTAGAAAGAAAGCTTAGGGCGAAATCAGTCTGAGTTTCTTAACAGAATGCTTTCCTTAAAAAAAAAAAAATTGTTTAGGACTTAATTTTTGCTCTTTTGAATAAATGGCTGAATCTTACACTGTGATCTGTGACAGTTCTTTCTAGTCCCCCTAAGAAGTATGCAGGGTACAAAAACAAGTAAAATGGAATGCCTCCTTCTACGAGATGTGCCCAGTGGGCAACCTGAGAGGCTGGGGTTGATGGCTCACAAAACCGATAGTCTATGTTATGCCAGTACCCCAATAATCTTCCACTGGTAATCTGGCTTTTCAGTAATTTAGAACATGGTATTCAGAAGGCCAAGGTTAGGCATCTCATAATGGCATCAACAGACCTATAACCACAGTGAGTAACCCGTCTCAGAAAGGCAGTTTCAGTCTCTGAGAAGGCTGCCAAAGCGGGCTGACTCCCGTTACCAAGAACAGCCTCAAGCTCTGCGCCCTTCTCACAGAAGGTCTGCAGCGGCACTCAGCTCTCCAGCGGCATCTGTCTCGCATTCCACGTTCCGGAATAGAAAGTGGCAAGTGGGCAGCGCTGCCGCCAAGCTCAGGAGTACCACTAGAAATCTCTGTCATTTCTTGCTTTGAAAAGCTATATGGCTCTTCCATTTGTTAACACGCGACTACAAAATCTATTGCTATCCTTTCAAGTAACTTCAAGTTTTCTGAACCAATATGACAGTTTCTGTTGCTTAATATTATCATTAACGTTCTGAAACAAGTATAAAGTCAAACAGGGGCTGGCAAAGTCTTCTTCTTTAGGATATTTAGATAAGAATGGTTACTTGCCAAAATTATGCAGTCAGTAGTAAAAATGTGGGGTTGACAAAGCGTTCTAAGCTTCAGTTTCTGCCTTGTTTGCTCCTGTATTCCAAATGCCCACAACTGCTCCTGGCACAGAGCAGGCGCAAACAGCCACAGAAACAATTAATGGGAACTCGGGAATAATTTGTCTTGTGGGTTCCTTGGGGATCTGCTGTTCCTGCTCTTGCTTGTCCTGCGGGAAACCTGCCATGTGTTCAAGTACTGCCCACCTAGGTGACAGGCAAGCAATGGAAAGGGGACATCATGTGTTTAGCAGAGCGTCTCACACGCCATATGATTCACAAACTTCTCAGTACCTAAGCCAGGAAAACAGCAGCAAAGGACTGCTACAGGGATTCCAAGAGGAACTTAATTAGAACTGCCCGGCAGCTGACTTGCAGCAACAGCGTTGTCTCCAAGTCTTCCTCATGTTATTTTAGCTTCCTCTCCTTCCTTCTCTGGCTACCATGGGATTCCCTGCACCTGGTTCTGGGACAGAAAAGAGCTTTTGATAGATTTGGGCATGACCAAGAATAAGGTTTAAAGAAAAGTGGCTTCTGGTCAGAGGAAGACAGCACATGAGTAATTCCCCAGGGCACAGCTAGGGCTGCAAACAGCTAGGAGCCTTATCTCCACTCAGAAACTACTAGTATCTAGAGAGTATTCATGTTGTTTAGCTGAAAAAACTTCTGCAAGCCCAGGTCCCAAAGATTAATACTTTCCTATGCCCTTACCATATACCATTAAAAAGTTCCTAGGGAAAAGGCCTTTTGCTGATGGAAATCAGTATTCAAGTAAAAACTAGTTGAAGGCTTCTNTCCCAAAGATTAATACTTTCCTATGCCCTTACCATATACCATTAAAAAGTTCCTAGGGAAAAGGCCTTTTGCTGATGGAAATCAGTATTCAAGTAAAAACTAGCTGAAGGCTTCTGCTGCTGGCAGCCATTCGGCCTTTTCAAAGCTGCTGGGGTTGGGGTGACAGCAGTTCCTAAACAACACTGAATAAAGGTGAGAAATGGGCAGATCATAAAGGTGCTGCGCCTTAGAAAAGACAGACCAAACTTTATCTATCTAGGCCCTACAACATGCCTGTCTCTGTGCTATACATTTGGGAGCAAAAAGAACCTGATCCTAAGGAATTAAATATAATCAATCTGGAGACATAAAACTATAAACAATGAGGGAACAATTGCATTTAAATATATTTTTCTAAAGGAAAAACATAATTGAATGTAGTCACGAAATGCTTTTTTACAGGAAGGTAGACTACCTGAGGCAGGATTTAGACAGAAGAGGTCCAGGGAGGGCACTCCTGAGTGATGACACTAAATGCCCGTTCACACACACACAGAAACAGATGCAAAGAAGGTGTGTGTGAAGGCACAACTGCTCTCCAATTAACGAGAACAAAAAACTTACACAGAGCACATCAGCAGATAAGATGCTCAGGGAAGTGGGCGACACTGAGTGTCTGGGAGAGTCTGGACAAAGATTCATTGTAAAGGGAGCCTCTAGTTCGTTAAGCAAAGAATAACGAGCGGGCAGCCACCAAAGTTACAAAGCTTAGAGTAGTAAATCAGTTGGTGTCTTAGGAACGAGGGGTGGAGGGCAGAAGGCAGACAGAGGACAAGCAGAAAGGTGTTTCAACAACACTTACCTCTATACACATAAAGAGAAACTGACTTAGGCTGGGGATAAAGGGGAAATCTTTAAAAGGGAAGGGAAACAGGTATGGGGAAATTTCAGTGAAGAAAAATGAACAGAATTCGGTAATTATGTGGATATAATGGGAAATACAATAAAGCCAAAGATGACTTCAAGATTTTAAAGCCTGAGNAACATTGGGAGGAGGGTGTGGAATGCATATGGAGATGAGAAAAGGAATGGTCCCCGCTCTCAAGGAGTTACACAAAAAACTGTAATGGCAAGTCACAGGAGCTAAAGGAGAGACACAGGTGGGACGACTGCTCACGCACTGCTTATGATTAAGGGATCAGGTAAGGCGCGTGGCAGAAGTGGGCCTTGAAGGATGGGCAAGGTTAGAATTTTTATTCAGGGAGGGAGGGGGGCACGAGGAGAGTTATGGGGGAAACCCACTGAGAACGGCACAAGCAAGCATACGGAGCCAGGAGAGCGGGGTGTGTGTGGTGGAGAAAGCAGGCTGTCCCCAACAGCGTGGCCATGTGGCACGCACGCGTCGCGGTTTGCTACAACTGCCACTGACGCTGGAAGAGAATGATATTAAAGTCTCCGTGCTGTCGGTGAGCTTAAATTAAGCAGCCCTATTTGAGTCAATCACAGACTCTTGTAGTAAGCTGGCTTCATTCAATTCTTAATACTTAGAATAAGCCTATACACAGAGGGTGGGATGAGGGAACACCAGGTGGCTTAGCAAACTTCCTAGCTACTCACAACCTTTCTCATTTATATTTACCTCTCTTTTCTCATGCTGAAAGTGTTTATAGTCACCTGCTGGTGTCAAGGGAAAAAAAAATCTAGTGAAAAAGTCAACAGACCTTAACTCTGGTCCTCTTCTTCATAATACAAATGGAGGCCCAGAGAAACACAAAATGGGCAAGGGACCTACCATTAGAAGCCCTTGATGCTTCCATATGGCCAACGCACTATAAGTCAAGTGTAAAGCATTAGAAAAATAAATGATACTGCTTCCTTCTGCTTTATGTCACCAAACAAAACTGGAGGCATTCACCTCAGTTGCCACTCTGCACATAATAATATACTTTCCAGGACTCTGCTCTTTCCCAATCTTTAACATTTATGGGTTTTAGGCAGTGTACAGTGAGAGATGGTGACTTGTTTGGTTCAATTTTCCTGTAGCTGTATTTCATGTCATCAAGGGAAATTGGCTGTATTATCACAGGTGTATCAGGAATCAGAAGACTTGATTAACACCACACTCCCTGTCAGCTGCTACTACTCTTTCTCCTAAAATGTAATATGCTTTCTTTCTTTTTTTTTTTTTAAATATTCATCACTTTGGATATTTGTGATCTGACTGGGTTATTAAGTAATGCCTGACAGCTAAAGCAGTTTAAACTGCTTTGAGAGTGGCAAATTCTGAATGTCAAATTGAGATTTATTGTTATAAAAATCAACTAAGTGAGACGAGAAATCCAAAGCTGTGTTATTCTCAACAGCTAAGAATTCTGATTTAAATTTCTCCTGTATTTAAAATATCATAATTAAATAAACTTTGATGGTTAAGAAAAAGTAACAGATTACTGAGATTTTCTTGGTCAAAGAACACAACAGTTTAGTATGAGACAACTTCAACTACTAGTAATAACTAACAATGAAAGAAAAAAAGGGAGGAAAAACCCAAACCAGCACATATATGACCACATACATGTATATGCCAGGTTTCCTCAATCCTGAGTATTTTAAACCTTACCAGTGCTCTTTTCTAGTGATTATCAGCCCAACTACTGTATTTCCATTAGGCCATGGAACTGAGTTAAAAAAAAAAAATCATTCAATGGTTATATCTGTAAAGGGGTTTAAGTACGTGGTACTCACTGTTTTAAATAAGAACTCCAAAACTGGTGAATACTGAAAGTCGCTCAGTCATGTCTGACTCTTTGTGACCCCAGGGAATAGTCCACAGAATTCTATAGGCCAGAATACTGGAGTGAGTAGCCTTTCCCTTCTCGAGGGGATCGTCCCAACCCAGGGACTGAACCCGTGTCTCCCACACTGTGGGTGGATTCTTTACCAGCTGAGCCACCAGAGTAATTCATTTCAACTAGTTGGTTCACAATGTACAGAAAGAATTTTCTGAGGTATCAGTTCAGTCGCTCAGTGATGTCTGACTCTTTGCAACCCCATGAATCGCAGCATGCCAGGCCTCCCTGTGCATCACCATCTCTCGGAGTTCACTCAGACTCACGTCCATCGAGTCAGTGATGCCATCCAGCCATCTCATCCTCTGTCGTCCCCTTCTCCTCCTGCCCCCATTCCTCAGAGTCTTTTCCAAAGAGTCAACTCTTCGCATGAGGTGGACAAAGTACTGGAGTTTCAGCTTTAGCATCATTCCTTCCAAAGAAATCCCATTTCCTTCAGAATGGACTGGTTGGATCTCCTTGCAGTCCAAGGGACTCTCAAGAGTCTTCTCCAACACCACAGTTCAAAAGCATCAATTCTTCGGTGCTCAGCCTTCTTCACAGTCCAACTCTCACATCC
>SJYW01038928.1:40950-66278 GCA_006410735.1 Raphicerus campestris
TGCAGGCACTCCCTGGCGGCCCAGGGCTTGAGACTTCACCTGGCAAGGCAGGAGTGCTGGTCCCCGTGGGGCAGCTAAGAGCCCACATGCCTCACAGCCAAAAAGTCAAAACATAAAACAGGAGCAATATTGTTAACAAATTCAATAAAGACTTAAAATGAGTCCCTTGGACAGCAAGGAGATCCAACCAGTCCACTCTGAAGGAGATCAGCCCTGGGATTTCTTTGGAAGGAATGATGCTAAAGCTGAAACTCTAGTACTCTGGCCACCTCATGTGAAGAGTTGACTCATTGGAAGAAACTCTGATGCTGGGAGGGATTGGGGGCAGGAAGAGAAGGGGACGACAGAGGATGAGATGGCTGGGTGGCATCACAGACTCGATGGACGTGAGTCTGAGTGAACTCCGGGAGATGGTGATGGACGGAGGCCTGGCGTGCTGCGATTCATGGGGTTGTGGAGTCGGACACAACTGAGTGACTGAACTGAACTGAAAATGGCCTACATTAAAAAATAAAAATCTTTAAAAAGAAAAAGATCATGTACATGATTTGAAAATTCTATTTTTTTTTCTATAATGGAACAAGCTTTCAAATACATCTTATAGAGAAACATATATAAAAATTCTAAGTATACTTAGTTAAATACTAAAGTCTGAGCCCTGTATAAATATTTATTCATCTTTCTGAAGATCCGGGCCAATAATTTTAAGTAGGCAAGTGTCTCAGTAAACTAAGAAAAGATAAGCAATCAGAAATTAGGGGCTGATGTTTAAATTATATTCAGCTATTAATAATGCCATTGTTAGTGGCATACTTATAAGCCTGTAATGAAGTCTAATAAACATAACCTACCACCGGTCTTATGTTTTCTAGTATAAGAAAACCAATACTGAATGAAGAATACTAAAAATAAAGTAAAATTATGCATACCAGAGATATAATAACAGGAAAACATATTGCTTAAGTAGTAGAAAGCATCTTTGTTAGATATAACTTTTAAATTTTCAAATCAGTGAAGCTAAAGAATGAAACTATTTAGAAGTCTGGAGTAATAAATCTACTATCATAAATATTATAGATATAATATTCACATTTTGCTTATACTGCTATTAAAATTATTTTCCATCTTTCATCATTAGAGAAGATAATTACTGCTTCATGAAAGTTCATTTTCTGTGAGACACTGTTACTTTCATTTTTAAAAAAAAGTCCTTTTTTAGGGTTGAGCACTCATGAGAACTTACTTATATTCAAAACCATAATAAGTTTGACAGATCCCATTTTACTTTTAAAAAGGTAAGCATGCTGTTATTGGACTTCCCTGGTGACTCAGACAGTAAAGCGTCTGCCTACAACGCGGGAGACCCGGGTTCGATCCCTGGGTCGGGAAGATCCTCTGGAGAAGGAAATGGCAACCCACTCCAGTACTTTTGCCTGGAAAATCCCATGGACAGCGGAGCCTAGTGGGCTACAGTCCACAGGGTCACAAAGAATAGGACATGACTGAGCGAC
Source organism: Raphicerus campestris (assembly GCA_006410735.1). Taxonomy (NCBI): domain Eukaryota; kingdom Metazoa; phylum Chordata; class Mammalia; order Artiodactyla; family Bovidae; genus Raphicerus; species Raphicerus campestris. The sequence continues at coordinate 42,462 of SJYW01038928.1, forward strand.
CTCACTTCACTTCACTTCATGCTGTTATTGAATAGAGTTTGTTAAAGTGGCCAATTCAGTTCTAGTTAAGTTAAACTATAAAATAACAAACCAATAAATGTGGGAAAAAGTATTATTTCCAAACTGGCAAAATAAATTGCTTAATCAAAGCTGGAAGCACTAGCTTCTGTTTCACTGTTAACTTGAGAGTGGACAATTAAAAAACCAATCTATTATGTTTTCCTTTCCAGGATCCTTGAAACTGTAATGTTAATATAAAATACCTATAAAAGACAAGGGTTTACGAAATAGTATTCAAAGGAGAGAGACACTGATGATAAGCAGTTGCTATAAGAACACATGCAACTAATTAATGGCAGCAAATAAGATGACTTTCAATTAATCAAAGTTTGGGAAAACTGTCAGATAAGTGATTTTTCACTAAATGTCACACTGTTAGCTATAAAGTCTTTAGAAGCAGGAAAACTGTGTAAGCATAATGATAATGTACTTTTAAGCAGAATGAATCAGTATTCAAAGCTAAATATATTACCTGTGCGCATATTACAAAAAATACACACTGAAAATCTGTGTGAAAAATGTCCATGATTATATATGAAAAGCAATAAAATACTTCCTGATATTAAAAGACTGCTGATAATTTTACCATTTAGTTCATACTACCCAAGAGATTATACACTATATTACACTTGCCGGAAAAAGTGTCTAATGTGGATCTTTAAAGAAAATGATTTGTGGAAAATTAATGATAGTGGTCAGAAAAATAATTTTTTAAAAATGTTTTCCAAGAGCACTTAACTATTTTTGATCTTGAAAAACTTACCTGAAAAGCTTTCAGATTGGTAGCTTTTCAAATAGACTTTCATAAGAGAATTTTCTAGGTTGGGAAAGGGTGAATAAGGGCAGCTTAAATTCTTATCCCCAAAAACTCAATTACAATACAAATTCCTTCAGTATTATATGGAAATAGAATCACAAGTCTTGCTGTCTCTGGAGCCCTTGGTACAGCATAGTAAAACCTTTAGACAGACAGTATATCAAATAACTAAGATGGCTTAAGATTTTTTCAATATTGCAAAAATGAAAAAGGGTAGACAGAATCATTTGAAGGTAAAGAAATGCTAATCATTACTCAGAGATCTTGCCTTCTTTTTCATTAAGCATTTAGTAAAGCTCGGAGATAACTGGAATAAATGCAACTATTAGGTTTTAAAATATAAGTTCATCATTTTGATTAGAGGTGTTTGCATCTTTCAATTTTCAGCTTTTTCAAGTTGGAACTTGGCAAAGCAACCATCAATAAATAGGATTATTGTGGAAACAAGTAATACAAAAAACATTGTCAAAGAAAACTTTAATACTGAAATTAGTTCAGTATTATTAATGAGTTTTTAAACCTAGAAAATGCTACAGCATACATTTCCATTAGGGGTAATAGTAATTTTTTAGGAGTTAAAAGACACTGGATTGTTTTCTAAACCAATTAACTGCAATGTAAAAAGGTCTATTTTTTTTAAACCAAAAAATTTTTTTAAACGAGCTCTCTCTGAAAGAATTAAAAACGGTATTCTCTCTTACCAAGTCAAATTATTCTATTTTATTGTTATTGTATTGGATCTAAGAATATTCCTGGATAAACTGGACTATCAGATACTACCATTTTGAGAAAGATCTGTTTCAAGACAATAGTTTCCTGAACTAGTTGAGATCATGTTCTGGGGGAAAATGCTCAAGACAACTAATCTCCTCTCTTGACATTAGTGACATAAAATAATAATACATTTCAAAAAACGGAATCACTGGACTTTCCTGGTGGTTCAGTGGTTGAGCCTCCATGCTCTCCCATTGCAGGGGGCATAGGTCTGATCCCCGGGGGGANGGGAAAATGCTCAAGACAACTAATCTCCTCTCTTGACATCAGTGACATAAAATAATAATAAATTTCAAAAAACGGAATCACTGGACTTTCCTGGTGGTTCAGTGGTTGCGCCTCCATGCTCTCCCACTGTAGGGGGCATAGGTCTGATCCCTGGCGGGGAAAGATCTACATACTGTTCAGGGTGGCAAAAAAAAAAAAAAAAAGAAAGAAAGAACTAAAATGCTAAGAAAAGAAAAGGCTTTTAGAAAAGTTACCCCTATATACATATAAAACCCTTCTCCCTAGTAACAGAAAAGAATCAAGAGAGGTGAGGGAGATGAGAGTAAGTAAAGACAAGAAATCATCTATGACGATAAGCAGCTTCTTGAAAAAAGTGAAAATCTGTTTATAAGGCAGTCCTGGGATGACCACAAAATTTTAAAGTCCACAACATATTTTCTAGAATTACGCAAGAAGATCCTTAACCTTTTGAGTCATATTTTGCATTCATCACGAATTTCCATGGCTTACTTTTATGTAAGACCTACTCTGTGTAAATAATCTCATTTAATTCTTCCCGAAAGTATATGAGATTTTACTGTCTTTCATTTTACAGAATAGAAAGACAGTAATGGCAGAACCAGGGCTCCAACATGAATCCGTATGACTCTAGCACTAGCCACTGTACTACACTGCCTGCTAAACCACTGTCTCAGGGCATCAGCAGTCACACACAAACTCTACTGCAGTTTAGACAGTGCTCAACACTGATCCGCAACAGAACTATGGAGTTATGCTGCTGAGAGGTTTTTGTTTCTTCACCAGAAAACTGGACTTTGATATTTAAAACGACCAACTGCCTTCCATTAAAATCCTACGGCAGTGTGGTAAAGTGGATCAAGAAAATCAATTTGGATGCCAAATTTGGTAATCATTGATGTCTTTTAGACAAGTTACCTAATAAAGTGTGTGTCACTTAAAAAAAAATCTGATAGAAGGAGCCGGCCTAGTCCTCTGGTCAAATACTGGATCTAATTTGAACATTAACAGAGCAACTGAGGGTCCATATGTATATAAACTGCACCACTCATAATTCAAGTTAAACTCATTTTTCTTCTTCCTAGTAAAGATTAAGCAAGTAAATAATCAAATACTGTAGAACTACTATATTTAATATCCTATGATAAACCATAAATAGAAAAGAATATAAAAAAGAATATATATATGTATACTGAATCACTTTGCTATACAGAAAAAATTAATACAACATTGTAAATGAGCTATACTTCAATAAAAAGTATTGAAGAAAAAAAACCCATGGAACTCTTGAAGTGAAGTCGCTCAGTCGTGTCCGACTCTGCAACCCCATGGACTGTAGCCTACTAGGCTCCATCCATGAGATTTTCCAGGCAAGAATACTGGAGTGGGTTGCCATTTCCTTCTCCAGAGAATCTTCCCGACCCAGGGATCGAACCCGGGTCTCCTGCACTGCAGGCAGACACTTTACCGTCTGAGCCACCAGGGCTTAGGGAGTTCTAATTGATCAATCTACAATAACTTAGATACTAACTCAAATACTTCCGACCCAGGTAGATACACTTCTGCCATGCATGTATGTCTATATATGCATGGTGGTGGTGGGAGAAAGTAGAAGAATGCACAGAGGATGCCTCTTCACATCAGGTGACTATTTTAAAGGTGCAGGAAAGGTCTGCATCACCTTCACTCAAAGACAAGGGGCTGTATCTCAGTGAATGAGGATAGAAACACAGCTTCAAATCTCATGACACAGTTTGAATTCACGGCAGAAAAAAATTTCCTTTGCCATAAATATCAGTTATTGTAAAGCAGAGATTTTGAGAGGGAAAAAAACCTCACTGCTAATCAATCCCAACNATGAGATTTTACTGTCTTTCATTTTACAGAATAGAAAGACAGTAATGGCAGAACCAGGGCTCCAACATGAATCCGTATGACTCTAGCACTAGCCACTGTACTACACTGCCTGCTAAACCACTGTCTCAGGGCATCAGCAGTCACACACAAACTCTACTGCAGTTTAGACAGTGCTCAACACTGATCCGCAACAGAACTATGGAGTTATGCTGCTGAGAGGTTTTTGTTTCTTCACCAGAAAACTGGACTTTGATATTTAAAACGACCAACTGCCTTCCATTAAAATCCTACGGCAGTGTGGTAAAGTGGATCAAGAAAATCAATTTGGATGCCAAATTTGGTAATCATTGATGTCTTTTAGACAAGTTACCTAATAAAGTGTGTGTCACTTAAAAAAAAATCTGATAGAAGGAGCCGGCCTAGTCCTCTGGTCAAATACTGGATCTAATTTGAACATTAACAGAGCAACTGAGGGTCCATATGTATATAAACTGCACCACTCATAATTCAAGTTAAACTCATTTTTCTTCTTCCTAGTAAAGATTAAGCAAGTAAATAATCAAATACTGTAGAACTACTATATTTAATATCCTATGATAAACCATAAATAGAAAAGAATATAAAAAAGAATATATATATGTATACTGAATCACTTTGCTATACAGAAAAAATTAATACAACATTGTAAATGAGCTATACTTCAATAAAAAGTATTGAAGAAAAAAAACCCATGGAACTCTTGAAGTGAAGTCGCTCAGTCGTGTCCGACTCTGCAACCCCATGGACTGTAGCCTACTAGGCTCCATCCATGAGATTTTCCAGGCAAGAATACTGGAGTGGGTTGCCATTTCCTTCTCCAGAGAATCTTCCCGACCCAGGGATCGAACCCGGGTCTCCTGCACTGCAGGCAGACACTTTACCGTCTGAGCCACCAGGGCTTAGGGAGTTCTAATTGATCAATCTACAATAACTTAGATACTAACTCAAATACTTCCGACCCAGGTAGATACACTTCTGCCATGCATGTATGTCTATATATGCATGGTGGTGGTGGGAGAAAGTAGAAGAATGCACAGCGGATGCCTCTTCACATCAGGTGACTATTTTAAAGGTGCAGGAAAGGTCTGCATCACCTTCACTCAAAGACAAGGGGCTGTATCTCAGTGAATGAGGATAGAAACACAGCTTCAAATCTCATGACACAGTTTGAATTCACGGCAGAAAAAAATTTCCTTTGCCATAAATATCAGTTATTGTAAAGCAGAGATTTTGAGAGGGAAAAAAACCTCACTGCTAATCAATCCCAACTGAATAATATACTTTAAACAGCCTTTCTCAAACTAGAGTTCTGGGAGAGAACTAATAAGCTAAATGCTCCAGAGTACTTATACAGAAAGCAATGAGTTAATTTCTTTTCTATGTATCTAGAATTATGCTAGTTAAGTAAAATCCTTGGGAAAATTAAGAAAATGATTTTCTGTGCCCTGTTGATCAAAACAGGAATCACAACTGAACTTGTTACTTGGCTGGGATTAACGGCTGCTTACCACTGCAAACAGAAGAGGTGATGTTGTACAGAAAAGGATAAAACTGCATACAGCGAATCAGCTTCAGGCTGTTCTCACACTCTGGGCATTTGGTGGTTAATTTCAACGCCTGTCTAAAGGCCTCAAGCGCCCCACTGATATTCTTCAGAGCAAGGTAAGCATTTCCCAGGCTCAAAAAGGTCAGGGGCTGAAAAGAAAAAAAAGAAAAATCAGCAAAATGTTAATGAATTAATATCTTCCAAGAGTTACAAAACCTTTACAGTGTATGTCTTTTGCCTTTTTTTTAGGTTCTCCTATAAAAGTTACCCCAGCTGTCCATTTTATTTACATCAGCTAATTCTAAACTGTTTAACATAAATTTATTTTTTACCTTTTTACTAAGATAAATTACATCAAGTGTGTAATGTACATTAGTCTTAACTGTACAGCTGTAACCACCACTCATCTAAAGATATGCAACATTGAGAACATTTCTAGTGCCCTGAGAGGCTCCCTTGGGCAACCCCACCCCCAACTCCAGATAATGATGCTGGGACTTCTATCACTTTACTGCCACCTGTTCTTGAATGTCACATAAATAGAATCAAACAGCACGTTCCCTTGTGCATGTAACTTGTACCCTTCTGTAGCCTCTTGTACTCAGCCACACCTGTAAGGCTTTTTGGCGTATATGTTCACTCTTTTTTAGAAAAACTGATGTGTAACGTATCCACATGTGAATACACCGAATTGTTTGTTTATCCGTTCTCCTACCGATAGGCTGTCACTGGACTGCTTGCAGTTTTTGATCTGCCACAGATAAATTTACTATGAAGTGAACATTGTTGTAAATGTCTTCTGATAGACATATTACTCATTTTCCTTGGGTATACATTTAGAAGCGGATCTTAAGATAGGCATACATTTTGTTTTAGGAGATCCAAGCAAACAGTTTTCCAAAATGGACATACAGACTTAATACTTCTACAAGCAAGTGTGAGAATTCACTGACTTGGTATTGTGAATCAGTTTTTTAAAATTCAGCTGTTTTAGTAAGATGCTTAAGTGGCATCTCACTACGATTTTAATTTGCATTTCCTTGATCAGTAATAATACTGAAACATTTTTCATGTACTTACTGGCCATTTTGGTACCCGTATTGCTAAAGTGCTGTTGTTTTCCCCGTTAAAAAAAAATGGGTTGTCTTCTTATTGATTTGAAGGAGTTCTTTATATATATACTAGACATGAAGTCTTTGTTGGATATATTTATTGTATCTTTCCCAGTCTGTCACTGGCCTTTTTATTTTCTTAATGGTATCTTTTGATAAACAGAAACTCTTGTTTTAATGAAGTTCAGTTTGCATTTTTTTTTCTTTTGTAGTTCGTGCTTTCTGAAATCTTTGCCAGCTTTAAGGTAATAAGACTTTCTCCCATGTTTTCATCAAGAAGTTTTATTGTTTTATCTTTCACATTATGGTACATGAACCACCTCAAATTAATTTTGTATATAACATGAGGTAGGAGTCAAGGTTCATTTATTTTTCCATAGGGGATATCCAAGTACTCCATTACTACTTACTGAAAAACCCAAAGCTCCCCTAAAACACTAAATTACAGGTGGGCCTTTGTCATAAACCAGCCTATTTCTAATTTCTCTATTGTGTTCCACTTGTATATTTGAGTATCTTTGTGCCAATTCCACTGATTTGATTACAGTAAATCTCAAAATCTGGTAATATAAGTCTTCCAACTCTGTTTTTATTTCCCTAACCCTCAAATCTTTGTGCTATTCTAAGATCCATTTTTATGTAGATTTTTGAAACTATTCATCAATTTACACACACAAATACATGCAATTGCTGGGAGTCTGGGATGAAATTGAACCTATAAATCAACTTAAAGAGAATTTACACGGTAACAATACTGAATCTTCCAATCCATGTACATGATATATCAATATACAACTATTTATTTAGGTTTTCCCCTTAGCAATGTTTTCATAAGAGAAAACTTGTGCACCTTCCTTTAGGTTTATTTCTAGATATCTGCTTTTTTGATGCTATTGTAAATAGTCTTAAAATTTTATTTTCCAATTGTTTTGTGAGACTTTGTTTTTATAAGCAGCCCAAAGTATCCAGTTGAGGTCATTTTAGTGGAAATATGCCTATGCTTAGTATTTGCTGTGTACAAACCATTTATCTTAAACTTATTTTATCATTAAAAATATTTTAAAAGATCTAAGAATGTTGTAATTCCAAACTGCACAGTATATCTCCAAGAAAAGCAATACCTATAATTTTTTTCTTTTTTAAATCATGAAAGTATGATGACACATTTACAGAAGACTTGGAAAATATGGAACAAAGTTACACAGTTCCACTAAATATTACAATTGTTATTTATAAGTATTAAGATTTTTAGTTGGAGTTTCAATATCAAACTCTCAAAATTAAAAGAATGACTAGACAGAAAAGTAGGATACAGCAAACCTGAAAAGAACTATGAACCAATTCAACATAATTACAATATATACAATTTTCACACAACAGCAGCATACAAATTCTATTTAAGTTTCCATAGACTATAAATCACGAGATATTAGAACATGTAACACCTATAATTTATCAGCTACTTGCTTCTGATTCAGGCTGTTAGGTCATCACAAATATCTCACTGTAACCAAGCCAAGGTTTATAAAATATTCCAGATTAAAGAGGTCTAATGTGAGTAAATCTCAAATTACATTTAAAGTAATACTTAGAGGTTCACAAGAATAAAATTAAATTCCATACTTAAGAGTCTTTATATTTTCCATAAGGAAACAAAGTATCATGATTATCCCTACAACTAGAATGATAGTTGGGCAAATATCTTGTATTCAGAGGAACTGGTTAGTATTTTAGAAAAAAAGAGTAATTTTCTAGTTCAGTCAGAAAATAATTACTGAGTGACTGTTTTCACTGTGTTTCAAATACTGTTTTCCACACTGGGGATATAGCAGAAGGAAAGAAAGAAAGATAAACCTCTGCCTCAGTGGATCTTATAGTCTCATGTAACACAACCGTGGGGATGTCACACAATTGTGAGTAAAATGTAATAAAGGCAAGAACAGCAGGGAAGAGACGTAGCGGTACTAAGAGTTGGGAAGAGGGTGGCATCTCATATAGAGTAGTGATGGAAAGACTCACTGAGAAGTTAGCATTTGTAAAAGATNGACTGTTTTCACTGTGTTTCAAATACTGTTTTCCACACTGGGGATATAGCAGAAAGTAAGAAAGATAAACCTCTGCCTCAGTGGATCTTATAGTCTCATGTAACACAACCGTGGGGATGTCACACAATTATGAGTAAAATGTGATAAAGGCAAGAACAGCAGGGAAGAGACGTAGCAGTACTAAGAGTTGGGAAGAGGGTGGCATTTCATATAGAGTAGTGATGGAAAGACTCACTGAGAAGTTAGCATTTGTAAAAGATTTTAAGAGATAAGGCACAAACTAGGAAGAATCTTGGTGGGATGAAGCATCCCAAGCACAAGGAACAGAAAATGCAAAGGTCCTGAGGAGGGACCACAGCTAGCACGTTCCAGGAACTCCATGGAGGCAAGTGAGGCTGCAACAGGATGACCAATGGAGCGAGCCCACAGACAGGAGACAGGAAAAGTAACAAGGTCGCGTAGGACTCTCTACTCCATTTTCTCGCCTCTTATTGTGAGTTACATGGAGGGACACTGCAGAGATTTGAATAGACATGTAACAACATCAGATTTTAATAATAATCTCATTGTTTGCTATAATATGAAGAGTATAGGGCAATAAAAGCAAAAAACAGAAGCCAGTTAGGAGGCTACTGAGATAATCTAGATAAAAGATGATGGTTTGGATAAAAGATACTGATGGTTTGGGTAAGACAGCAGTAGAAGTGAAGAGAAAGTTGCTCAGTCGTGTCTGACTCTTTGAGACCCCTGGACTGTAGCCTGCCAGGCTCCTCTGTCCATGGACTTCTTCAGGCCAGAATACTGGAGTGGGTTCCCTTCTCCAGCAGATCTTCCCAACCCGGGGATTGAACCCAGGTCTCCTGCATTGCAGGTCGATTCTTTACCAGCTGAGACACCAGGGAAGACAGCAGTGGAGATGAAGATAAATAGTGAAATTCTGGGTATATTTTAAAAACAGAATCAGCAAGCTTAGTCAATAGATCGCATCTGCCCTGAGAGGAGAAAAGTACGAAGGATAACTTTAAGTTTCTGTCCTGAGCCACTGGCTTCACTGTTTATAGAAATGGGGAAGACCAAGACCCAACTGGAACAACGTTATGGAGCTTAGTTTCGGCCTGCAGTTTTAGCGTTTCAGATATTCAGTGTGTTTCAGACATTCAAGTGGAGGTGTCAGATAAGCTGCCGAATAAAGGAGTCTGGAGTTCAGAGCAAAGTTGACACATGAGTCAATAAGGAAAGAATAGTGTTCTTGAGATATGGTTCTGGAACAAGTGGATACCCATGTGGATATGAACTTTGATCCCTACCTAACATTACAAAGAATATTTAACCTGAAATGGATCATAGGTCTAGATGTAAAATCTGAAACTATAAAACATCTAGAAGACAGCATAGGAAAAGATCTGTATGTATGCAAGAGTCAACTATTTAAAGACAAACCATAGGAAACAAAACCAGAATAGGACTATTTTTTTCAACCTTCTTATAAGGACATCTTAAATCTAAGAATAGAAATCAAAAGGAATAAGATAGCAAATTAAGGGAATTTTTAAAAGCTAAGAGAAAAAGGCAAACAGAGAAAGTATTTTTAACATGTGACAGATGGAGTTTAAAGATTTTATTGTATAAAGAATTCATGTAAAATTTTTAAAGATTCGAACAAAATGGACAAAATTCCTACATAAACTTTTACTTTAAAAATACAACTGAAATAAAATATTCTTAAAATAGGATACAGAAATTTGATGTAACAGAGAAGTAAAAATTTTTTAAGTAAATTTGTTTTACAAATGTTAATACAGAAGCAGTGTAACTTGACTATAAAGAGTATGAACTTTGAGGCCATTTCTCCCTGAGTTCAAATCCAAGCTCTTTGACTTTCTATAAATCCCTTCAGTTTTTCTTTTTCTATCAAATGGGTAAATCTTATCTCAGAGGGTTGTATGGATTAAATGAGTCATTACATGTAAAGTGCTTTATATGGTGCACTAGGAAACAATAAAAGCTAGCAGTTATTTCAATTGCTTGATAATTGTATTATCTGGTGATAATACTAGAGAAATGAATATTCACAGATCTTGACTTTGGCAACATATATTCGCTCAAATCTTTTTCTGAATTGTTTAGTTGTCTGTATCAAAGGCATCAAAATATTCATTCTACCAGCAATCTTTCCTAAGAAAATTTTCTTTACACAATCATTTGAATTGATGGCTATAAAAACTATATAGTAATATTTTTTATATATAATAAGGTTTGAAGATCACCAAAGTTACAGTAAGGGGCTTCCTGGGTGGTTCAGTGGTAAAGAATCCTCCTGCAATGCAGGACCACACAAGATGTGGGTTCGATCCCTGGGTTGGAAAGACCCCTTGGAGGAGGGCATGGCAGCCCACTCCAGTGTTCTTGCCTAGAGAATCCCATGGACAGAGGAGCCTGGCAGGCTACAATGCATAGGGTCACAAAGAGTTGGACACAACTGAAGTGACTTGGCAAAGTAACAGTAAAGTTACAATATACAAAATATTTATGTAGAGTGAAAGCTTACAAGGAAATACTTCCAAATGTTGACATTGGGGGTAAGGTCTGATGAAGGTATATTCAGGGGTATTTACCCTGATTCACTGATTTATCTTTTTATTCTTATTACAGTACCACAGTATTTAACTGAAATTTTAGTAGAATTTTCAAATATATAAAGGCAACTAATCTCTAAAGGAGCTCTTTTTTCTTCAGAAGAATACTGCCTAACTGCCTTGGGTGATGGTGCAAAAAAGTGAACCGTAACAAGCATGAAGGGAACATAGCTGTGCTGGGCCTTCTATTTGGGCGTTCCTTTTATCACATCCCATATAGAGCATCTGTTCTACTACACCCACACCTGACATTGTAAACATCTGATAAATATTTGATGTACTTCTCTGGCAAGTTGGCCTCTGTATATAACACAGTGGTTGTAAACTTCTACTTAGAATCCAGTCCTGAATTTGTCTATTTCAAAGGAAACTTGTAATAGGCAACATTTCCTGCTAATACTGAAATGAATTACTTTTGGGACACCTCAAATAAACCTAAGCCTTTCATGCACAGTTCCTCTAAAAGTTTCTTTGGGTATAAAATTTGGAAACATTTAGACACTAGGTAAAAAAGGCATTTAATTATATATTTATTATAACTGCATTTCATCAAACGTAAAATGTCATCAATTGTAACATGTATCNGTCACACAATTATGAGTAAAATGTGATAAAGGCAAGAACAGCAGGGAAGAGACGTAGCAGTACTAAGAGTTGGGAAGAGGGTGGCATTTCATATAGAGTAGTGATGGAAAGACTCACTGAGAAGTTAGCATTTGTAAAAGATTTTAAGAGATAAGGCACAAACTAGGAAGAATCTTGGTGGGATGAAGCATCCCAAGCACAAGGAACAGAAAATGCAAAGGTCCTGAGGAGGGACCACAGCTAGCACGTTCCAGGAACTCCATGGAGGCAAGTGAGGCTGCAACAGGATGACCAATGGAGCGAGCCCACAGACAGGAGACAGGAAAAGTAACAAGGTCGCGTAGGACTCTCTACTCCATTTTCTCGTCTCTTATTGTGAGTTACATGGAGGGACACTGCAGAGATTTGAATAGACATATAACAACATCTGATTTTAATAATAATCTCATTGTTTGCTATAATATGAATAGAGTATAGGGCAATAAAAGCAAAAAACATAAGCCAGTTAGGAGGCTACTGAAATAATCTAGATAAAAGATGATGGTTTGGATAAAAGATACTGATGGTTTGGATAAGACAGCAGTAGAAGTGAAGAGAAAGTTGCTCAGTTGTGTCTGACTCTTTGAGACCCCTGGACTGTAGCCTGCCAGGCTCCTCTGTCCATGGACTTCTTCAGGCCAGAATACTGGAGTGGGTTCCCTTCTCCAGCAGATCTTCCCAACCCGGGGATTGAACCCAGGTCTCCTGCATTGCAGGTTGATTCTTTACCAGCTGAGACACCAGGGAAGACAGCAGTGGAGATGAAGATAAATAGTGAAATTCTGGGTATATTTTAAAAACAGAATCAGCAAGCTTAGTCAATAGATCGCATCTGCCCTGAGAGGAGAAAAGTACGAAGGATAACTTTAAGTTTCTGTCCTGAGCTACTGGCTTCACTGTTTATAGAAATGGGGAAGACCAAGACCAAACTGGAACAACGTTATGGAGCTTAGTTTCGGCCTGCAGTTTTAGCGTTTCAGACATTCAGTGTGTTTCAGACTTTCAAGTGGAGGTGTCAGATAAGCTGCTGAATAAAGGAGTCTGGAGTTCAGAGCAAAGTTGACACATGAGTCAATAAGGAAAGAATAGTGTTCTTGAGATATGGTTCTGGAACAAGTGGATACCCATGTGGATATGAACTTTGATCCCTACCTAACATTACAAAGAATATTTAACCTGAAATGGATCATAGGTCTAGATGTAAAATCTGAAACTATAAAACATCTAGAAGAAAGCATAGGAAAAGATCTGTATGTATGCAAGAGTCAACTATTTAAAGACAAACCATAGGAAACAAAACCAGAATAGGACTATTTTTTTCAACCTTCTTATAAGGACATCTTAAATCTAAGAATAGAAATCAAAAGGAATAAGATAGTAAATTAAGGGAATTTTTAAAAGCTAAGAGAAAAAGGCAAACAGAGAAAGTATTTTTAACATGTGACAGATGGAGTTTAAAGATTTTATTGTATAAAGAATTCATGTAAAATTTTTAAAGATTCGAACAAAATGGACAAAATTCCTACATAAACTTTTACTTTAAAAATACAACTGAAATAAAATATTCTTAAAATAGGATACAGAAATTTGATGTAACAGAGAAGTAAAAATTTTTTAAGTAAATTTGTTTTACAAATGTTAATACAGAAGCAGTGCAACTTGACTATAAAGAGTATGAACTTTGAGGCCATTTCTCCCTGAGTTCAAATCCAAGCTCTTTGACTTTCTATAAATCCCTTCAGTTTTTCTTTTTCTATCAAATGGGTAAATCTTATCTCAGAGGGTTGTATGGATTAAATGAGTCATTACATGTAAAGTGCTTTATATGGTGCACTAGGAAACAATAAAAGCTAGCAGTTATTTCAATTGCTTGATAATTGTATTATCTGGTGATAATACTAGAGAAATGAATATTCACAGATCTTGACTTTGGCAACATATATTCGCTCAAATCTTTTTCTGAATTGTTTAGTTGTCTGTATCAAAGGCATCAAAATATTCATTCTACCAGCAATCTTTCCTAAGAAAATTTTCTTTACACAATCATTTGAATTGATGGCTATAAAAACTATATAGTAATATTTTTTATATATAATAAGGTTTAAAGATCACCAAAGTTACAGTAAGGGGCTTCCTGGGTGGTTCAGTGGTAAAGAATCCTCCTGCAATGCAGGACCACACAAGATGTGGGTTCGATCCCTGGGTTGGAAAGACCCCTTGGAGGAGGGCATGGCAGCCCACTCCAGTGTTCTTGCCTAGAGAATCCCATGGACAGAGGAGCCTGGCAGGCTACAATGCATAGGGTCACAAAGAGTTGGACACAACTGAAGTGACTTGGCAAAGTAACAGTAAAGTTACAATATACAAAATATTTATGTAGAGTGAAAGCTTACAAGGAAGTACTTCCAAATGTTGACATTGGGGGTAAGGTCTGATGAAGGTATATTCAGGGCCTGAATTCACTGATTTATCTTTTTATTCTTATTACAGTACCACAGTATTTAACTGAAATTTTAGTAGAATTTTCAAATATATAAAGGCAACTAATCTCTAAAGGAGCTCTTTTTTCTTCAGAAGAATACTGCCTAACTGCCTTGGGTGATGGTGCAAAAAAGTGAACCGTAACAAGCATGAAGGGAACATAGCTGTGCTGGGCCTTCTATTTGGGCGTTCCTTTTATCACATCCCATATAGAGCATCTGTTCTACTACACCCACACCTGACATTGTAAACATCTGATAAATATTTGATGTACTTCTCTGGCAAGTTGGCCTCTGTATATAACACAGTGGTTGTAAACTTCTACTTAGAATCCAGTCCTGAATTTGTCTATTTCAAAGGAAACTTGTAATAGGCAACATTTCCTGCTAATACTGAAATGAATTACTTTTGGGACACCTCAAATAAACCTAAGCCTTTCATGCACAGTTCCTCTAAAAGTTTCTTTGGGTATAAAACTTGGAAACATTTAGACACTAGGTGTAAAAGGCATTTAATTATATATTTATTATAACTGCATTTCATCAAACGTAAAATGTCATCAATTGTAACATGTATCCTTATTTCAGAGATGTTAATATATGAAAAAAAAAGGAAGTGGTGTTTAAGAAACTATGAAATAAAGTAATAAACTACATAGCAGGGGTGTAACTCCGTGGACTGCATGAGGAAGGTTCAAGGTGCGAGCTATCTATCCTTATCAAAGCAACCTTTAACTGGGCTCTGGCTTGGCTGGTATAAAGATTTCAAGTTGTAAAGCAGTGTAATACTAAAGGATGTGCATGCTGCAATGAGTAGGATAAAGTGAGGCGCAGATGTTTCCGACATAAAAAGCTGGCAGTATATTTTTAGCACCCGTGTCATTCTTATTTAAATGTTTCTAAAAATAAACTGCATAATTTATAAACTTCCTTTAAAATAGAGACAAACACATCAAAAATACAACAAAAGCCCCCTTACAATATGCAAATTCTACTCTGAAAAATAAAACACGAGATTTCTTTTATGCCCTCTCTACAAAAATACAACGAATACTCTGAATTTGAGTTGCCACTACGTAGTACATATTGCTACAAAGGAACATGAAACCTCACCTCAGAGCTATTGATGGCCAAAGCTTGAAGCAGCAGTTTAGTGGCGTCAAGATGAAGGCCATAGTGAATCAAAAGGTTGGCCAAGTTAACAAGAGGAACGTCCTGGTATTGAACGGGAGCCAAATTCAACGCCCTCTGAAGACAAGCAATAGCAAAAGTGCTATTTCCTACTGCTCTCCAGTAGAGTCCAGCTTCATTGAGGATCAGCCAGACAGGAGCATTAGGCTGAAAAAGCCCAAATACTTCACTTAAGTCAAGAAGACAGAACTCATGCTAAAAAGAATTTTTAATACATGCATTGTAACTTTTAATTACAATTGCCCAGCATTTAAATTTCAGATGTCTGAAGTAGGTGGCTCACCTTGTTAATAGCATGAAATAAGAAAGACCCAATTTCTTCTTCTGGGATAGTATAGTTATTAATACGGGAAAGCAAAATCTGAAATCATTAAAAGGAAGACAGAATCAATTGAAAATAACAGGGAAGACATTTGAAAAGAATTTCTACAGACATCAACCTTTACTTGAGCTCATCAGGAACAGCTAATTTGAACAGACCTTTATAATTTCCATTTATAACATGAGTTCACTGACATACCAGCGGGTGTTACCTTACTCACATCTATGCTTAGTTCCCTTAAAAAAAAAAAAAAATCAAAAGACATATACAGCACATACATATTAAGATGATCTAGCATTTCCCCATTACAGTCAACCTAAGTGTCCAGAACCAAGTGAGAAATTATTCAGAAAATAAAGCATGCAATACCTGATGCAATTATCTGCTATCCTTGCTAACTGGGAAAGCACCAGATCCTCAGTTAATCACTTTATATTCCTGCAGCATTTATATAACTGTTAACAACTCTAAGATAGGGATCATGGTCTGTTTATCTTTATATTCCTAGAACTCCAAACACTGCCTGGAACATAATGTTTTTTCGCTTCAGTAAATGTTGAATGAAAGCAGTAACTACTCATAGTTTCAAAATTAAATTTAACAAAGGTCATTGTGATGGTTTGTTTTCTCTGTAAAAAGGAAATTTTTCCATTTGTATCCATGGAATGGTATTTACCCTAGAATTTATATTCAGTAATAAGATTCCTAGTGACACATAACTTACAGGAACTACAGAAGACAGCCTAACAGAACATATTTACAATGTTTGCAGAGAGGTTATCAAATTCATACAAATTCCTAAGGCCCTTATATGAGTCCAAAGCAGGGTTGATAAGGCCAAGGGAAGAGAATCCTCAAGCTTTCAATTTCAATTATACAAACTTCTGGTGGCTTGGAGGATGCAAAGCTAAACTCCAGTGGTCAGAATGGCCTCCACGAGGTAAACAGAGCTCTGTGTGACTCATCTTTGCAGCCCTCTTAGAGGAACAGTGCTTAGGTGGTCTGTGTAAACAGCAACCCCAAGGAACACTTTCCTGGCAGTCCTTTAACAGCATGATTGACTTCTTAATAATTTCACTAATTCTTTAACTCGATCCGTCAGTTTTATAAACTTAGAGCTCAACAAATGCCCTCTATTTAATTTTTGCTCCACCGATGAGGCTTGTGAAATCACCCAGAATGGACGGCAATAAACACCAAGCCTAAGTGAGCCTTACTTTTCGTGCATGGTCATCTGGCATTTTGGCTTTCAGATCCATGCGGACCTCTAATTCTTTGACTAAGTAGGACAGGGTCTGGCTTTTTCTGATGTCAGTTATGGAACAGTCAGGGGTTTGGGCCTCTTCTTCTGAAGAATAATCATCACTGTTGAGTTCGTGGATCCTGGCACAAGAAAAAGGAACAAAATTCATATTTTCAAAGTTTGGGTGACTTCAAAATAAAGACTTAACCTTTCAGGTCCAAGGCTGGTGCTCTCAAAGAACTGCCAGATGACAATCATGCAGAATCAAGTGCTTTGCCATATCCATAAGCACTTGCCTGAGTCCTTTGTTTTCCGGAGGCAGAAAATATGTTGGCAATTCCCCACCAACAGGGACTCTAGGATAGCTTTCTGCACAATCAGCTCTTTTAGGCCACAGAATATGCTGCTTGTCCTAACAGAGAAAAAACGTTTCTCATGAATTTCTTCAGAGTCAATATTTCAACATGCTAAATGAACTTTTAAAAGAACATAAATGTTACTAGGAAAACCAAACAACAATTTAGTATTTTAGGATCTAGAGACTGAGGTAGATTCTAGAATATTCTTTCTACTGCAGGTTGTTAGTCTAAGTCAGTAATTCTACCTGCTCTACCAGACTGGCTCAGGGTTGGGCAGGCTTAACTCAGCTGAGCCAGTGAGACACAGGGAGAGGTTTGCTTTGGGATTCCAGGAAACAAATGCCAGTCTTAGTCTCTTAAGCCAAAGGCGCACACTGCTCCAACTGCTGCTGGCTGTCGCCTCATCATCATGAGGAAGACCAGCTTTCGGATGCAGCCAATACAGTGGATTCCCAATTAAAGAAGAGGAAAACAATGGGTTGCTGGGCCACTGTTCAACCAAAGCCAAAGTCTGCTTATCTCTGGATTGCCTGTAATACGAGGTGCGTTTTCTTTTAAGTCAATTTGAGGTGAAGTTTGTGACATACACCTGGAAGCATGCAGACACGTAAGAGACTGGCACAGAAAACTATTTTCCCTTAACTAAGACCTTTTTGTTTCTTGCCAATGCCAAAGTTTAGCAATTATTTTATTTGTAAAATTCCATTTTTCTAAATATAAATAATCAGTGCCAGATGTTTACTAAACGTACAGCCTGAATCTTTCAAATTTGGGAGTTTATATTTCATATAGTTAAATATAAGTGGCTGTATTAATTCTGTTCAATTCCTGAAAATTCAGTAGTGAGGGCTTCCCTGGTGGCCCAGATGGTAAAGAATCTGCCTGTAATGCAGGAGACCCAGGTTTGATCCCTGGGTTGGGACGATCCCTTGGAGAAGGGCATGGCTATCCACTCCACTATTCTTGCCTAGAAAACCCCATGGGCAGAGGATCCTGGCAGGCTACGGGCTACGGAGTCACAAAGAATCAGACAGGACTGAGTGACTAACACTGTAAAAAGAAACGTACCATGTTTCTGTCTTCGTATCTTGGTATCTCCATTGGCTAACATACACTCATCTCTTAGCTAGCTTGGAAAAACATATGCATTTACTTGTTTATTTTCTGTATCTTCTGCTACAATGTGAGCTCCAGCAGAGCAAGGAACGTCGTATATAGTTGTGAGCTCGGTAAAAGAATGCTGATTGAATATATGAAATATATACAAACATATACTTAGGTCAAATTTAGAAACTTGTGAGGGCTGGTAATTTTACTTAGAGCTTTGATTTGACATCAGGCTGTCTATGTGCCCCGTGTGGCTGGCAAGAAATCAAGACAGATCCTAAGTCCTACTTAGCCACCAGCTAGCAGAAGGCCTTCCATTTAATCTAAGCTTAACAACTTCCTGCTGAACAGTGACTGGGGCCATATTAATCAGCGGGGTTGAAGGCCACTCCTTTAAGAAATCCTGTCTGAGAAAACTCCTTCATCATCTTCCACTACTTACCCTATATGCATCCGAGTCCCTGCCCCAGATCCAGAGAACAGAATGGGCTACAGGAGAAGACTTGACCAACTCACTGATATCACTCTGATTTGCTTGAACATCAAAGTTCACAGACATCATACTGGAGGTTGAAGAATCCTCACCAAACTAGAAAATGAAAAGAAAAGTTCAGTCAAATTGAAAGCAGAAAAGCAGTTGTGACTCAGATTTAACTTAAACCCAAAATGTTAGTGAATAATCAAAATTAGAAGGAAATCAGAGAGTAGGTCAGCTAAAAAGCAATCAGATCTTTAATTTTCAGAACCCTGCCCCAACAGTATTCTCTCCAGATAATGTGTAGCTACCAACTTTTACTCAGCTGTGCCGCTGACGTGTGAGAACCCAAGTGTGGGCTGTTTTCTTCTCTCTCTACTTCCTTTCTGTGATTTTCTCTTACAGGTTTAATGATGGCTGACTCAGGTTTGGTTCATTCTTCTCCCCTGTCTGGACTAAAGTGATAACTACTCTATAAAATTAGTGTGCTTAATATACCCATCACTTAGGCATTAAATACTATTGTACAATCTATTTCAAATATGTATAGCCTCCCCCCAAACCAAAGAACAATATTTGATATTCTCTCAAGATACCATATTTTCTATGTATTTCTGGAACCTTGTTAGAAAAGAGAGTAGGACTAAGACGGGATGGAGTAGGAAAAACATGAGTAAAAGGAATGAGTATGATGAATTTGTAGCTCTATGCCTTGATGAGTAGGAATATAGTCTCTCACTACAGAGTGGTGATGAAATTTACGGATGCATAATACTGGAAGCTACACTGGCACACGGCAGTCTTCCAAGTGGTCTGTCTTGAGCCCACTGTGATTTCTACAAGTTACTCTGTGCTTCAGTCTGCTTCATTTCTAAATATTCCCCTTTTCCGCTTAAAATGCTTACATTTAAGACAGGGAGCTACAATCTTAGAGGGTGTGCGTCTGTTCTTCCTTTACTACTCCTAAAAACTAAACATGGGATATTGCTAGAAGGTGGCTCCCAATAATCATAGTAAGCTTTTGGCCTCTATTACTATTTCTCTTCCTAAATGACCTCTTAATTTTTGCTTCTTACTCTTTCCCAATGTCTGGGTTTTTTTTTTTTCTTCCAGATTAAAGCATTCTAACTTTTCATGGTCTGTCTTTCTATAGAAGCTGTCCTGATCTCTTAATTATTTTCACTGCTTCTCACTAGAAATTTCGGTATCTATGATGAAGGACATGATGGATTTTCTATAGGATATAATAAACGTTATTTTATTTCCAGTCTTCTTTTGAATGAAAACTGGACTCCGGTTGTATTTACTATCTATATCAGCACCAGTTACATGCTATTTGGTATCATTATGTATTATTTCTTCCCAACCAGACAGGCTGGGATGTTACGTGCTTGTGCGACTGTACGTGTGCGTGTAGGTGCCTGTGTGGACACACACAGAGACTGGAAGAAAGAGAAAACATGCAAACAGCAATGGTGCTTAATCAACGTTTCTGGTTGATAATGATCATTTTGTTAATGCTTTTGATTGAAACACCTTTTGCAAAGCGCATGGCTACTCTTTCCCAAACTGTAAATTAGAGGTCTTACTAAAGTAAGTTATAAGGAAAGGTAAAGGCTTTGAGTCATAGACCAATTCTAGCTCTCATGGTAAAGACAGGAATTAAGCACATATGAAAAGACAAATACAGCTAGTGCTTTAGGAAACAGAAATGTCATTCATGAAGTAACTTGAGTACTCTCTATAAATCTGACTTTATAAACATAACAGATACTCAAAATCTTAAATGACAATCACACATTTCAGAAGTCAAATATACAAGGAAGTGGGGGTGGGAGAGCAATATTACTCTTGATATGCAAAAGCTTAAAAGAACTAGAAGAGACCAAGAAAAAGACCTGGACATAGTCCACATTTTCAAAGATATCACCACGATGGTAGCGCACAGGCTGGTCCCACTGGCAATGGAGACTATGCTGCTGGTTGACCAGACGGCATATCTGATGATTTCCTGGGATACAAAAGGAAATTAAAACTGATGAAAAGATCAGCAATGCCAACACGGTTTTCTTAGTCTAAGTCATGTAGTATTAGCCCGAGTACTCATGGAGGGGTACTCATCCAGGGGAAAACACCTTAATGGTTCATTAAATCATTCTAAAGCCTCAATTTCTCCATCTATAAAGCAAGGTGCCACTAAATAATCACTGAGGTGTCTTCTGGCAATTCTATGACTGTAAAATCTACTGAGTTGTAAGACTTTGCCCATCTCTCTGGAGACAATTTGCTTTATATACTTCATAACTTTTTCAAATTTATATATAAGAGCTCTGGTTGCATTTTAGTACAGACTGAGCACTCTTTACACTCAAAACAGCACAGAAAACTTGTCAGGTGAATTATAAAATNGACTGGATTGTCAATGTTTCTGCCTAACTTTGAACTACACAGTTTATACTACTGTGATCAGGATTTAAAATCACTCTCTAGACAAAAAGAAGCTAGGGAGGTATTTTCTGAGAGAAAAGTACCTTTTGTTCACAGTCTCTGGGCTCTTTAGTCACTGACGACTTACCTTCTGCAGGCCTTCATGAATGAGATGACCTATGTCATCTATACTCCTTCCTAATCGTTTAGATAAATACGTGAAGATTGGATCTTCTTTAGGTAGTAGTGGTGCAGAAAGATTAACTCTCTCTTGTACACCCTGAAGAGAAGAAGAAAAGATTGAAAAAAAAGAAAAGAAAAAGGAGATTATAAGACATAAAAGATTACAATCCGGTATCTTAAAGAGTGTTTATTCTGAAGGAATTTTAAAAGTAGGAGATGTCTGTTAAAACAAAAAGCTGTTTGGACGGAGAGAAGAAAAGAAAGAGCATGTCTAAGCCAGAGATTAAAGAAAGAAATGAAAATGAGCCCCCCACCCCCCCAATTTCTCTACTTACTCGCAAGTGCTGAAAAGCATGTATACTATATGGAAGCTCTAAAATTTTAGTACAATCAGGTTGCTCAGGGTCTGGAGGGACAGGAGACTCTGTGTCTATATGATCTTCAGGGCTACAATCAAGAGGCAAGGAGTAACGAATGAATGAAAAGTGAAGAAATGCCAAATTTTCCCCTAATTAAATCATATTCTCAAAGCATCTCACTTTACAATCAATATTAGTCAACGTGCATACCTTTTTCATATAGTTGCTGTTGGAATAAACTAGTTTGAGATTTCAACTTAAAGGAGATCAAGAGTTAAAGAGACAATTGTTAAGCCACAGACTGTTAAGACTCCAGACATTTCAGCTAATAAGACACTGCTAAACTCTTTCTAGAAATGCTAAACCAATTTACAGTTTTGTATACAGTTTTCCCGTATTTTACCAGTTACTGATTTTTAAATATTTTTTCCCAACTTGATGAAAAATATGTTTTAGCATGCACTTACTTGATCATTACCGAGAAATATTTTTTTCCATGTGTTTATGGGCCATTTGTACTTTTTACCATAAACTGTTCAATTTTCTACTGTGATGATAAATATTTTTAATTGATTTGTAAGAATTCTATACATAGTATATACTTTGAAGTTTCAAATTTCAATAGTCATCAGTTATTGAAGCTTTTTCTAATTAGAGAAATAATTTCAAATTGAGAAATGTCTGTTCAGGAAGAAGTATTTTTATTTTTGGAAAGAGAATCTTTCTTACCTGATGTCTTTGCTCTCCAAAGTTATGTATGTGCCATCATACAGATCCAGGTCCCCTAAGGGCACCTTGGCTTTGATGCAGTCTGGATCCTCTTTATTATGTCTCTGTTCCAGTCCTGTATCTCTGTCTTCATTCTCTTCTATGTGAATTTTTTGAGCAACTAATTGCTTCTGTTGAGAAGAAAATTAAGAACTTGCTGGATTTTTCTAATATTACAACCTACGTAGCATGTAAGAGAAAAAATTTAATGTGTTGACCAAGTCAGAGAATTCTAAATACGCCCTTGGTTACCTTAGTTGAGATGAATGAGCTTCTCAAAACAAGTGTCCATATACAGAAAGTAACAGACATGACATGTATAATACTGGCACATGAGTGCCTTATAAAATAATCTCTAACTATCTATAAAGCTATATTTAACAACTTTTTTGGCACAGGATGCTCAGCAATTAAAACTACCTTGAATTGTCCAAACATGTCATATTTCAGTCCTTCAAGACAACCAGCATGTTGATAGTACTAGTTG
The DNA here is from genome assembly GCA_006410735.1 of Raphicerus campestris. Classification (NCBI taxonomy): domain Eukaryota; kingdom Metazoa; phylum Chordata; class Mammalia; order Artiodactyla; family Bovidae; genus Raphicerus; species Raphicerus campestris. Next base: position 65,619 of record SJYW01038928.1, read on the forward strand.
GAGTCACTAAGTTTGAGAGAAATTTCTGCCACCCATATTTTTTTCCCAAATGTATAGAGGAATTATATAACAGCTATATTTCCACTACCCAATCTTAACATTTTGCCATACTCTAGATTTTTCTAAAAGAAAAAAAATAGTTGAAGCCCCTCTTACCTGTCTTTGAAACCTCTCTCTCCCTTTTAAAAGTTACCACTACCCTGGGAATCCCGTAGTTAGTACTTGGTACTCTCAGTGTCAAGAGCCCAAGTTCAGTTTCTAGTTGGAGAACTAAGATCCTACAAGCCGCATGGCATGACCAAGAGAAAAAAAAATAAATATAAATATATAAGCAAGCGAACAAAGTTACCACTATCCTGAATGTTTTATGCATCATTTTCATGTATATTTTTATAAAATATTACTTCAGTTCAGTTCAGTTGCTCAGTCACGTCTGACTCTTTGTGACCCCGTGAATCGCAGCACGCCAGGCCTCCCTGTTCATTACCATCTCTCGAAGTTCACTCAGACTCATGTCCATCGAGTCCATGATGCCATCCAGCCATCTCATTCTCAGTTGTCCCCTTCTCCTCCTGCCCCCAATCCCTCCCAGCATCAGAGTCTTTTCCAATGAGTCAACTCTTCGCATGAGGTGGACAAAGTAATGGAGTTTCAGCTTTA
>SJYW01038928.1:76429-86459 GCA_006410735.1 Raphicerus campestris
TATTGCTGAAGCCTGGCTTGGAGAATTTTGAGCATTACTTTACTAGCATGTGAGATGAGTGCAATTGTGCAGTAGTTTGAGCATTCTTTGGCATTGCCTTTCTTTGGAATTGGAATGAAAACTGACCTTTTCCAGTCCTGTGGCCACTGCTGAGTTTTCCAAATTTGCTGGCATATTGAGTGGAGCACTTTCACAGCATCATCTTTCGGATTTGAAACAGCTCCACTGGAATTCCATCACCTCCACTAGCTTTGTTTGTAGTGATGCTTTCTAAGGCCTACTTGACTTCACATTCCAAGATATCTGGCTCTAGATTAGTGATCACATCATCATGATCATCTGGGTCATGAAGATCTTTTCTGTACAGTTCTTCCGTGTATTCTTGCCACGTCTTCTTAATAACTTCTGCTTCTGTTAGGTCCATACCATTTCTGTCCTTTATTGAGCCCATCTTTCCATGAAATGTTCCCTTGGTATCTCTCATTTTCTTGAAGAGATCTCTAGTCTTTCCCATTCTGTTCTTTTCCTCTATTTCTTTGCATTGATCACTGAAGAAGGCTTTCTTATCTCTTCTTGCTATTCTTTGGAACTCTGCATTCAGATGGTTATATCTTTCTTTTTCTCCTTTGCTTTTCGCCTCTCTTCTTTTCACAGCTATTTGTAAGGCCTCCCCAGACAGCCATTACTATACTGTCCTTATTCTCTTAAATACTACTATATATATGTCTCCAAAATCAACATATAGCACTGCTTTGCAAGTTTTAAAATTTTATATAAATAGTATCATACTATATATTCTAAAACTTCCTGTTTTTAAACTTAATGCTTTTGAGATTTATCTACATTGGTCAGTATAGTGAAGGTCTGCGGTTAGTAAACTGTATGTCAGGAAACTGCTTTGTCCTCACTCCTGAATGATGGTTTAAGAGAATATAAAATACTATATTTAAAAGACTATAAGATTCTGTACTAACACTTTGATGCTATTGTCTTCTGGTTGATTCTGCTATCTAAGAAGTATACCTAGTTGTCATTACTTTGTAGATAAACTGTATTATCTAGTCTCATGGATTTATTCCTGTGTCAGTGATTAAGAATGAAAAATGAACTTAAATCTCTAGCTCAAGCCTTTACCCAGGAGTCTACACAAAAAGAACCAACTCCTCATTCAATGTCTCTACTTAGATTCCTAATAGGTATCTTCTTAATATACCAACCTCCTCCCCAGTCTACACCTCCTTCAGTCTTCTCATCTCAGCTAAAGCAAACTCCATCCAACATCAATTGCTTGGGTCAAAAATCCTGGAATCATCCTTCACCCCATCTCCATCTCTGTCTCCTCCCAACTACTCCATGACCATCTCCTGGGTCTAACAGTTTTATAGCAGCTTCCAGGTTCTATCTAGATCCAACGTCCAAAACCAGATCGTACAATTTGAGAGTTTCTAATCCAGAGTTACACTCTGCCCTGAAATGGTGTTCAGGAAACTGAAGATGCAATTATTGAACCCCTAGATGGTGTGGTTCATTTTTTGGTCATTAGGTTTTGTCTTCCTTTTTAAAATGTTTCCCACCAGACTCTTTTCATGCTCCGTCCCAGTCTTCAAGCAGCAGTGAATCCGGTTATCTTCCTTTATCTTGCACGGAACACTGTTGTTCCCTTTACTCCACAGAGATGAAATGAACATCAGACAGCAGAAACTATTCCTGGTCTCGGCGACCAGCAGGTTTACAGTTTTAGCTACGTTCTCAACTTGGTGTTTTCTGTTCCATTTTCAACTCTATGGAGATTGTTTATGTTGTGTTCAGACCTGACTATATTTTACTTTCATTTCTATTTTGTCTTTCATCTGTCATTGTGTATATGAAGCAGAAACTAAGTACTATGTATAAACTCATTACATTACTTTAACCAAATATTGGTGAAATCAATAGTTTTCATTTGCATTTCCATGACTTGGTAAATGGCGTTTTCCCATTACACATACTCAAAGTCTCTTTCTCTTTGTATTAAAAAATACTGCCACTTAAAAAGATGGACAATCATAAACATATATAATGTTGTCTATGACTCTTAAAAACTATTTTCTGCACCACTGCATCTTTCTAAACACTGTGTTTTAAGCTTCCAGGCATGAAGCCCTATAAATTATGTCTACTGTCTTAGCATTCATAAAAATCAACATTTCCAAATTTGTAAGTGACAAAACTGGTAAGAACAAGGTGAGACACTATTTTAAAAACAGTGAGGTGGTCAAGTTTTATAAGTATTCCTAAAAATTTACTACCTACACAATTGATTAATATGTGCTAAAAGTTCTTCCTTCTTAATGTATAGAAGTTTAAAAAACATGTAACTATTACTGTTAATAAACGTACTTTTTAAATTTATATAAGTGAAGTTGGGAACTTTTATGTAACTAGAGGATGAATGGCTACCTGGTTTCATCTCTGTAAACAGCCAGGAGATGAGGCGTCTGCCTCTGGTTCTGCCATAACTTGTTTCATGAAATCAGGCAATTCAGTCTTTAGGTCTAATTATTTCCATACCTCTGAAATGAGGATGATCTTTATGATTCCTCTAGGTTTCTAAGACTCTGATTCTACTCTTATTATTCCCAATAATTTTCTATATCTCATTTTGCAAATTGGGTTTTTTTTTTCCTGCAACTTAAACGTTTCATTAAAATTTGAATTCAATTTACACAGTAACTTTTAAGAGGGGGTTATATGAAAGAAAAAAAAAAAACTTTTTCAAATAGTTAACACTATTTGCTACTAAGAAAAATCAGTTTACAAAAATCAATGATAGAAACCAAAAGGTCAGATATTATTAGTGCTAATAAATATCAGCTTTTCAAAGTGTGGAAAAGAATCTGAAAAAGAATAAATACATGTCTATGTATAACTGGATCACTTTGCTGTACACTTGAAACTAACACAATATTGTTAATCAACTATACTTCAATATAAAATAAAAATGAAGGAAGAGTTTTCAAGATGCAAAGTGATGAATGGTTTTCACCTCAGTCATAATAACACAAACTACTAAGATCCTAATTGTTTCTACCTGAGAACTAACATAATTATATTTTTATGAGGTATTCAAACCATTCTTCCTTTTGGTATTTTACCCAAACTCTCCTTCCAAGATTATCTGGAGATAATTCCTCTTCATATTTGATGGAAATATTTATACATGGAAATACTGTTCAAGGATATGTGAGTCAAGAATGGGGCATAAAACCAAGGTTCCAGCAGTCTCTTTCTCTTGCTAGTGCTCAAATGGCATTCTGATTAAAAAAAAAAAAAGAAGAAGCATGATCTAAAAATAGAAATTCCTATAAAAGTCAGAAGCATTAAGAAAGAACATGTTTCAATTCTTCCTTGGCCACAGCAGCTCCTGTGAAATGCACCAAGTGTCAGCTGCACGCTGCTCATCCAGGCGTCTCACCTCCAGCTCTCTGAGGTAGTCGACTGCTGTTTCTTGTCTCATTAACATGACTAAGTCATGGGGATGCTTCAAGTTCATAGGTGAATCCACCTGCAAGCAAGCAAACAGATTAAGCTCAGATTTCACTGAAATTTATTTGGATTAATGAAGTTTTAATATGCCTTAAATTACTGTTCAATCGCCATTACAGTCAGTGTGAGGTGCTCAGTAAATTTATGGGGTATTTCAAACGCGATCATGTGTAAATTTCAGCAAAGAGAATGAGAGGTTCAGTAGCTGTCCCTTGAACTCCAACTCAAAAGAGCAAGGTTTTGAAATGAATATCCTGACTGGACTAGTCATATAAGAAATATTCAAGAAGAGAAGTATTTGGAAATGAATGATAAATTCCTTGAAATATATGTTACACCTATACTAACAAAAAAAAAAAGATTGCCTTGTCTTGATAACACATTCTATATCTAAACACGTATGGCAGCAATAAAAGGAAAAATACGAAAAGCATCTATTTTTACAGGCTATTCGTGAAACCATAAATCAGAGATTATATAAAATAACCTTGGGACTTAAGAGTTTAAAATTCAAGCTTCTGAATCATAAACAAGCAACTACGCTGTTGAAGATGTAGGAAAAATGAATCCTTATATGCCGGCAGCAGGCTTATAAAATTATTATTTGGAGGCTCATTTGACAACATGTATCAGAACTTTAAAATTACATACCCTTGATTTAGGAATAGAAACTCTAGGAAACTATAGGCATTCTTTAAACAAGTGGGCAAAGACACACAGAAAGATGTTCACTATATCGCCTTTAACTGAAAACAAACACACAAATAACCAAATGACAAAAACAAGCCTAAGTCCATCAGTGAGCGAGCAGGGAAAACAACGGTCCAGTGGAATGGGACACAGAAAAATCAGATCTGCTATCATGGAAAGACATTACAGTGCGTAATTCACTAAAACAGTGATAAAGAATAAGCACGTTATTTTTTTTTTAAAGAAATTACATTTTTATAGCCTTAGATGTATACGTGTTGGATATGCTAAAAACTAAGCTGGTTTACTTTCGGAAAGTGGGATTAAAAAGAGAGGTACATTTATATCTTTTACTTTTTATATACTTGTATATTTTTCAATTGTCTATATATGTTTATAACAAGGAAAAAAACAACACATAAACACACATGGGGCTTTTTGAATTTCAGGAAAATCTAAGACGGTGGCCTTGGAACATAAGACATGAATCAAGTTCCTGGTATCCCTTAGGGTTAGATTGTCAAATTATGTACTAGCTCTTCAGAAGTTCTACTTTGAGAAGAAACTATACTCGTGTAATCTCTAAGAACCTGACAGCAGCCCAATTAATTAATTTTAGAGCTAGTTTTTTAAGAGCAAAAGATAGCCTTGTTTAGACCTTGGTAAATGCAAACCTATTAAAAAAAAAATCAAAGAGAGGGAATGAGAATTCTTTGGTGGTCCAGTGGTTAGGAATCAGTGCTTTCACTGCCAGGGGCACAGATTCAATCCCTGAATGGGGAATTAAGATCCTGCAAGCTGCGAAGTATGGCCAACAAATAAATAATACGAGGGAAAAAAATAACATGGAATAAGTCCAATGGTTGCTTTAATAACACGCACAGTAGTACTGGGTGATGCTAGGTGACTGCATACAAAACTCATCCGCCTTTCTTCATTCTACTGTCTCAGAGATGCCAGAAGAAAAAGAGATGCTAGTTTGGAGCAACTTCCACTCATATTTTCATAGCAATTATCTGAACTACATAATCACCATTATATAGTGATGGATAATTATCATCTCCCAGGGTCTCTCTTTTATAACTAAATCCTTTCACTGCTTTCCCTGGCTTTCCTACTATATTGGAATTTACATTAAAACTGTACTCTGAATTTAAAAGGCACTAAAAATATAATAGCAAGGTCTATACTTGACCACTTGAGCTGTTAATCTCTATCAAACAATGAAATCTAGTAAAGGCCTACAAGCAAAACGCTAGGTGTTTCTCAATGAGGGGTGGAAATTTTTGCTTTTCTTACATATTCAACAGTCAAATGCCAAAAGTAACTATACTGAATATGACCTGATCTAACTGCAAAGTCCATCCATCTTTTACACAACAATACATTATTTGTAATACACTACAGCACACCAAAATTTTTACAGAGAAAACGTAAAAGCTATAGCCAGTGGTCAGAATGCAAAAGAGCTTTAATCGGAGGTCAAAGAAAGTCTTTACTTTGGAACTAGCCAGACCTTGAGAGGTACTGAATTAACATACCTCTCTATAAGTGTATTTAAATGAGGTTTTTATATAATTTTTTTTTTTTAAATTTATTTATTTATTGGCCACGCTGTGCGGCATGTGGGATCTTACTTCCCTGATCGGGGATTGAACCTGGGCCCCCTGCATTGCAAGCCCAGAGTCCTAACCACCGGACCACCAGGGAAGCCCCCTAAATGAGGTTTTTAGAAAAAAAAAAAAAAAAATTTGGGGGAAGGGAGAAGGAATGTGGGAGTGTGACATTCCCATTCTAAAATACCCAGCCAGTCTATTTATCTGGTAATTTGGAGAACTATAAGTGGAATGAAAGAATAAGACAAATGAATAAAGTATAATTTTGGTTTTAGATTAAAAAGACACAAGAGAACCAGGGCTTTATCGTATTTGAATAGCATGGGTTTGGCCAACATTCAACTCTGAGGAAGTACTTTTCATTCCCTCGAAGCACTGAGTGCGACAAAGATATAGTAGCTAGAGAAGGAACAAAGATAAAATTATTAGCAGAAGGGAGTCAGTCCACTGACAGCTTGACAGCTGCGCTTCTCTTACCGACGTGGCAGCAAATGGCATGGAGCTCTGCCAGATTAGGGTTGATTACAGAAGATTTATAGCCTGACGCATATTCTTTCTGAGGTACCTTCAAGTTCTTACATTTTAAGACTTTATGCTAACTATCTTTGGCAAATGCCAATCAGCTTCAATTTTTCTCCTTTTGAATATCTCTCCTCTTTGGAAGATTAAGAAAGATTACAACTTTGTAAATGCTACAATATCCATTCAACTAACAAAAGTTATATTAAGCCTCTATCAACCAGGCCCTCTATGAGCCAACATGCGGAGCCTGTGCACTGATTTTATATACAATTTAAGAAGGAGTGGTAATATCCCTTCAAAACCTTTAGCATTTAGAAGCGGCTGCTATAAGCCCAAGAGCAAAAAGAGTGATAAATTACAGAGAGCTATTAACAGATTAAACATGACATAATGCATCCACAAGACCTCCGAGCACTTTATGGTTTTTTCACAAAAGGACAAACAATCCTGCAACTTCCACACACAGCATAATAAATGATGCTTATAATGACCTGAATTAAAAAGAAAAACTGAAATTATTTTCAATTTGTTGTAAATAAGAAGGTGAGAAAGTAGAAAATACATTTTAGGGCAAAATCCAAACTGCAGGGAAAACCTGACCATGTGTTTGGAAATTAGCTAAATGGAATTCTGTTCAAAATAATGCATTCTCTTAAGACTTCCAGGTTAACACAGTTTCACTGTTACCACAGCAATTTATTTTAATAAAGAAAATCTCAACCTATATATAACAGCCAATTCTATTTTCCTTTTAATATATTTTATAGCTACATGTATCCAATTATATAGAACAGCAGTAAATATCTTATTCATTGTCAGGTTCATTTTCATATATTTCATTTGCTGACATCTTCAAGATATTGTTAATTTCTGTATCTCTAATTTGGAGTCTTGTCTCTGTGAATTCTGTGAAATCACATGGTAATATAACTATATAGAGGTAATGACTTCACCAAGTGAAATAAAAAGGTGAACACTGTAAACTTAAAATAACCAATCTAAGGATATAAACACTTTAGAGTTCTACAAAACCAATCACTTTCGAGGCATTCCCTGGCAGTCCAGGGGTCAGGACTCAGCATTCTTACTGCAGGGGCCCTGGGTTTGATCCCTGGTTGGCAAACCAAGATCCTGCAGCTGCACAGCACAGCGAAAAAGAAACCCAAACCCATCACTTTCCATTGGTCCTTTAGGACCGGAAATCGAACACTTCTGCTGTAACATAAGTTCCACCCCTCACAGCAGCTTATTCTTCACATATAATGCCCTTGGGTTAAATACGGGATGGAATATTTAAATCCTTTATTCTGGATTTTACATTATTTAAATATTGAGACAGTATGATGGAAAACATAAGGAAAAAATCTTTAAGAACCCCCTAAGACTTCACCTCTACCTTCAATGTCCCACTCACTGAGCATTTACAGTTTTTCCTATTCAGCCACCTGCAACCTCCTCCTCACGGCAAAAGTGCCTGTCCTGCTTGGCTGGAAACACCCCTTCCCACGTGGGGAGCCTGATCAGTGGATTCCTTCCCATTGGTATTTTGGTGATTTTTTCTGAGAAGGGACATTAACCAACTGTACAGTCCCTAGTCCAGAACTTTTATTGGAGCTACTGGGGACTAGTCCTCTTGTACCCACGGGGAGCCTGAGAATGGGATTAAAAAAGCAGACCAATGAAGACAGAAAAAAACCTGTTCTGGTGACACTGTTTGGGCCCTGGATCAAGCTGAATCTGTATGCTTAAGACTTGTCTCAACATTCCAATGAAGAATTTAAGAACTGAAAGTCTTGCTGCTACTGCTAGACCTCCGCCTACTTTTCTTGAGGACCTCTATCCAGGGTGTCTCTAATCCTCCTGGCTGTTTTGGGAGCCTCTGTGCCTTTGCACATCCTAATTTCCCTACTCGGAATGCATTCCGTTTCTTTTTTGATGGCCAACTGACTTGGCGCCAATGACATTTATTTCTTTTTGTGAGTGTGAAACCATCCTTCTCTTGAGCTTCCATAGTACTTTATATATACTTCTGTATTAACATTTTATTACATTCTTTATTGTATGGGTATCTTCCTAAAAAAACATTTATTAAATTCCTCTTTCTACCCTCAGTATTTATATGCTTTCGTGTACATGTTAGGTACATGACAGGCTTCCCTGGTGGCTCATATGGTAAAGAATCTGCCTGCAATGCAGGAGTCCTGGGTTTGAGCCCTGGGTCAGGAAGATTCCCTGGAGAAGGGGACAGCAACCCACTCCAGTATTCTTGCCTGGAGAGTTCCATGGACAGAGGAGCCTGGCACGCTACAGTTCATGGGGTCACAAAGACATGATTGAACAACTAACACCTACTTATTTAGGTACACGATACATTGTTGATTGTTTGATGGAAAGTGTCTGATATCACATTTGTTAGATTCTCTATCTCCTAAGGCATCATGGCTCACTGATGACTATCTGGAAAGAAGGTAAAATGGCTAAGCCATCAAGAAATCAGGAAAAAATAAGCCTTTGACTTGACCATGACCAGCTCTGTGATGGTTAAAGCAAATCATCTTTTCTGCCAGGGCTCCTGTTTCCTTCTCTATAAACTGAGAGAGCCCAACCTAATGACTTCTAAAAATTCCTGACATTTTCCAAATCCTACCTCTATAAAAGATTGAATACTATTATTAAAGTATCACTTTTAACCAGCCTAAACCGCTGAAGTGATCTTCATTCAAATGAATGAAGCTGTCATTCTTTCAGTTTGCTCATACAAACGTGTACTTTCTTTCAGTTCAGTTCAGTCACTCAGTTGTGTCCGACTCTTTGCGACCCCATGAATCGCAGCACGCCAGGCATCCCTGTCCATCACCAGCTCTCGGAGTTCACTCAAACTCATGTCCATTGAGTTGGTGATGCCATCCAGCCATCTCATCCTCTGTCGTCCCCTTCTCCTCCTGCCCCCAATCCCTCTCAGCATCAGGGTCTTTTCCAATGAGTCAACTCTTCGCATGAGGTGGCCAAAGTATTGGAGTTTCAGCTTTAGCATCAGTCCTTCACATCAGTCCTCAACACCCAGGACTGATCTCCTTTAGGATGGACTTTAGGCAGGGACTATTTCCAAAGACACAGTTAAGAGCTTCTTTTCAACTGTCAATTCGTCAAATGACACCAAGGCTCCAGTGAGCAGTGGCTATTTCTGATGTTAAGTTGCTCACTGTATCACAGACAAAGTCAGCCCTCTCTGTCTTCATGCTGCTTAATTCTAAGAAAGTTCCAATTTAAAACTCAGTAACAAAATAATCTTTTTTCTGATTTATAGGCTACATATATACGGTACTATAAAAGCAGACACATTATAGACAATCTAAAGAAAGTTAGAATTACTTGAACTTTCAACTTCAGAGATACTTGCTGTCAAATATATTTATCAGGGTAATTTCTCAGCATTTATATACATATATAGCTAAGCATAGGGCTTCCCTGGTGGCTCAGAGGTTAAAGCGTTTGCCTACAATTCGGGAGACCTGGGTTCGATCCCTGGGTTGGGAAGAGCACCTGGAGAAGGAAATGGCAACCCACTCCAGTATTCTTGCCTGGAGTATCCCATGGACGGAGAAGCCTGGAAGGCTGCAGTCCATGGGGTCGCTGAGGGTCGGACATGACTGAGCGACTTCACATAGCTGTTAATC
>SJYW01038928.1:110617-139813 GCA_006410735.1 Raphicerus campestris
GGAAGATTCCCTGAAGAAGGGGACAGCAACCCACTCCAGTATTCTTGCCTGGAGAGTTCCATGGACAGAGGAGCCTGGCAGGCTACAGTTCATGGGGTCACAAAGACATGATTGAACAACTAACACCTACTTATTTAGGTACACGATACATTGTTGATTGTTTGATGGAAAGTGTCTGATATCACATTTGTTAGATTCTCTATCTCCTAAGGCATCATGGCTCACTGATGACTATCTGGAAAGAAGGTAAAGTGGCTAAGCCATCAGGAAATCAGGAAAAAATAAGCCTTTGACCTGACCATGACCAGCTCTGTGATGGTTAAAGCAAATCATCTTTTCTGCCAGGGCTCCTGTTTCCTTCTCTATAAACTGAGGGAGCCCAACCTAATGACTTCTAAAAATTCCTGACATTTTCCAAATCCTACCTCTATAAAAGATTGAATACTATTATTAAAGTATCACTTTTAACCAGCCTAAACCGCTGAAGTGATCTTCATTCAAATGAATGAAGCTGTCATTCTTTCAGTTTGCTCATACAAACGTGTACTTTCTTTCAGTTCAGTTCAGTCACTCAGTTGTGTCCGACTCTTTGCGACCCCATGAATCGCAGCACGCCAGGCATCCCTGTCCATCACCAGCTCTCGGAGTTCACTCAAACTCATGTCCATTGAGTTGGTGATGCCATCCAGCCATCTCATCCTCTGTCGTCCCCTTCTCCTCCTGCCCCCAATCCCTCTCAGCATCAGGGTCTTTTCCAATGAGTCAACTCTTCGCATGAGGTGGCCAAAGTATTGGAGTTTCAGCTTTAGCATCAGTCCTTCACATCAGTCCTCAACACCCAGGACTGATCTCCTTTAGGATGGACTTTAGGCAGGGACTATTTCCAAAGACACAGTTAAGAGCTTCTTTTCAACTGTCAATTCGTCAAATGACACCAAGGCTCCAGTGAGCAGTGGCTATTTCTGATGTTAAGTTGCTCACTGTATCACAGACAAAGTCAGCCCTCTCTGTCTTCATGCTGCTTAATTCTAAGAAAGTTCCAATTTAAAACTCAGTAACAAAATAATCTTTTTTCTGATTTATAGGCTACATATATACGGTACTATAAAAGCAGACACATTATAGACAATCTAAAGAAAGTTAGAATTACTTGAACTTTCAACTTCAGAGATACCTGCTGTCAAATATATTTATCAGGGTAATTTCTCAGCATTTATATACATATATAGCTATGCATAGGGCTTCCCTGGTGGCTCAGAGGTTAAAGCGTTTGCCTACAATTCGGGAGACCTGGGTTCGATCCCTGGGTTGGGAAGAGCACCTGGAGAAGGAAATGGCAACCCACTCCAGTATTCTTGCCTGGAGTATCCCATGGACGGAGAAGCCTGGAAGGCTGCAGTCCATGGGGTTGCTGAGGGTCGGACATGACTGAGCGACTTCACATAGCTGTTAATCGCATATACTGTTAAAAAAATCAGATAATGTATCTACTCTATTATATCCTTTCCCTCTCTGTTCTTCTCTAAATTTTATCAGACTTCTTTCCCAATAAATACAGATTTACATTATCATATTTAGTAGATGACATTTATGCTAAACTGTAACAACTGCAACCTGGGCAACAACAACAATTTTATTAAAGTCATTTACTCAAGTTGCTACTAAAATTTATTCTCTCCTTTTAACAATAATGGGATGAGTACCCTTACACCTAAATTTTTTGAAAGTGAAAGTCACTCAGTCATGTCCGACTCTTTGCAAACCCATGGACTATACAGTCCATGGAATTCTTTAGGCCAGAATACTGAAGCAGACAGCCTTTCCTTTCTCCAGGGGATCTTCCCAACCAAGGGATTGAACTCAGTTCTCCCACACTGCAGGCGGATTCTTTACTAGCTGAAACACCAGGGAAGCCCAAGAATAGTGCAGTGAGTGGGTAGCCTGTCCCTTCTTCCCAACCCAGGAATCAACCAGGGTCTTCTGCATTGCGGGTGGATTCTTTACCAACTGAGCTACAGGGAAGGCCCTAAATTTTTCGAATAGCTATTAAATTGTTTCCTTCCCAGAATGGGGATTGTTAGGCTAAAGGGATTGGCTTCTAAAAGTTGTATTTTTTACTAGCCTTTCTCCAAAATAGTTGAATAAGCTGAAATTTATAACAATAGTTAAGCGAGTTTCTATACACTCAGAAACATAAGAAAAGCATGAACATAATTTCTTTGTCGGCCATATGTATTTTGCCTTTTAAACACTTATCTTTCTTTTTTAAAATCCATCTGACAGGTTATACATCGCATTTTATGAATGGTGCTTTCTAGCTGGATGATTATTCTCTTCTGGTTTGTGTTTTCTGACCTTTTCTACAGTGAACACGTATACTTAAGTTTACAAAGTATTTCTTTTCTTTAAAAAGCTATGAACAGGTCATCTTGTTAAAATGAAACTTTATATAGTGCTATGCAACATGTCTTCTTGTAGTTAAAAAAAAGCAAAACAACTGTAATGACAAGTATAAGCTCAGATTTGAGAAACAATCTTTAGCTTTTCCTTATATACACAGAGAAAACAATTCCTCTCATAGACATGGGGCCAGACAGTCAAAAAGACAATATCTATCGTATTTCGTTATTCCTTTCTCCCCTCACATTTTCATTCTTATNCGAAACTTTATATAGTGCTATGCAACATGTCTTCTTGTATTTAAAAAAAAAACAACTGTAATGACAAGTATAAGCTCAGATTTGAGAAACAATCTTTAGCTTTTCCTTATATACACCCAGAGAAAAAAATTCCTCTCATAGACATGGGGCCAAACAGTCAAAAAGACAATATCGATTGTATTTCGTTATTCCTTTCTCTCCTCACATTCTCATTCTTATCTCAAACCTAGTTCACCATGAGGGCCCTCAGCTTTGTGGCCCTGTCAGGTTCCTGCAGTTGCCAGCGCGAAGGGCTCTGGAGGGACAGGAGGAGAGAGGCAGAAAAGCCTGCTGCTGGACTTCGCATGCAACTCTCTCTTCAGAATTTAAGTCCAACTATTGTGGCCTTTCAGGGCTAGAGAAGCTTAAGTTCACAAAATACCAGTTTAGCCTCGACTCTTAAGAGAGACTTACACAACTTCCTGGCTGTAATAATTGCCAAAAAATGTAACATTTTCTAGACCTTTTACTAGAAAAATGTAACTGCATCAGACCAATAAAATACTACTGTTATGAACTGTCAAGATTCGAAAATAAAATTTTATTAAAGATGACGTTTTTCCACTCTCAGAGTACTCGTATTTTAATAAAAAATTAAAAACCAGCCTCAATTTTATAGAACACCAAGTTACTAAACAAAAATTCAACTTTAAATAAATAAAAATGTTGACTCCTGACCATCACATGAATTTTTATAGCCTTATATCCCTATTTTTTAAAGTTACCCTCAATTAGATTTCATCATTTTCAGTTCCTAGAAGACATAGTTGTAAATACTTAAACTCACATAAAAAATCTAGGTATTTGAAGTATTAAATATACAGCTATAATCTAGATCTGAACATATCATTAGAGCATTCATGTCAATTACCATTTTCTCAACTGATTAGCAAGTAACCATTTTTGACATGAGCAACTAATGAACAACTTCTTGTAAGAGTCATCGGTCTACATTTTCTGATTTACTTCACCAAAAAAGATACAAACAACATAATGAATAAAGTAGACAACTTACAGCCTCACAAGAAAAGAAAGTGAAACACTGCATCAGGACACCAGAATCACGAACATTTCTTATTTGTGTACAGGATATTCTTGTAAACACATACAGAAACAATGTAGCTGTACAGTTTGAGTGGATGTATATGTAACTCAGAGGGGGTTTTTCTTTCAGACAGAAAATACCAAACGCACTCAACAAAGATGTGTATGNTACTTAAGTTTACAAAGTATTTCTTTTCTTTAAAAAGCTATGAACAGGTCATCTTGTTAAAACGAAACTTTATATAGTGCTATGCAACATGTCTTCTTGTATTTAAAAAAAAAACAACTGTAATGACAAGTATAAGCTCAGATTTGAGAAACAATCTTTAGCTTTTCCTTATATACACCCAGAGAAAAAAATTCCTCTCATAGACATGGGGCCAAACAGTCAAAAAGACAATATCGATTGTATTTCGTTATTCCTTTCTCCCCTCACATTTTCATTCTTATCTCAAACCTAGTTCACCATGAGGGCCCTCAGCTTTGTGGCCCTGTCAGGTTCCTGCAGTTGCCAGCGCGAAGGGCTCTGGAGGGACAGGAGGAGAGAGGCAGAAAAGCCTGCTGCTGGACTTCGCATGCAACTCTCTCTTCAGAATTTAAGTCCAACTATTGTGGCCTTTCAGGGCTAGAGAAGCTTAAGTTCACAAAATACCAGTTTAGCCTCGACTCTTAAGAGAGACTTACACAACTTCCTGGCTGTAATAATTGCCAAAAAATGTAACATTTTCTAGACCTTTTACTAGAAAAATGTAACTGCATCAGACCAATAAAATACTACTGTTATGAACTGTCAAGATTCGAAAATAAAATTTTATTAAAGATGACGTTTTTCCACTCTCAGAGTACTCGTATTTTAATAAAAAATTAAAAACCAGCCTCAATTTTATAGAACACCAAGTTACTAAACAAAAATTCAACTTTAAATAAATAAAAATGTTGACTCCTGACCATCACATGAATTTTTATAGCGTTATATCCCTATTTTTTAAAGTTACCCTCAATTAGATTTCATCATTTTCAGTTCCTAGAAGACATAGTTGTAAATACTTAAACTCACATAAAAAATCTAGGTATTTGAAGTATTAAATATACAGCTATAATCTAGATCTGAATATATCATTAGAGCATTCATGTCAATTACCATTTTCTCAATTGATTAGCAAGTAACCATTTTTGACATGAGCAACTAACGAACAACTTCTTGTAAGAGTCATCGGTCTACATTTTCTGATTTACTTCACCAAAAAAGATACAAACAACATAATGAATTAAGTAGACAACTTACAGCCTCACAAGAAAAGAAAGTGAAACACTGCATCAGGACACCAGAATCACGAACATTTCTTATTTGTGTACAGGATATTCTTGTAAACACATACAGAAACAATGTAGCTGTACAGTTTGAGTGGATGTATATGTAACTCAGAGGGGGTTTTTCTTTCAGACAGAAAATACCAAACGCACTCAACAAAGATGTCCATGTGCTAATCCCCAAATGTGTGAATATGTTAGGATACAAGGCAAAGGGAATTAAGGTCGCTGATTGAGTTAAGGCTGCCAGTCAGATTACTTTAATTAAGCAAGCTAGAGAGTGTCACCTAGATTATGCAACAAGTGGGCCCAATGTAATTACAGGGTCCTTAAAAGTGGAAGAGGAAGGTCACAGAGAGAGACGCAAGGTTGCTGGTTTGAAGATGCAATAAAATGGGACTGGAAGCTGAGGACTACAGGTGGTTTCCAGAAACTGGAAAAGCAAGGAAATGAACTTTCCCCTAGAACCTCCACAAAGGCAGCGCTGCTGTCCCTCTGACTTCAGCTCAGTGACACCTACAGGACTGTGAAACAATAAATCTGTGCGGTTTTAAGCCACTCAATTTGCGGTCATTTTTAATGACAGCGACAGAAAACTAACACAAGAACCTACTAAGTACCAGACATAACGCCAGGCACTATGGTGATGAAGAAACACGTGCACCAGAGGGATGCTAGGGGCTGAACTGCGTCCCCCCTTATCAATTCATATGTAGAAGCCCTATAGTGCATATATAGTGAAGTCGCTCAGTCGTGTCCGACTCTTTGCGACCCCATGGATTGTAGCCTACCAGGCTCCTCTGTCTATGGGATTTTCCAGGCAATAGTCCCCGAGTGGATTGCCATTTCCTTCTCCAGGGGGTCTTCCCAACCCAGGAATCGAAACCGGGTCTCCTGCATTGTAGACAGACGCTTTACTGTCTACCAGAGACTGGACCTTTAGGAAGTAATTGGATTTAGATGGGGGGTCATGAGGTTGGGGGCCTTCCCTGATGGTTCAGAGGTAAAGGATTCACCTGTCAATGCAGGAGATTCAGGTTCAATTGCTGGGTTGGGAAAATCCCCTGGAGAAGGAAATGGCTACCCACTTCAGTATTCTTTTCTGGGAAATCCCACAGAGGAGCTTGGCAGGCTATAGTCCACGGGCTTGCAAAAGAGTCAAACATGACGGAGCGACTAAATGGCAACGTGAGACTGGGGCCCTCGTGGTGGGATTGGTGCTCCGGTAAGCTTAAGGAGATACCAGAGAGCTTGTTTTCTCTTTTTCTCTGCCATGAGAGGGAGGAGGAAGATGTAACTGTCTGCAAGCCAGAAAGAGAGCTCTCACTAGAACCCAACCATGCTGGCACTCTGATCTTGGATTCCAGCCTTCAGAACTGTGAGAAAATAAACCGTGGTTGTTTAAGCCACCAGGTTATGGCATTTTGTTATGGCAGCCCAAGCTAAGACAAGCTGGGAAAGACAGAGCACAGGAGGAGACGGCGGCAACGCAGCACAAGATGGTCCAGACAGCACCACCGACTCAATGGACGTGAGTGTGAGCAGGCTCCGGGAGACAGTGAAGGACAGGGTAGCCTGGCGCGCTGCAATCCATGGGGTCACAAAGAGTCTGCACGACTTAGTGACTAAACAACAAAAAGCTAAGACAGATCTGCCAATCAAATATTGGAAAATTAAAATCAGGGCCAGAAAATATGCCTTAGTAACTTCCTCATTATTCAGATGATGGCAAACTCAATGGCCAGGAAATGACTCTGCTGTTTCGCCCTGGAAAATGATAGTCTACAAGAGACAACTGGAAAAAGTTCAATTTGATTTTTCATCGAAACAGTGGCAGTATTAACCATGGGGGAAAAGAAGTCAGCTTGACCGATCTCTTCTATTGCAGTCCCAGCAACTGTAAAATAAATATTAATGACAAAGGTTTAANGACAATTGGAAAAAGTTCAACTTGATTATTCATCGAAACAGTGGCAGTATTAACCACGGGGGAAAAGAAGTCAGCTTGACCGATCTCTCCTATTGCAGTCCCAGCAACTGTAAAATAAATATTAATGACAAAGGTTTAATTTTGTCTATGAAGATAAAAAAAATTTAACTGAAGGTCCCTTTCTGTTCTTATTTCCACTGATGGTCACAACACTGTTTAGCTAAAGGCAGTGAGTAGAGGTCTTTCACTAGAACCGGATTATGAAATTTTTTTTGCACATCCCAAACACTGTTGACACAGTCTGCTAGGAGAACAATTTAGCAACTCTAAGAAAATTAAATAGAAGCATCTGCATGTTTACCTTCTGCAAGAATGTCTGTAGTAGTAAAAATATGGAAACAATCTAAATGTCCATCATTAGGGAACTGCTTAAATAGAGTACAGAACATCCATACAACCCAATACTATGCACGCTTAAGAGAGAAAAGGGTAGCCTTCTATTTCTGATATGGACAGATGTCTAAGTCTTATGAAGTGGATAAAAACTAACAGTGAGGTCTGTCTCTTATACACATCTCATTTTTAATGACAGCGACAGAAAACTAACACAAGAACCTACTAAGTACCAGACATAACGCCAGGCACTATGGTGATGAAGAAACATNACAGATGTCTAAGTCTTATGAAGTGGATAAAAACTAACAGTGAGGCCAAATGTTCCTAGTCTCGTATTAAAAAAAACAAAAAAAAAAACTGTGTGTCTGCAAATGCACAGAAACTTTAGGGAAGAATACACAAATAATTCTAGTTGTTTCCAGAAGAGAGACTATGAGTAGTTATGAAATTTTAACTTTTCCTTTTGTAACAAACTAAATAGTGCGAAAAACTTGCAATTATCATATATTTTATAGTCTTTAGTTCAATTTTAAAACTAAAAATTTTTAAAGAAAATTTTTAATTTTGATGAGTATTTGTTTTACAAATAAAACTATAGAAATATTTTTCTTTATATTAGTAGCAACGTTTAGCGCTGTAGAAAAGAGAAGAGGGTTTAGAATCTGATCTGAGCTTGAGTTCACACTCTGCCACTTCCTACCTGCATGGCCTCAGGCAAATAATTTAACCACATTCTGTCTAAATTTTTTTAATAAAAGATCAGTACCACATTTTCCTGAGTCTGTATGATGATAAAATGAGATAATGAACATGAGAACATTTGGTAAGGAGTTCAGTGAATTACAGACATTAAATGGTTTTTATTACAATGAAAGTTACCTGGTGATATCCTAAATGAAGAGTCACTTCCATGTATGACTATATAAAATGCAAACTCTGTTAAGGCAGGGGCTTTATCTCCCTTACAGCTGCATTTCAATTTCCTAACACAAAAACCATCCAAGCATGCATTGAACGAGTGACCCAAGTGTGCCAAGAGCAGTGATGGACACACGAAAAGCACTCGGCAAACACCTGCTCCCATAAGAACTTTCCTGACTCCACCTGACCACTTCCGTCATGTACTACTCTCTTAGGTTCTATCTAAAGATTAACTACCCATCTCAATTCCCCACCAAACAATCAGACTGAAGGTGGAAAGGCTTGACCTTTGGGGGCAGAACCTCTCGTCAGTCACCTGATTTTAACTGAAATAACTAAGTTCCTCAGAGANTGGCAAACACCTGCTCCCGTAAGAACTTTCCTGACTCTACCTGACCACTTCCGTCATGTACTACTCTCTTAGGTTCTATCTAAAGATTAACTACCCATCTCAATTTCCCACCAAACAATCAGACTGAAGGTGGAAAGGCTTGACCTTTGGGGGCAGAACCTCTTGTCAGTCACCTGATTTTAACTGAAATAACTAAGTTCCTCAGAGAGAAAAAGAAGGCTGAAAACATCAGTAAATATGTAAGTGAGTTCTTTTCAAGTTAGACTCATGAAGTGGTTACTGCTGACTAAACAAACATGGCAAGCACAACAGTGTGAATTCCAAATAGTATGTCTTGAAAGCAAAATATAAAGTGACTTGCCTAAATTTATACAATATTCAATTAACTTAAGTAATGTCGCAGGGTTTCCCCAATGGCTCAGGGTACAGTAAAGAATCTGCCTGCAATGCAGGAGACCCGGGTTTGACCCCTGAGCTGGGAAGATCCTCTGGAGGAGGAAATGGCAGCCCAGTTCAGTATTCTTGCCTGAAAAATCCATGAACAGAGGAGCTTGGCAGGCTACATCTCACAGAGCGGCAAGAAGCTGGACACGACTGAGCAGCTATGCAGACACACACATGTCGCAATCTCAAGTGTGAGCTCTTCAAGTGTATCATAAGGTTGGAGAAGTAAAATATCCAAAATAGCCAAGAGGAAAGCAGATTATCTGAGGCACCGTTTTACAATTCTGGGTTAGAGAGTCCATGTGCTTAGAAAATTCTTAGACTGTTCAGACCTCGCACTGGTAATGGGGAGAATGAGTGAATTAGCTTGCCTCCTTTAAAGTAAAGGCACCTCCCTCCTCCAGACTATGAAAGCAATGGTGGCCCTTCGGTGTGCCCATATGAGATGTGGGCGCTAATACAGGAGTAATCACCGCTTGCACACACAGACACGCCTGTATGCCCATATGAGATGCAGGAGCTAATACATGAGCAATCACCGCTTGCACACACAGACACGCCTGTATGCCCATATGAGATGCAGGAGCTAATACATGAGCAATCACCGCTTGCACACAGACACACGCCTGTATGCCCATATGAGATGCAGGAGCTAATACATGAGCAATCACCGCTTGCACACAGACATGCCTGTATGCCCATATGAGTTGCGGGCGCTAATACAGGAGTAGTCATCGCTTACACACACAGACATGCATGTATGCCCATATGAGATGCGGGCGCTAATACAGGAGTAATCACCGCTTGCACACACAGACACGCATGTATGCCCATATGAGATGCGGGCGCTAATACAGAAGTAATCACTGCTTGCACACACAGACACGCATGTATGCCCATATGAGATGCGGGCGCTAATACAGGAGCAATCACCGCTTGCACACACAGACACGCCTGTATGCCCATATGAGAAGCGGGCGCTAATACAGGAGTAATCACCGCTTGCATACACAGACACGCCTGTACTCTCTCTTTCACTTCTTCTGTGCTCCCTGAGTATGCATCGTGTGTCAGCGCACTGTTTTAAGCACTGGGTTACTTCACTGAACAAAGCTGTTGCCTTCATAGAGCTTATTATGTTCTTGTAGAGAGACATGCCATAAAGTATATGTTACAATATAGTGCCAGTGATAAATACCATGAAGAAACATATAGAAGACAGAGTGAGGAAAGAGATGCTATTTTAGACAGTCTGGTCAGAAATAGGGGACATGAGAACAGAGGCCTGAAAGAAGAGAAAGGATGAGTCATGTTGATGTCTGCAGAAAAGTGTTTCACGTAGAGGAAGGAGCAAAGGCAAAGGTCTTGGTCAACCCAAAACAAGTGAACTTGGTACTCTGAAAACCAGCTGAAGGCCAGTATGACCGAACACAGCACACAAGGAAAGCAGCATCAGGGCAGAGAGGTGGCCATGAGCCAGGTCCCAGGTCCTGCNCTCTGAAGGCCTCGGGGCTGATGCACGGATGGGTTACTCGGAGATTTCAAGATCTCCTGAGGCTTCCTTTAGGCTAGTCCTCAGCTGATTTCCACACTAGTGAGTATTGTAAGGCTTCATTCATATAATGGTAAATTTCTAAAAAGTAGGAACGCTTCCTTACGTCATCCATTCAACAGATACTACTGCAGCCTCTGTGATGACACAGTGTGAGAGATACTGGGGCTGCAGGGAAGAGGAATACAGCTACTCCCTTCCTGGAGCACAGAGTAGTCTAGTAGGACATTCACAAAAGTAAACACGGCAAAGTACAAAAGAGACAACACGGCAGGGCAAATGCGTTCACAGGGGCATGCAGGAGGCTCTGAAAACACCCTGAGAGAACAGCTTATTCCGAGCTGCACATCAGAGAGGCGTCCCTGAAAATCTGATGTTTAAGCTGTGACGAGTGTGAGTTAGGTGGACTGAGACATTTGCGGGGAAGACCACGTAAAAAGGCCCAGAAGTAACGAAGAGCAGAGCATATTTGGGGATACTGAAAAAAGTTAAGTAGGGCTAAGTGTGTTGTGCGTGTCCCTTCGGAAGTGAGAGTGGGGCCCTCGAGGATGAGCAGAGACAGGCTAGAGAGAAGGGAAGGCCAGACCTCAAGACATGTCAACGAAGCTCAACCATAATCTGGCATATGTACTCATCTGTTTTAAAGGTGTTTTTTCTTGGGGAGTAATAATAAGTAGAGGTAGCAGGGCTTCATTCTGTGACTTTATATACTCCCATAGTGTAGGGCATTTATTTTTACAATGCCACACATCAATTTTGTGATTCGAATTTTTAAACAAAAAAAAACAAAGAAGGTTTTAAAAGATTACTCTAATTGCACTGTGGAGAAAATGGACTGGAAGCAGGACAGGACTAGAAGCAGAGAGAGCAGTTAGGAAGTTATAGCAATTAATGAGGCAGCGAGAATTGGAGCAATGGTAGTGGCTACGGAAAGAAACAGGATATAATTAGAAAGTAAAATTGAAAAATGCTGGTGAGGAGGAGGGAGAAATGCGAAAGGACAACTAGACAAATACTACCTGTCTGTCCGATGGTAGTGGTGGCAGCGGCAGATGGCGAACGCGGTGTCTTTCTTTAGGTTTGGGGAAACAGAGCATCACACAGGGGTAGGTGTAAAACAGTTTAGATTTTGTAATAAGAAGTCTGAAGCGCACAGAGGACATTCAACATGGAGTTAACACGGAAGTCTTGAACTTATAACTCTGGAAAAGAAAATCTGAGTTGTAGAAAGAAAGGTAGCTGTTCCCAGCATATATATGGTAACTGAAGTACTAAAGGATGCGATTGCCCAGGTATATGCAAAGAGTAAAGAGAAGCTTGCAAAAAAAGGGAAAGGAAGAGCAAGATCTAAAACTGAATTTCTCATGATGTTCGGTGACCCATCTGCACCATAACCTCCTAAGAAGTTTGATTAAAATGTAAAGATCTTGGCTTCACCATCAACCTACTGAATCAGACACTCTCAGCAACCTGGGAATCAGCATCCTAAGCAGGCACCTTGGATTATTTCTGTGCATAGTCAAGTTTGAAAGCCATGGATCTAGAAGATAAGCAGAGGTGGAAGAGAACCCTGTCCCCCAAAAAATGGTTCAAGAAGGAGGTGTGCTCTGCTCACCACCTAGGAAAAAATGAGAATTGTAGCCAATGGAAAAGAACATACCCTTCAAAGCACTGTGGGCTAGTGAAAAAAGGAAGCCACCAACAAATATTTGTTCAATCAATAATTGGAAGAAGTACTTAAAGCTATGGCCAATCTAGACAGCATATTAAAAGGCAGAGACATTACTTTGCCAACAAAAGTCTGTCTAACTAAAGCTATGGTTTTTCTAGTAGTCATGTGAGAGTTGGCGTACAAAGAAAGCTGAGTGCTGAAGAACTGATGCTTTTGAACTGTGGTGCTGGAGAAGACTCTTGAGAGTCCCTTGGACTGCAAGGAGATCTAATCAGTCAATCCTAAAGGAAATGAGTCCTGAATATTCATTGGAAGGATCGATGCTGAAGCTCCAATACTTTGGCCACCTGATGTGAAGAACTGACTCACTGTAAAAGATCCTGATGCTGGGAAAGAATGAAGGCAGGAGAAGGGGATGACAGAGGATGAGACGGTTGGATGGCTTCACCGACTAGACGGACATGAGTTTAAGCAAGCTACAGGAGTTGGTGATGGACAGGGAGGCCTGGTGTGCTGCAGGCCATGGGGTCACAAAGAATGGACATGACTGAGC
Organism: Raphicerus campestris; assembly: GCA_006410735.1. Taxonomy (NCBI): domain Eukaryota; kingdom Metazoa; phylum Chordata; class Mammalia; order Artiodactyla; family Bovidae; genus Raphicerus; species Raphicerus campestris. The sequence goes on from SJYW01038928.1 coordinate 123,492, forward strand.
AACTGAACGAACTTAAAGCTGTAATTTATCTGTATATTTCCAAGCTATAACTACCCTCTCGTATAAACACAGTTAACACCTGGGTAATTTATAAGAAGAAAAATAATAGTGGGAAATAGCTTTAAAAAATGGATTGAGTAAGAATCGCTTTGATGTCAACATTGAGGATAAATTCCAAAGATCTGGCAGGTGCCTGGCTAGTTAGTAACTAACCAGCATGACCTCTAGGTCCGAGTAAATCCCTGAACTGTAAAATCACAGAAACAGTGCTCCACGTCAAAAAGATGGGTTCCGTTTCAAAAAGCATTGAAATGAAGTTGTTAGCGCCACATTGCCAAACGGATGTTCTCTCCCAGATTAACCAAATCACTTAACATTAGACCAAAATTAAACCACTCCTTCACTTACAAGCTAGTAAAGATCAGTAAATAAAGATTTAGCCAGTTTGTCCAACTAAATATAATAGCTCTTAGGTTATATTATAGTTGCTCATCAACTGTTCTTTGCCAAGTTTGCTAGGCTTCAGAGCATTTTGTAGGAAGCCTTATTTGTTCTGAGCAGTTAAAATGATCTGAACTCTGAAGACATCCCCTTGATAAGAGGCAGAATGATTAAGTGACCCTAAATTAACTCACATCTATTTAGGAACCTTCTCCATCCACCCACCCCCAATTTGAAGTTATCATAAAANTTTGTTCTGAGCAGTTAAAATGATCTGAACTCTGAAGACATCCCCTTGATAAGAGGCAGAATGATTAAGTGACCCTAAATTAACTCACATCTATTTAGGAACCTTCTCCATCCACCCACCCCCAATTTGAAGTTATCATAAAACATTCTGCAAAGGTAAAGCAAACTGGAAAAGAGAAGACATTTTCTTCATTTGGTTTTATTCTTCTTTATATTCCTTCCTTTGTAGGTGTTAAAATGGTTAAGAGAAACCAAACCACTTCAAACTGCATAAACTGCTCACTTGCACGCTACCACAAATAAATACATCTTTACTTCTTGCTACCACTAAATACCATTCATTAGTATCTTCGGGTGACTTTCTCTCCTAGGAGTTGTATCATATATTCTTTAAGAATTTTTTCCAAATCTAAAATACCAAGGGTTAATACTCTAAATTTTTAAGTTTTTAGACTTACATTTATGAAGACAGTATCCGAGGTAATAAACTCTATGCTAGAAGTTCAAATTCTTGATTCAGTAAGTCCACAACTAACTGGTAACATTTCAAAAATTGATCTGTAAGCTGCTAATTTGGAAAATAAAGCAAAAATTTTTCCAAAGAAGTGATATGACAGGTGCGTATGTGTGTGTGTGTGCACTCCGTTGCGTCTGACTCTTTGCAATCCCATGGACAGTAGCCTGCCAGGCTCCTCTGTCCATCGAATTTTCCAGACAAGAATACTGGAGTAGATTGCCACTTCCTACTCCAGGGGATCTTCCTGACCCAAGGGTCGAACCCTAGAGGTTCTTAGGCTAATTCACAAAAGTTTATTTCACCTTCAATGCTGGTGAACTGCTAGACACTTTAGATTAAAAAAGAAAATAGGGGTGTCTCCATACTAGTAATTAAGCAAAAAGAACTGTCAAAATGAAACAAACAAACAAAAATTTATCTTGAAGTCATACAAACGATCCACTGCCCTGATTACACTGGAGATGCTCCTAATAACTAGATTATAAAATCTCACACCTCAAGCCCATAGATCACAAGTTAAGGACTCCTGCTTTAAAAAAGTGAGAGGATCTTACTAATTTTCAGGTGCAAGGACATTAGGAGTTCAGTAGTATGCCAAAGCCCGGAGCCTGGAGAAAAGCCGAGGTGGGGAGGAGGGCCTTTTCTTGGAAGTCCTCTAACTACAGTGGGAAATGGACTTAGTACTGGAGCATTTGTTTCACATCCCAGCTCCAGTAATTCCCTGGACAACGGAGTTCAGTGGCTCAGTAAACAAAGAGCCTAAAAACGTGGACGGTGTGCTTCCTAGACAGAGTGGGGACTGTGGAAAGGAACAATTCCCTGAGTAGCCATGCCAAGGACTAGACATCTGCTACTGCCAGAAGCAGTCCCAGCTTTTACTGTTAGGAAGACTAATGTTCGCTTCCTTGCCCTGACTGAAAGACCCATTTCAACCCCTCTACAGATCCAGGCCTTCCAATACATATGGCACGTTTACAAGTCTGCAACTTAGGGGTGTCTATTTTTATCATCTAAGGCTTGAAACAGAAAAGCCAAAATAAATGTTATCTTCTGGGAAATACTGCTTACTCTACTTAAAACTTTAACTATAATGGTGGAAAATGTTCCTATCTAAGTCTGTATTTGGGGCAGTTCAGATAATTCATTTAATTCATAAGCACTTCACATTCACTCTGAAAACAATGACCTATTTCCCTGGTGGCTCAGAGGTTAAAGCGTCTGCCTCCAATGCGGGAGACCTGGGTTCGATACCTGGGTTGGGAAGATCCCCTGGAGAAGGAAATGGCAATCCACTCCAGTATTCTTGCCTGGAGAATCCCATGGACGGAGAAGCCTAGTAGGTTACNAGTATAAAGAAGTCAGTCTTTTCTCAGATATACACTGAAAGCCACTCACCAAAACCAACACTGACTTTTAAACTGCTTTTTCATTCATTATATTTAAGACAAAATTTGCCGTCACACGGTGGCTCTAACTGTGAACTTCAGTTTACACACAAAAGCAAGCCTGGCATTGTGCTCCTATCACCAAGCATTACATACAAGCCGCGACTTTCACAGGACAATGGTTAATACATTTCGGACCAGGGGACCAAATGAAATTGCATGGGGCACACACGTCACTCTGTAAATGTTCCCTGGACTTTACAGGACGGCGCTCAAGTGCTGGTACATTAAATATACCGAGTTTCTGTAGCAGAATACACACTCATGCATACTTCAAGCATCAGCAGCATTCACAAAATACAGGCCATCAGAAAGTTACGTAAGAAAAGCAGCCTCTCCTCTGAGTAATTCATTCAACCTTCTAAGAAATCACATATCCTCCTTGCGGGGCCGGGTCAAAGGTACTAGGTAAAGAAACTGGGCAAAGAACACTAGGAAACCAGGGCAGTTTACAGCTGAAAAGACGCACGCAACGCCACCAGAGGCATCCTCAAGCATTCCTTTGCAAACAGAGTGTGCGTGCGGTTTGTAGTGAGCCCCTGCTGACCTGGGTAACGGTCCCAGCTGAAAGCACCCGAGCCTGACACGAGCGCCAGCATGTGGGCGAGGAGTCGGGGGAAGCGGCGCTGGCTGACGCACTGCCTGGGGGGCCGAAGCTGTCACCTCCCCGGGACCCGCGCACAGCCGGGCGCTGCCACCTGCTTTCTACTTCCTCGGGGAGGGCTGGTGACGCGTGGGCCCGAGAGGCACCAGGGAAGAAATAATGAATCCGGTTTCTAAAGCCAGAGCGCCAGGAAAGGTCCCCAGGGCCCGATCCCCTGGCCGCTGGGCGACTCTCCCCGCGCAGCGCGCGACCCCAGGCGTGGAAGGAAGCCTGAGAACTTGCCGACGGCAGAGGCCAGAGTCAGTCCACTGGCGGGGAATGGATGGGTCAGAGCGCGGGGCTCGCCCGAACCCCGACACCAGGACCGCGGGAAGGGAGGCTGGGGCGGAGCCGCGCGGAGCCTACTGCCCCGGCGCCGGGCCGCTCCGGGGATCTTTCCCCCCCGGGCGAGGGCGGGCGGAGAGGGGCACCCTGGCCGCTACCTGCTGCTGGATCTTCCCGTCCTCCGTGACGACCCAGTGCGTGGTGGCAAAGGCCCCTCGAGCTGCCACACTCAGCAAGGCGGACAGGCTGAGGAACCAGCCTGGACTGGAGCACGGCGGCACCTCGCACCGGCCGCGGACCCCTACTGCCACCGCCATCTTGCCCCCCCCCGGCCCGGCGACTCGCACCGGAAGCGGAAGTGAGCCCTTGCCGTTCGCCATCTTGGGGAGGTCGACGCTGGAGGAGGAGGAGGAGCCGAGGTGGTGCGGCCGCCTGACAAGCGGCTTCCTCCGCCTCCGTTTGGGCGACGCGGAAGCGATGCCTTAGGCCTTGTCCCAGTTTGGCTTCAGGTCGGAGACCGCTTTTTTATTATTATTTTCCTGTGGTGCGCGATACGATCTTGTAGCATGGGAACCAGAGGGAGAGGAAAGTCGTGTTCCAGTTGGAGCCTTAGCAAAAACGAGAGGACTCAGAGCATATATGTATTATTACTTTAAAAAAAGATTATTTTTATTTGTTTCGAATGGTTGGGAAATAAAAGGTATGCTTTCGAAACACCTAAGGGAAGGGATAGGTTCTCTTTTATTCTGAAAATTTCACAATGGGGGAGCTTCACAATTGGGAAGATTGTTAGTCGAGGACAGCGCTGTCCAGTAGCAACGTAAAATCATAACGCGAGCCGTGAGCCACAACATATTTTTTTTTAAAGATGAGATAACCAACATCTTACTTAACTCACTATATGCAGTATATTATTAGTTAATTGTGAAATCTATAGAAACTACTGAAGTATTTATTTTTGGATCATGTCTTCGAAATCGGTATGTGTTTTACACCTATCAGTTCAGTCGCTGAGTCCTTTCCGACTTTGCGACCCCATGGACTGCATGCAGCACGTCAGGCCTCCCTGTCCATCACCAATCCCAGGAGTTTACCCAAACTCATGTCTATTAAGTTGGTGATGCCATCCAACCACCTCATCTTCTGTCGTCCTCCTCTCCTCCTGCCCTTAATCTTTCCCAGCATCAGGGTCTTTGCAAATGAGTCAGCTCTTCACATCAGGTGGCCAAAGTATTGGAGTTTCAGCTTCAACATCAGTCCTTCCAATGAACACCCAGGACTGATCTCTTTTACGATGGACTGGTTGGATCTCCTTGCAGTCCAAGGGACTTTCAAGAGTCTTTTCCAACACCACAGTTCAAAAGCATCGATTCTTCAGTGCTCAGCTTTCTTTACAGTCCAACTCTCACATCCATATATGACCACTGGAAAAACCATAACCTTGACTAGACAGACCTTTGTTGGTAAAATAATGCCTTTGCTTTTTAATATTCTGTCTAGGTTGGTCATAACTTTCCTTCCAAGGAGTAAGCGTCTTTTAATTTCATGGCTGCAGTCACCACCTGCAGTGAATTTGGAGCCTCCCCAAAATAAAGTCAGCCACTGTTTCCACTGTTTCCCCGTATATTTGCCATGAAGTGATGGATTGGATACCATCCAATCTTAGTTTTCTGAATGACACTTATCAGCTCATCTAAATTCGGACTGGCCAGATTTTGGGAGCTTAATAGCCCCACGTGTCTAGTGGCTATCTTACTGAACATCGTGGGTGTAGATATGGAGACTGGTAGCACTGGCATCACCTGGGAGCTTATTTAAAAAGCATATTCTTGGCTCTCATCTATGTCTCCAGCAGGTTTCTCCCTTTAACATGAACCCCACATGATGACTGGTATGTACATAAAAGTTTGAGAAGCACTTCCTTCTAGTGAACCAACCTGTGGGCCAAGTGGACTACCCTGATTCCAGTATTCTTGCCTGGAGAATCCCATGTGGACAGAAGAACCTGGCGGGCTACAGTCTATGGGGTCACAAAGAGTCAGACATGATTTAGTGACTGAACAACAAGGATCATCGGGGAGTCATCTTAGAATTCTGCCTGTCACAGGTTCTGACTGCCAATCCCACTCCTCTAGTCTTACTGAACTATGTTTTGAGCGTCACAGTAACCCTTAAAAGTCCTTTTGCTCATCTGATTCCCTGCCTTTAGAAACAAGATGAGCAAAAAGCATCTTTCCTTGCTCTTAATATATATATATATATATATGTATTATTTAAGGTACAGCTTAAATCCTGGGTTGTAGAAAAAAATCTGTCAACTGCTATTTACTTCCTCTGAATTCTGTAACACTAATGTGACAATATCAGGTTTCTTTATGATACTACTTTGTACATTTTGAACAGCTAAACTCTCGAGTAGTTCTTCCTTCAACCAGCTAGACTGGAAGTATCTGAGGGCAGTATAAGAAATGTGTTTTTATTTTTATCTTCTATAAAGCTTGATGGGCTTCCCTGGTGGCTCAGAGGTTAAAGCGTCTGCCTCCAATGTGGGAGACCTGGGTTTGATACCTGGGTTGGGAAGATCCCCTGGAGAAGGGAATGGCAATCCACTCCAGTATTCTTGCCTGGAGAATCCTATGGACGGAGAAGCCTAGTAGATTACAGTCCATGGGGTCGCAAAGAGTTGGACACGACTGAGCGACTTCACCTCACCTCACCTCACCATAAAGCTTGATACTTAAGTGGTTAGTTTATTTTTATACTCCCCAAAAGGTAGCTTTCCCATTTTATGTGAATAAAACAATGAAAAATTCTAACTCAGATAAAACTGTTGCTGCCAATTTTTGATATCCAAATAGATCACTTGTGTGCATGCTCAGTCACTCCAGACTGGTAGGTACATAAAAGTTGGAGAAGCACTTCCTTGGGACCAACTCTTGGGACCCCATGAACTGTAGCCCACCAGGCTCCCCTGTCCGTGGGACTCTCTATGCAAGAATACTAGAGTGGGCTGCTATGCCTTCCTCGAGGGGATCTTCCCAACCCAGGAACTGAACCCTCCTCGTATATGTCTCCTGCATTGGCAGGTGGATTCTTTACTACTAGGGCCACCTGGGAAGCCCAGATCACTTGCTACCTTTCTTTTTATTCTAAGACTTCATATTTCTTTTTACATTTTAAGCACATATTTGTTCTTTATGGTTAGATAAAACCTTTGGAAATATAAGATGGTAGTTATCAAAATTGCTAATAATCTGTAAATTGTGATTCAGTTCTTAGTCGAACAAATGATAGGAAAGCTCATAACTGCATGTAAATTGGCTTTTCAACATAAAATGTTTTAGCAAATATTCCCTTTATCACTATCATAAATTATAGACTTTTTAAGCTGAGACTTGGACAATGGTAAAATGATCTTGCTGGATTATTCATTTCCTCCCTGGGGCCACTTTATCTGAATGTTGCAAAGGATCTGTACTTTTTTATTTCTTAGAGAAAATACTTGAGATATAAATATTCCTGAGAGTTATTATAACACCCTGGTTTAAATTCTGCTGATTATCTTTTGCTTCATGGTGAACCAATGCTACAAAGATTTTAGACCATGATCTATTATATTTCATAGTTTTTTTGGCTGGTTCTGCTCCTCCTGCTGTTAGTTGGGGGTCACTCATAAGGCTGCATTCAGCTGGGACCTCGGCTGGGGCTGGAATGTTCCCAAATGCTTCCACTCATGTCTAGTGCTCACCTGGAATAACTGAAATGGCTAGGGTTGTCCGGGCCTCTGTCTCTCAGTCCCAGTAGTTATACAGATTCCTTACATGGTGGCTCAAGGCTCCCAAAAAGTGAAAGTAGAAGCTCCTTGAGGGCCAGGCCCAGAACTGGCAAAGGGTCACTTCTGCATTCTATTGATCAAAGAAGGTAATAAGGCTAGCCCAGATTTAAGGGGAAATGGAAATAGACTCATCTTGATAAGTGAAGTAGCATGTTTGGTTAGGAATAGAAGGAATCATTGGCAGCCTGCTACTGCTGCTGCTAAGTCGCTTGTCATGTCCAACTCTGCGACCCCATAGACGGCAGCCCACCAGGCTCCCCCATCCCTGGGATTCTCCAGGCAAGAACACTGGAGTGGGTTGCCATTTCCTTCTCCAGTGCATGAAAGTGAAAAGTGAAAGTGAAGCTGCTCAGTCATGTCCGACTCTTTGCAACTATGGACTGCAGCCTACTGCGTGTAGTTAGTTCCTTTAGTGATTTTGAATTGGTGGGGGTTGAAAGGGTGAATTTCTGTACTAGGAAGGGAGGCTAGTCACAGAGGAAGGGCTATATCGGTATATCTCCCAACAGCTGTTTGCAAAGTGAAGAGGAGTTTCAACAGGGAGACAGAGTAGATCTAAGTAGTAATTTCACTAGAAATTATGAAATACAGTAATTTCATTTAGAAATAGTCAGGGAGTCTGAAGCACGAGGACTACTTTGGATGAGACCAAGTGTCAAATCAGCTCCGGATTCTAACTCACAGTGACACCAGGGCTGCTCTGAGCATTATCGTGATGGTTAGCCTCAAAAGAATTTTCCTGACGCAAACATAAAAAGTTGCACAGAAAACCCCCAAATGCTGAAAAGACAGCATATGGAATAGGAGGAAATATTTGCAAATGATGTGACAATGATGGGACAGACAAAATATATAAACAACCCATACAAACAAAACAACAAAAAAACAACCCAATCAAAAAATGAGCAGAAGACCTTAACGGACATTTCTCCACAGAAGATACGCGGATGGCCAGTAGGCGTGTGAAAAGATGCTCTGCATCACTTATTATCAGAGAAATGCAAATCAGAACTACAGTGGGGTACCACCTCACACCAACAGAATGGCTGCCATTGAAATGCCTACAAACAACAAATGCTGGAGAGGGTATGGAGAAAAGGGAACCCTCCTACACTGTTGGTGGGAATATAAGTTGGTATAGCCACTAGGGAAAACAGTATGGGGTTCAAATAACTAAAAATAGGACTTTTTTAATGCTATGATCTCGCAATCCCTCTCCTGGGAATATACCTGGACAAAACTATAATTAAAAACATACATGCTCCGCATGGCAGCACTGTTCACAATAGCCAAAACATGGCAACAACCTAAATGTCCGTCAACATATGAATGGATAAAGAAGATGTGGTATGTATATACAGTGGAATACTACTCAGCCATGAAAAGAATAAAACAATGTCAGTTGCAGTAGTGACAAGGATGCAACTAGAGGTTATCCTACTAAGTGTAGTTGTCAGTAGGAGAAAGATAAATACCATACAGTATTACTTACATATGGAACCTAAAATATGGCACAAAAGAGCCTATATGCAAAACAGAAAGAGAGACACAGAGAACAGACTTGTAGTTGCCAGAGGGCTGGCAGGGAGGGGAGCGAGGGACGGAGAGTTCGGGGTTGGTAGATGCAAACGGTTACATTCAGAATGGATAGACAATAAGGTCCTGAAATACAGCACAGAGAGCTATACTCAGTATCCTGTGGTAAACCATAATGTTAAAGAATATTAAGAAAAGTATATGTGTGTGTGTGTGTGTACATATATGTAACTGAGTCATTTTGCTGTATAGCAGAGATAGGCACAACATTGTAAATTAACTACCATTTAAAATAAAGAATTTTCTTGATACAGACTTACCAGCCATTAATTTATCCAAATCTTTGCAGCTGTTAATACACTTGGGAATGAGAGTTTCTGTGGAGTGATTGTATTGTGACTGTTCAGTCTCTAAGTAACTAAAGCTCAGATCCACCCCTGCCCCCAGTTTTTACTCCCTCACATACCCCCAACTTTCAGTGTCCTGACTTTATGATTGAATCTGGGCTTCCCTGGTAGCTCAGCTGGTAAAGAACCCACCCGTAATGCAGGAGGCCCAGGTTCGATTACTGGGTTGGGAAGGTCCCCNTCCCTCACATACCCCCAACTTTCAGTGTCCTGACTTTATGATTGAATCTGGGATTCCCTGGTAGCTCAGCTGGTAAAGAACCCACCCGTAATGCAGGAGGCCCAGGTTCGATTACTGGGTTGGGAAGGTCCCCTGGAGAAGGGATAGGCTACCCACTCAGTATTCTTGGGCTTCCCTTGTGGCTCAGCTGGTAAAGAATCTGCCTGCAATGAGGGAGACCTGGGTTCAATCCCCGGGTTGGGAAGATCCCCTGGAGGAGGGCATAGCAACCCACTTCAGTATTCTTGCCTGGAGAATCCATGGAAAGAAGAGCCTGGCAGGCTATATAGTTTCAGTCCAGTTCCAGTTCCAGTTCAGTCACTCAATTTTGTCCGACTCTTTGCGACCCCATGAATTGCAGCACACCAGGCCTCCCTGTCCATCACCAACTCCTGGAGTCCACCCGAACCCACGTCCATTGAGTCGGTGATGCCATCCAACCATCTCATCCTCTGTCGTCCCCTTCTCCTGCCCTCAGTCTTTCCCAGCATCAGGGTCTTTGCAAATGAGTCAGCTCTTCACATCAGGTGGCCCAAGTATTGGAGTTTCAGCTTCAAAATCAGTCCTACCAGTGAACACCCAGGACTGATCTCCTTTAGNTGGCACAGGAGAAGCAAGAAATGATAATGAATATCCAAGAAACTGAGGCTACCATAATGATGACACAAGACACAAAACAAAATTACAAAAGGAAATGTATTTCAAAAGCATGGGGGACATTTACATTTGAGCAAAGTGATAAACAGGTGTCTTGCAAAAGAAAAAAATCCATGGCATGGAGTTTTTCGTTCAAATTTTTTAAGCAAAAATAATCTAAGTTGTGCACTATTGCTTTAGGAAAAGGAAGGGGAACGATGAGGCGGTAAGGGAAGGAACACAGTCAACTTAATATCAAACTTTAGAAAGTAAAGTCACTTTTTAGCTCTGAGTTTACTAATATTTTAAAAAGAAAAAGAGGAAAACTATACTTAATGTTCAAATTTATATAAATGTAGTCCCAAAACAGCTTCTGTACTTGAAATGGCTTTAGGCCACTGGCTGATCTGACTCTCAGGTCCAGACTACCTGGTCACAGCTGTCAAATGGCAATCCCATGTTCCTGTATCTGTTCAGATACCAAGGGAGCTTAAGTTCAGCTCATAGTCTTTCGGAATGTTTAGAGATTATTGCCACCACTCCATAGTCAAGCTGACCAACTTCTTCTGCTCACTTGTATCATTCTAGTCTTCAAAAAAACATTTTCTCCAGAAACATGTGCAGTAATTCTAACGAAGGATTTTTTTTGTCTATTCCCCCAGTATAGAGGTAACAGTAATGGAGACACCTGCCCTGGAGTCACAAACTATTCCTCAAAGAATAGGTCCAACTACTAGAAAATGTCACTCAGGCATTAGATCCGAATAACAAACCTGGGCAGGGAAGATTAATTGTGGAACAAAAATATATGAAACATTCAAATGCAGAGCAAAGGGCCTATGCTACTAAAAATGCCCATGACAATTAAACACTCCACAAACCCCCCATCTGTTGTTTTAACCTAAAGATTCTATTGACTAACTTATACAATAATTTTGATTAATAACCTGAGAAGTTAAAATCTTGAAAGTGGCAAAAGCAAACTGAGAGAGCATCCCTTACTTATTGGTATATTACCAAGTCACTTTTCCTGGGCTGCCCTGGTTATCAAATCCCCAAATTCTAAATGACTCTATTTCATCCTGCAGAAACCTGTATGTACATCAGATTCAGTATTTTGGCTGTATTTCTCCAACCAGGGATCTCAAATTTATCTTTGAAAATGCAGCCTTTGTTTTAGTTTTAAAATAACAATAATCATGTAAGTGCAACTGACTCAAAAGTCCTCACTACTGGGAGGAAAACCTAAATAACAAGTGAATAATGAATTCAGCCTCAAGAGGATAATCACCGTGTCAAAGACTACCCGTTCCTGGAATTAAAAAAAAAAAAAAAAAGACTTATGTTGTATAGTCAAGTTTCACAGCATGCATATATATATATATACACACACACACACAGATATATGCTCATGTATGTATGTATATTATACATACACATTTCTATGCAAATAGTAAGATCCCATANTACCCGTTCCTGGAATTAAGAAAAAAAAAAAAAGACTTATGTTGTATAGTCAAGTTTCACAGCATGCATATATATATATATACACACACACACACAGATATATGCTCATGTATGTATGTATATTATACATACACATTTCTATGCAAATAGTAAGATCCCATATTCAAAAGTTTATATCACAACATATGGAGAAGAGTTAAGTAAGCAGTGCAAAGCAACTTACTTCTTCCTAAAAATGTCATGTCATTTCTACATTTTAAGAAAGCTGATTATTTTTGTTTTTCTGACACGCAGGAATACTGTACCATTGCCTAGCAGCTTTATTAAATAACCATGAAAATAAATGTTAAGTCTGACCATTACTCTTCTCCATATGTTGGCATTGGGGAGACAGAGGGGACAGGAAACTCAGGAACCTTTCAGCACTGATGATCTTTACCAGTTATCAGAAATGGACTGAATTTTATTACAGTTTAGATCTGAACAGCTCTCAATAACAAATTATCAAGATGTTTAAAAGATTCACAATGTGAAGTCTGAATAATGACGATATTGCAAAAACAAGTCAAGATTGCAGACAAAGCATCCAAAAATATCGCGTGGCTTTTACCTTGGACACAACCATGGTTTGTTACAAAAGTAGATCATACATACAAAGGTATAAAGAACAGTAAGTTTTTAGCTGAAGGCAGCAGTCTTTTTAAAGGGACACTCCCGGCAATCCAATGAGTAGTAGAATTAAGTATATTAAGCTCATGACAATGCTGAAGAATGTGACTTCTCATTCAGTAGAGTCTTCCCCGACTACGATTTCCTCGTGCTCCCCAACCTCGGCCACCTCTACTTCCCCTGAAGGCTCCTCTCTGCTCTACGAAAAAGCGAACAAGGGTTTAGGTCTTGTTCAGGACTTCATGGGACAGCACACACAGAAGAAAGCTCTGAATGTAGCAGAAGGCTCTATCAAAACAACATGGTATTCTGCAAGCACATCTACAAGTTCAAATCTTTACATAAAACCAGAGCGTCATATATGCCAAAGCGCATTATCTCAAAGTACCAAATATATTCATAGTATGTACTCAATTAAATGTATCCCATTAAAAATATTTCAAGGTGACAATGTTAACGATAACTACATTTAGTTCTTTATTTTGGTGCCTATCACAAAGATAACTAATAAAACTATAACATGTCTATATTTAATATGGATTAAAGCTATAGGCCTTCAAAAGTTAGTGTCATATATATAAAATATCTTAAACTACCAGTGATGAGTTCTGAAAAGTTAGGCTAGAATGAAAAATGTACCTTTCAAATGCAATGAAAAGGTAATCTGTTTGGGTCACCACACTGAAAAATAATGTTACAAATTCTGACAGCTTTTCTCACTGCTTTGTCAGCTACGTATGAGCTGCTCAGAGTGCTGCCAAAAAGGTCGTATGTATATATTACAGTGTTTGGGTTACTGATGTAAATTAAGCATATCTCTTGCTGAAAAATCAAGTCACTTGGATCATATGATAGAATGAGTCCTTGATTTATGCATCAGTCTGTTTCACTGGTCCAGAGAAATATTCCTCAAAGGAGTCTTTCAGGTGAAGAAAACTGATTGACGTTATCAGCAAGGCTGGACCTTTCATCATATACAATGAGTAAGCGTCTCAAAATTCTAATTCCAGAGATCCAATCTCCTCATTGGAACCTTCAAACTTCCTCACTGCAGGAATCTTGTTAGGAGCAATAAAAAGAACCTGCTGTTGCCATTTTTGATCCATAATGTTGGAGGCTTGAAAAAATTCCTATCCAGTCAGTACTGCAATCCATTTTTTTGCCATTATGGCTAGAATTATGTTACTGTTTTTGGGTGATGCTTTTTTTCCCTCCAGAAACTGAGTTAGAAAACTAACTAGACCTTTCCCCAGCTTAACCAACATTTACCTGTCAACAGAATAGAATCTGATTCAAAGTCACCTCTCATGTCATGATAAATTTTTCTAAATTGACTGGTATGCAACTATTTAAATGAAACCATCATGAGCTAACACATTCAAAAAATCACTTTAATGATCCTTTTAATGGTTTCAAGCTTAAACTAATACTGCTACTAGCTAAAATTATACTTAAAAAATTATTTTAATATTCAAAAAAGGTAAAAGTTGAAGGACACAAGTCACAAAACATAGAATTAGTACTTGTGGGTTACCAGGGAACTCTGTTCTACAGGAAGGAAAGCTAAACATGGGTATGTGCAAATACTTTGATTGAAAATGCACCAGGAAGCTGGACCAAGTTATGGGAACAAACACCTTTTGATAAAGCAAATAATAGAGATGATGTGAAAAGTGAAAAACTTTAGTAAACTTAGTAAAGTGAAAAACTTTGATAAGGAAAAAAGTCTACTTATGCCTACATGGACTCAAATGACAGCTTCTGGCTCCTTCTCTGCACAGAACTAGTTTAGGCCCATGACACTGGCACAATCTATTTTCTTTGCAGCAGACCTGGCCACTGGAGTAAGACAGTGATATGATAAAATTGAGTTTGGCTGACATAGAAGGTAGAATTTCAATGATTAAATATGGGTAATAAAGTCTAAGGAGTAAAGACTCAACACAAAACATTTTTCTCCCTCTGTCCTGAGGCAACACTGACATTCCAGGAAAAAAAAAATCCAACACTGTTTCTCTTTCCTCCTGACCCACTGTCAGTTCCCTAAGGAAAGGACATTAAAAAGGTAGAAAAATTTGAGGTAGATAGGTCGACTAATTTTCATCTGTAATACTGAGAACTGTCTTCAGCTGAATGGGTGAAAGAAATCCAAGACAACTCTTCAAATTGTTTCTATGAGAATACTTATAACCTGATACATCTCAACTCCCCCAAATAAAAATACTAGCAGAAAAAGAACAATCATAGTTTATTTGCTTTGTAACTCAATGTATGACAAGACTCCAATTACAAGGGTGCTCCTGTAGGAGTACTAAAGTACGGGAACACCAGACACAAGAGGCAGCGAACGGGCGCGCTTGTCGTTCTGGTGCTTTGCTGACTAAGGAACAACTGAAGCTGTAAGGGACTCCTGGCTTTCTTCCTTNGTCTGTTTCACTGGTCCAGAGAAATATTCCTCAAAGGAGTCTTTCAGGTGAAGAAAACTGATTGACGTTATCAGCAAGGCTGGACCTTTCATCATATACAATGAGTAAGCGTCTCAAAATTCTAATTCCAGAGATCCAATCTCCTCATTGGAACCTTCAAACTTCCTCACTGCAGGAATCTTGTTAGGAGCAATAAAAAGAACCTGCTGTTGCCATTTTTGATCCATAATGTTGGAGGCTTGAAAAATTCCTATCCAGTCAGTACTGCAATCCATTTTTTTGCCATTATGGCTAGAATTATGTTACTGTTTTTGGGTGATGCTTTTTTTCCCTCCAGAAACTGAGTTAGAAAACTAACTAGACCTTTCCCCAGCTTAACCAACATTTACCTGTCAACAGAATAGAATCTGATTCAAAGTCACCTCTCATGTCATGATAAATTTTTCTAAATTGACTGGTATGCAACTATTTAAATGAAACCATCATGAGCTAACACATTCAAAAAATCACTTTAATGATCCTTTTAATGGTTTCAAGCTTAAACTAATACTGCTACTAGCTAAAATTATACTTAAAAAATTATTTTAATATTCAAAAAAGGTAAAAGTTGAAGGACACAAGTCACAAAACATAGAATTAGTACTTGTGGGTTACCAGGGAACTCTGTTCTACAGGAAGGAAAGCTAAACATGGGTATGTGCAAATACTTTGATTGAAAATGCACCAGGAAGCTGGACCAAGTTATGGGAACAAACACCTTTTGATAAAGCAAATAATAGAGATGATGTGAAAAGTGAAAAACTTTAGTAAACTTAGTAAAGTGAAAAACTTTGATAAGGAAAAAAGTCTACTTATGCCTACATGGACTCAAATGACAGCTTCTGGCTCCTTCTCTGCACAGAACTAGTTTAGGCCCATGACACTGGCACAATCTATTTTCTTTGCAGCAGACCTGGCCACTGGAGTAAGACAGTGATATGATAAAATTGAGTTTGGCTGACATAGAAGGTAGAATTTCAATGATTAAATATGGGTAATAAAGTCTAAGGAGTAAAGACTCAACACAAAACATTTTTCTCCCTCTGTCCTGAGGCAACACTGACATTCCAGGAAAAAAAAAATCCAACACTGTTTCTCTTTCCTCCTGACCCACTGTCAGTTCCCTAAGGAAAGGACATTAAAAAGGTAGAAAAATTTGAGGTAGATAGGTCGACTAATTTTCATCTGTAATACTGAGAACTGTCTTCAGCTGAATGGGTGAAAGAAATCCAAGACAACTCTTCAAATTGTTTCTATGAGAATACTTATAACCTGATACATCTCAACTCCCCCAAATAAAAATACTAGCAGAAAAAGAACAATCATAGTTTATTTGCTTTGTAACTCAATGTATGACAAGACTCCAATTACAAGGGTGCTCCTGTAGGAGTACTAAAGTACGGGAACACCAGACACAAGAGGCAGCGAACGGGCGCGCTTGTCGTTCTGGTGCTTTGCTGACTAAGGAACAACTGAAGCTGTAAGGGACTCCTGGCTTTCTTCCTTG
>SJYW01038928.1:141464-176970 GCA_006410735.1 Raphicerus campestris
GGAAAACTATACTTAATGTTCAAATTTATATAAATGTAGTCCCAAAACAGCTTCTGTACTTGAAATGGCTTTAGGCCACTGGCTGATCTGACTCTCAGGTCCAGACTACGTGGTCACAGCTGTCAAATGGCAATCCCATGTTCCTGTATCTGTTCAGATACCAAGGGAGCTTAAGTTCAGCTCATAGTCTTTCGGAATGTTTAGAGATTATTGCCACCACTCCATAGTCAAGCTGACCAACTTCTGCTCACTTGTATCATTCTAGTCTTCAAAAAACATTTTCTCCAGAAACATGTGCAGTAATTCTAACGAAGGATTTTTCTGTCTATTCCCCCAGTATAGAGGTAACAGTAATGGAGACACCTGCCCTGGAGTCACAAACTATTCCTCAAAAAATAGGTCCAACTACTAGAAAATGTCACTCAGGCATTAGATCCGAATAACAAACCTGGGCAGGGAAGATTAATTGTGGAACAAAAATATATGAAACATTCAAATGCAGAGCAAAGGGCCTATGCTACTAAAAATGCCCATGACAATTAAACACTCCACAAACCCCCCATCTGTTGTTTTAACCTAAAGATTCTATTGACTAACTTATACAATAATTTTGATTAATAACCTGAGAAGTTAAAATCTTGAAAGTGGCAAAAGCAAACTGAGAGAG
This sequence comes from Raphicerus campestris, assembly GCA_006410735.1. Lineage (NCBI taxonomy): Eukaryota > Metazoa > Chordata > Mammalia > Artiodactyla > Bovidae > Raphicerus > Raphicerus campestris. The sequence continues at coordinate 142,132 of SJYW01038928.1, forward strand.
CATCCCTTACTTATTGGTATATTACCAAGTCACTTTTCCTGGGCTGCCCTGGTTATCAAATCCCCAAATTCTAAATGACTCTATTTCATCCTGCAGAAACCTGTATGTACATCAGATTCAGTATTTTGGCTGTATTTCTCCAACCAGGGATCTCAAATTTATCTTTGAAAATGCAGCCTTTGTTTTAGTTTTAAAATAACAATAATCATGTAAGTGCAACTGACTCAAAAGTCCTCACTACTGGGAGGAAAACCTAAATAACAAGTGAATAATGAATTCAGCCTCAAGAGGATAATCACCGTGTCAAAGACTACCCGTTCCTGGAATTAAGAAAAAAAAAAAAAGACTTATGTTGTATAGTCAAGTTTCACAGCATGCATATATATATATATACACACACACACACAGATATATGCTCATGTATGTATGTATATTATACATACACATTTCTATGCAAATAGTAAGATCCCATATTCAAAAGTTTATATCACAACATATGGAGAAGAGTTAAGTAAGCAGTGCAAAGCAACTTACTTCTTCCTAAAAATGTCATGTCATTTCTACATTTTAAGAAAGCTGATTATTTTTGTTTTTCTGACACGCAGGAATACTGTACCATTGCCTAGCAGCTTTATTAAATAACCATGAAAATAAATGTTAAGTCTGACCATTACTCTTCTCCATATGTTGGCATTGGGGAGACAGAGGGGACAGGAAACTCAGGAACCTTTCAGCACTGATGATCTTTACCAGTTATCAGAAATGGACTGAATTTTATTACAGTTTAGATCTGAACAGCTCTCAATAACAAATTATCAAGATGTTTAAAAGATTCACAATGTGAAGTCTGAATAATGACGATATTGCAAAAACAAGTCAAGATTGCAGACAAAGCATCCAAAAATATCGCGTGGCTTTTACCTTGGACACAACCATGGTTTGTTACAAAAGTAGATCATACATACAAAGGTATAAAGAACAGTAAGTTTTTAGCTGAAGGCAGCAGTCTTTTTAAAGGGACACTCCCGGCAATCCAATGAGTAGTAGAATTAAGTATATTAAGCTCATGACAATGCTGAAGAATGTGACTTCTCATTCAGTAGAGTCTTCCCCGACTACGATTTCCTCGTGCTCCCCAACCTCGGCCACCTCTACTTCCCCTGAAGGCTCCTCTCTGCTCTACGAAAAAGCGAACAAGGGTTTAGGTCTTGTTCAGGACTTCATGGGACAGCACACACAGAAGAAAGCTCTGAATGTAGCAGAAGGCTCTATCAAAACAACATGGTATTCTGCAAGCACATCTACAAGTTCAAATCTTTACATAAAACCAGAGCGTCATATATGCCAAAGCGCATTATCTCAAAGTACCAAATATATTCATAGTATGTACTCAATTAAATGTATCCCATTAAAAATATTTCAGGGTGACAATGTTAACGATAACTACATTTAGTTCTTTATTTTGGTGCCTATCACAAAGATAACTAATAAAACTATAACATGTCTATATTTAATATGGATTAAAGCTATAGGCCTTCAAAAGTTAGTGTCATATATATAAAATATCTTAAACTACCAGTGATGAGTTCTGAAAAGTTAGGCTAGAATGAAAAATGTACCTTTCAAATGCAATGAAAAGGTAATCTGTTTGGGTCACCACACTGAAAAATAATGTTACAAATTCTGACAGCTTTTCTCACTGCTTTGTCAGCTACGTATGAGCTGCTCAGAGTGCTGCCAAAAAGGTCGTATGTATATATTACAGTGTTTGGGTTACTGATGTAAATTAAGCATATCTCTTGCTGAAAAATCAAGTCACTTGGATCATATGATAGAATGAGTCCTTGATTTATGCATCAGTCTGTTTCACTGGTCCAGAGAAATATTCCTCAAAGGAGTCTTTCAGGTGAAGAAAACTGATTGACGTTATCAGCAAGGCTGGACCTTTCATCATATACAATGAGTAAGCGTCTCAAAATTCTAATTCCAGAGATCCAATCTCCTCATTGGAACCTTCAAACTTCCTCACTGCAGGAATCTTGTTAGGAGCAATAAAAAGAACCTGCTGTTGCCATTTTTGATCCATAATGTTGGAGGCTTGGAAAAATTCCTATCCAGTCAGTACTGCAATCCATTTTTTTGCCATTATGGCTAGAATTATGTTACTGTTTTTGGGTGATGCTTTTTTTCCCTCCAGAAACTGAGTTAGAAAACTAACTAGACCTTTCCCCAGCTTAACCAACATTTACCTGTCAACAGAATAGAATCTGATTCAAAGTCACCTCTCATGTCATGATAAATTTTTCTAAATTGACTGGTATGCAACTATTTAAATGAAACCATCATGAGCTAACACATTCAAAAAATCACTTTAATGATCCTTTTAATGGTTTCAAGCTTAAACTAATACTGCTACTAGCTAAAATTATACTTAAAAAATTATTTTAATATTCAAAAAAGGTAAAAGTTGAAGGACACAAGTCACAAAACATAGAATTAGTACTTGTGGGTTACCAGGGAACTCTGTTCTACAGGAAGGAAAGCTAAACATGGGTATGTGCAAATACTTTGATTGAAAATGCACCAGGAAGCTGGACCAAGTTATGGGAACAAACACCTTTTGATAAAGCAAATAATAGAGATGATGTGAAAAGTGAAAAACTTTAGTAAACTTAGTAAAGTGAAAAACTTTGATAAGGAAAAAAGTCTACTTATGCCTACATGGACTCAAATGACAGCTTCTGGCTCCTTCTCTGCACAGAACTAGTTTAGGCCCATGACACTGGCACAATCTATTTTCTTTGCAGCAGACCTGGCCACTGGAGTAAGACAGTGATATGATAAAATTGAGTTTGGCTGACATAGAAGGTAGAATTTCAATGATTAAATATGGGTAATAAAGTCTAAGGAGTAAAGACTCAACACAAAACATTTTTCTCCCTCTGTCCTGAGGCAACACTGACATTCCAGGAAAAAAAAAATCCAACACTGTTTCTCTTTCCTCCTGACCCACTGTCAGTTCCCTAAGGAAAGGACATTAAAAAGGTAGAAAAATTTGAGGTAGATAGGTCGACTAATTTTCATCTGTAATACTGAGAACTGTCTTCAGCTGAATGGGTGAAAGAAATCCAAGACAACTCTTCAAATTGTTTCTATGAGAATACTTATAATACTATGATACATCTCAACTCCCCCAAATAAAAATACTAGCAGAAAAAGAACAATCATAGTTTATTTGCTTTGTAACTCAATGTATGACAAGACTCCAATTACAAGGGTGCTCCTGTAGGAGTACTAAAGTACGGGAACACCAGACACAAGAGGCAGCGAACGGGCGCGCTTGTCGTTCTGGTGCTTTGCTGACTAAGGAACAACTGAAGCTGTAAGGGACTCCTGGCTTTCTTCCTTGGCCTTGTCGTGTGGCTTATGGGATCTTAGTTCTCTGACCAGGGATTGAACTCCAGGCCCTCAGGGTGAGGTTGAAGTTCTAACCACAGGATGACCAGGAAATTCCCTGATTTTTGTGTTCGGTAAAACTGCTTCCCACCCTGCTGTACTGATAATTTAAAAAAATCACACACAACCTAAGGCTTTGCGTTTTTCACATCTCTTTTCCACATGGATTACATCATCTGATTCTAAGGCAGGCAATGAATGTCACAGGGCAGAATACTCATGGAAAGTCAGAGTAACTGACTTGCCTAAGTGAAAATAAATACAATTCTCTATGTATTTCCATAGTTGATTACATTCATCTAAATCAAATGAAGATGGTATCTGAGAGAACAGCTGATGTTAAGAAAGGTTTTGATAAATACCACATTAACTCATACAAGTGGCAGAGGACAGACAATATTTAGTGAATGGAGTAACAGAATCTTTTCCATTTATGCTATCATAAATATTTTTTGAAGTTTTTAAGCTCTCTGCTATCCCTGTTTTTCAGATAAGACAAGAAGCCAAGAGAGGCATGTTTACCTATTGTTATATAAGTAAAAGAGTTCAGTGAGCTTTTCTACACTAAAGTTGCCTCAAGGAGTCTGATTGGAGTTTAAGGGTTCATTTCACAATCTGAAGTTGCCTTTTCATAATCTTTTTGCTCAGATATTGGAGGAATTTTGCTATTATAGAAGGCATTTACTTAATGTCAAATCATCTCATCCTGGAAACAATTATAGGGAGTATATGCTTCAGAACGTACTTTTTTGGGGAATAATTACTGTAGAATTATTCTGATTGGTAATCAAGACCAATCACAAGTATGTTTGGCTCTGGATATTAAACTTTGTCTTCTTAAGCAAGATTAAGGATCTGAGTCAGTGATATTTATGTCCATTCTTCTTTATAAGCCAATGAGACAAACTTTACTTCTGATTCAACAGCCCTGGGCGAGACTGGCCTCGTGGAAGCTGACAGGAGGACCGCGCTGGCCATGGAGGGGATGCAAGAGGACGCATCTCTGCCGGCCGGTGCTTTCCCGCCTGACTCTGCCTTCAGGCTTCTCCTCTGAAGGAGCACAGACAACGGGAGGACAAGCAGGAGGCTGATGAGGCCCAAGAAGGATCTTAATACACATCTGCCAGAGGCTGTATCTGTTCCTGAGGGAGAATGGACAACACTTCTTGCTTTGAAGCTAAAACAGGGAAAATCAGGAATGGATGTTTCATGTCATCTTCCTTCCTTTTTTTTTCCTGTTGGCATCTCTGAATACAACAGGCTTATTTTTCAGGTTCTTAGCATTACATGCTCAGCTCAGTGAACCCACAAAGGTGACTTAGAAAGGAATAGGATAAGCTGTTTTTCCAGCAGTTCAAGTTCCCCAAGCTAATGCAAAAAAAGCAACCTGAAAGAGCTATGATACTCAATTATTACTTAAAATCAAGCATAACACAGTTTCTGCCTAATCTCTCATATTTCTTGTACCCAAACGGAAACGCTCACCATAATTAAAGTTGCTCAAATTGCTGCTATATTTCCCACTAGGAGGATTATAAATCTGCCTGGCATCCCTTTTTGGTCCTGCTGAAGATTTCTTGGGAGGTGAACCTGAAGTTGTATCTTCACTGGCTCTCTTTTGCCTGTAATGGTAGGAAGAGCAGCAATGAAAAAAAATTCTTTTATATCAGAGGCTAGCAATATATTTATATTAGTTACAAAAGACATCCTAAAGATGATAGTCACATCAGAAAAAAGGAAATAACATCTGATGTCATCAAATTAACTCTGCTTCAGCTATGCAGACATTGTCAGAAGGGCATTTACAAGGCTTTAAAGCAATCTGAAATAGGTAGCTTCACAGATTACACACAAGTGACTCATTTCATAGAACTTATCAGAAAAGTCTTATGCTACAGCAATACAAAAACAATGGTTTGAAAATTCCAGAGTTGTATTCTACCAGTTTATTTTATAAACACTAGATTAGATTTTCTATATAAGTCATGCTTCTAATAGCTATATTTTAACATCTTATTAAGAATCATTTAATAATGTACCATTTTGTACAGGAAATGCAATAATCTGAATTCAGACTTTTCATATTTATAAATCAAATATTAGAACACTTTAATCCCTTTAAATATGTTTCTCACCCAAGTTCAACCTTCTGTACAGGCTTCCAGGATAATGTTACTGTGCTCTTATAAGAAGGAGGAATATGGAAGAGATCCTGAAGAAACAAAATGAAGAGATCTCTAAAGTATTTGGTGGTGTGGGACGTGGCAGTAAAGACAGGAAACGGGAAGACACGTCTTTAGTCTTAGAAGGAGAGTAACTTATCCATTTGCTTTTGTGCTAGTGACTAAAACAAGAACCTAGGGGAAACTGCCTGAGAAAGTAAACAAGGACAATCTGGTTTGCAGATGACACACATCACCTCATTAATGCCATTCTGTGCACATCACTTAAGAAACTGCAGCTCACTTTTTTCAAATGTCATTTCAGGTTACAGGACAAAATATCAATCTTTATCAACTTCAATCAAATCTCCAAGTGGTTTCTTATGCACAGATGCAGTCACTAATGTGCTTTAAGGAAAACATAATGGTGCAATCCGCCATTTGCTATTGCAGATTTTTAAGTGGTTCAATACCAGAACAAAACCAACAGTCTGGATAATCATGTTTTTCTTCCCCTCAAATATCTATATATTACCAATAATGAAAAAGCCCACATTACTTAAATACTAAATTATCAATATATGGTAATGCAAATATTTGCTAACTTTAAATACTGAAATAATTCAGAAGTGAAATAATCTAATCCTCATTATACCCTCAAAACTATGAATTTATATTTATCGTTTTACCCTAATTTTTATATATAGGTAAAATCTGATAAAAGTAAACTCAGTTTCTTTCACAGTATTTGCTTAAAGTATTCTAAACATTATCTTCAACTTTGATTTATGGTATCAGTTCAAATAAAGTAAAATCTCACATTTTAATGTATTAATTCACCATTTCAAACTATGATTTATATTTAAGATTTGAAATCAATGGAGCCTATTATAAAAATTTTCTTTGAGGTGTGAGTCAGTTTTCTTCCCTGTTAATGCCCTTTCCCTTTTCCTCTTGGCACTGATAATTCATCCCTTAATGTCTCACTGTTTTCTCTGAAAAGTTCCTTTTCTCTTCTGATAAAAAGTAAGCATTCCATGGGATTTTTACCAGACTACTTTTAAGACACACCACTGACCCTGATTTTGTTACTGTCAGGCTTTGTGCTGTAAGTGTGACAAATATTTCTTTCTCCCACCTGGCTACAATATGGTTAACTCGTGACAATACCGTTAACATGACATCAGACGATGGGTTCTTTGTTGTGATTCCTCTTTTGTTCTTTCAGGTTATTAGTTTTTGTTTAGGCTAACAGATACTTGAGGAGGGTAAACGGAACTGAACCGTATTTATGGTTTAATGGTAGGGTACACCTTAGCCTACAGTATAGAACACTCTCAATTTATTACACAGACAAATTGACAGAAAAGACCACAGGACATGTCATGCACCACATAAGACTGTCCATGCTTAGTATAAGTGAAGCAGGGTTTTATTGGTCATTCAAAAGGAACCAACAGCGTTAAAACTACAAGAGCGTAAGTCAGTGAAGTTTCGGAGTCTAACGTATCTGCTCCACTGCTGCCTGTCAGAACGGTGCATGCCTCCCTGTTGACAGTATCTTCTACGGTAACGTTTAAATAAATAAAACAATGAATTACAACAGCTACAAAAATGTTACTTGGTATTATAAAAGGCATAAAGCTTTAAAAGGCCAAATGTATGCAACGTAATGGTATTTCTCCTTCACTAGACCATTATGGACATATCCCTTGCACTAACTTTCTAGCTAGTTGGGATGGCTGAGTAAGAAAGGAAGACTTACCTTGATTAAAACATTAATATTATTTGTTATTTTCAATGCAACAACTTTAATCTTGTTCTATAAAAGGAAAACAACATTAAATTAAAATGCCAGTAACTTTTATGATATATTTCCCATTTAAAACTTGAATTCCACTTTTTCATAATCATTTCTACAGATAGGAAATTCATTGGCTTATATCTACAGATAATGCTTATTCCTATTTCTCGACTATTAACAAATGTGGCGATGGCAAAGCAGCAAATAACCTTTATCTTCCCTCAACAGGTCAGAACATCAAACTGTTAACTACAGTTCGTTTGAAAAACAAGTAAGGGACAGGTCATTGGCATGTACCAGTTGTTCAAAAGAAACTAGTTTACCTTACAGAAAGACACAAGGAAACTTAAAATATTTCATTAGGACTAGGATGAAGTAGGATGAAGACTGATCAAAATAGGTGAGATCAGGGAAAACCAAAGATCCCAACATAAACACAAGATATAGTTTGGTACAGAATTAATAGTTTAATACTTTTAATTTTAATGTAAACTAATGTTTGGGTTTCAAAAAGGTAAAATTTTAAAATGTCACAATCGCTAATCAAATATTTAAATAAAATGTGCTGCTAATGAGACCCCAGTAAAAGATCAGTATGTATCAAACTGTGGTAACAAACACTGGTCACAAACGTTGGAAACATTCAAGACAATTCAACAATGGTACAAGTTTCCTAGATAACTTAGCATATAGCTAAATATACAGTCTTCTAACACTGTATCTTCAACTTTTAGACTTAAATCATCTGTTCAAATAAAGTTGAATGTACACTTCAATATATGAATTCAGTCTGAATTTGTAATGAATGGTGGCTATTATAAAAATTTCTTAATGAGATATAACCCAGTATTCTTACCTCATCTGTTTTTAAGGCCTCGCCTGTTTTACCTTGGAGAGCCAAGCGAAGTTGTCTGATATAAACCTGCAGGCCCCGTGCAAAGTACTGCAGCCTAAATGAAGAAGTATTTATTAATTAACAAATCATCACTTCAACTCTGTTTTTAAATTTGAAGAAAACTACAGCCTTTACCAGTAAAGAGTAAATTTTGAGGGGGACTTTGTTTTAATTATCAATGTATGATCATAAGAGATACACAAATAAGTAAAATAGTTTGTCAAAAATTGGAAGAGATCCACACTCAACCTGGCAATGGAAACACTTCTAGAACTGGGTTAAGGAAGCTTGTTCCATTAACCTGCAAGGTTAACCTAAGTTAGAAACAACCCAGAACCATGGGTTAGAATCAGGTGGCCTGGATTCTCTTCCACTAGTCAAATGAAGCTCAAGTGACAGACACAAGTCACTTAATCTCTCTGTGTTTATCTGCTAACAAGGGACGGTGTCTGACCCATTTGCACTTAGGGTCCGGTTTAAAAATAAAACACAATTGTAAATTTTGCAAAGGATGTTGAGTAATCTTTTTTTCAAATTTATTTCCAGGTAGTATGTGTAGAAAAGTGCTACCATAACTCCAGCCTGCCGCCTTCTAGGAATTCTGCATGTTAACAATGTGGCATCACTTTTTTTTTTTTTCACTTTCAGAGTAATTTCCTAAGATGTTTGCTTCAGGTCACATGTTTCAGCAAGTAATAAACCTCTGCCTTACCAAAGCATAGGACAGTAACAGATGATACAGTAGCTTAAGATGAGCATTTGTTAACAATGATTTAATACAAAGTATCTTCCTGAGAAACAACTTAAATTGATTTCTCCAGTGGTGCTCCTCCAGCCACACTATAACATAATAAAACCCCTCTAAGATATTAAGAGCAGCTTCTGGTGCTAAGTTGCTTCAGTCATGTCCGACTCTGTGTGACCCCATAGACGGCAGCCCACCAGGTTCCTCCGCCCATGGGATTCTCCAGGCAAGAGTACTGGAGTGGACTGCCACTGCCTTCTCCGATTAAGAGAGGCTATAGTTTACCAAATACCCAGTATATGCCAGGCACTGTGCTTAAAGCTTTTCATTACTGTTGTTTAATTCTCTATAAGGTAGATGCTAGTATCTATAAATTTAACAGTTGAGGACAATTTGATTCCCACAACTCTATAAGGCAGGTGCTGTTATCTATAAATTGAACAGCTGAGGACAATTTAAGGTGTTAGGTCAGAGAACCCGCCCAATATCCTAAAGCAAGTAAGGAGAGCCAGAGTCCATTTCTGTAAAAGGCCATCTTCTGCCAAGCATTTGTCATGCCACCACAGCTGCATCTTTGTATACATTCCTGCTTTGTGGATCTTACACAAAGATCCACAAATGAGAATTTGTGGTTCTTTTGCATTGTAATAAGAAAGGGTGGGGGAAAAGCTCTTGCAAAATGAAAACAAAACCAAGGCAGCTTCAAGATAGCTTTCACCTTTAATAAGAACTGGGGCACTTCAATCATGTATCACCTGATTTTGAAATCTTTGAGCTTTTCTGCATTCAGCTTAGCTGTTAAGAAATCTGGAAGTTTTCGGCCCAACTGGTGAAAGCTATACAACAAACATTCCACATAACTGAACTGCAGCTTGGGCTCTTCGTTACCGGCGTTCTCCCCATTTTCTGCTTCTTCTGGAGGGAGAGGCATGTACTCCTAAGAAATGAAAATACAAGAGATATATGAGATCTGCTCTAGACTCTCTAATTATAAAACATATACTCAAGTAATTACAGGACACACTTTTAAGACATGAAACATTAAAAACTACCCAGATAAGAAATTTACATAAGATATCCCTTCTACATTTTGGATCAACGACCCAACTGGTCAACATTCCATATTAACCTATAGTATAGCTGTTGCTTCTACTGACGACAAAAGTAGCCAACCCAGCACTAGGCAGATGAAGGAACTGAAGTTCTGAGAATTTAGGTAAAAAACCAGCTGAAGAGTCAGGATTCAATCTAGGTTTGGCAAGAGCTGATGCTCCTAAAACAGAATTCTTAAAAACAGTTTCTTAAAAAACTGAAAAAAGAGTTACAGTATGATCCAGCAATTCTACTCCTGGGGAAATATCCAGAGAAAACCAATTCAGAAGATACATGCGTCCCAGTGTTCACAGCACTATTTACAATAGCCAAGATATGGAAGCGAGCTAATGCCCATCAACAGGCAAGCAGACAGGGTGTGGTGCCTCCCTGCACACACTGCAGTGCTCCTCAGCCGCAAGAAGCCGGGAGACGGTGCCACCTGCAGCCACAGGGACGGACCTAGGGATTGTTACTAAGCAAAGCATGTCAGAGGAAAACAAAGTCTCTAAGACGTTTGTCTCTTAAGGAAATTCCCAGAGGAAAACATAGGAATAAAGCTCCTCAACGTGGGTCATGGTAATAATGATTTTTTGGATATGACACCTAAATTGTAAGCCTCAAAATAAAAAACAATGATGACTTAATGACTTTATTTCTAGGCTGTTAAAGCTATTTGGCCCTGGGCAGTAACCGTGACGGTGCTCTGGAGCAAACATTAACAATATTTTGATGAAGAAATAGAAAAACTTATTATATAAATCTTATATTATATTTTGTCTAAAGCATCAACAACAGAAGAAGTGCAAAAGACCAAAACAGATTTTTTTTTAAAAAGTAGACAATTTTGTGGCCTGAGCCGCTAAGGACACTCGTTAGGATTATCACCTAAGTCACTTCCAAATCTGGCTCTGCGTCATCTGTAAATACTACAGCACTAAGCTCCGGGACACTACACTGACTATGCCATAAGGAAGGAAAAAAATTCTTACCAATAACTTATCAAATAGTTTCCTCAAATTTGTTTCTAGCTTTTCCATGTCACCACAAAATGAACTCATTTCGGCCAAGAGTTTTAATACCTAAAACACACAATTTACTGTTATTAGCATTCTTTTCTTTGAATGAGCAAGGGTTCTAAGATAATATTCTAGATAACTATTTAAGACTGCTTAGTTTTCAAACAGGCTTTTACAGAATCATAATGTTTGAATTGGAAAAAAAATTTAGAGATACAGCTCTGTTTTACTTTGAGGAAACTGAAGGTTGGAAAGAGAATGTAACTTGGCAAAGTCACGATACATGTGAGTGGCAGGGCAGATCCTGAAACCCTGACCTCGTGGCTCTCAATATGCCTGTGGGGATAAGGAAGGAAAGGAACACACACAACGCGCTCTGCTTCAGGACAATAATGTACCAGGAAGAGACGACGAGCAAGGGCTCTTCACTGCTAATATTTAGGCTGGGCCGCCTCTGCTATCAAATTCAGTCTCTGGACACTATCAAAGTATCAGTAACCGCCCCTGTTCCTGAGGTTCATCTCTGCTCTACTCAATCCCAGTCTGGTAAATCACACCCAGGACATGTGGAGCAGCCACAGCTAGGTGCACCGTGAGCCGCCCCTCCACTAGAGACCCAGGAGGGAGTGGCGTATTTCCATATTTCAGTTCAACTAAACAAACATCATCAGGCCCTTTTCAGAATCAGGCTCTACATTAGATTTTGGAGATTCCGAGAGGAATAAGGTTAAACTGGGGAGAAAGAAGTATTTTTATATGCTCTGAAAAAATGTGTATGTACATTATAGTCGATATAGAAGGGAGAGAGGGTAGTCAATTCTATTGGAGAAGGGATAAACGACATTTTGTGTTAATCTACTTAAACATGGCTCTATCAGTTATAGAGATAGGAACTGTCATGACTGAACAAAGTATTTAAAAGCATTAAGGCTATAAAGGTAGAGAATGACTATAATGAAAACTACAGGCATTGCTTTCCCACTACAGCAAACTCTCGATGAATCCATAAAGCAGTCCCATGTAATTAATCCTGGGACAGGTTGTTAGCTAGCCACCACCAGGCCTCAAATCTCTGAGCAATCAGATCAAGTTAGTGGTTTATATTCAGGTTGAAATATGGCAATGCCTTTTCAGTGCTAAAGCCAGAAATTTTCTCTTACCTCCAACTGTATATCAAGACCTTCCACTGGGGTAGTCAAGGAGCTGAGGTTAGGGAGAACTTGCTCACAGAAATAAGTCACAAACCTTGTGGAATGAACATTTTTCTGTAAAAACCCAGAGAATATTGACTTGTTAAAAAAAAATACATATCCTCTCAAATTTAATAGGCGAATGTCAATCAATAAATGCTCAGTATCAAAGCATCAAGTACTACAGCTAAAATACAATGGGGGAGCATATCCCAGAGCGTCTCATCAGTAACCTCAACAGACAGCATATACTTGGTTGCAAAGTAATCTGGAGCACGGGACTTTTATACATCTTCAAACTCTTTGATTCTAAGGTCAAATTGTGTGGGAAACTTCATTGTTGAATTTTCGAGTATACATTTCCCCAAAAGGATAGCTCCTTTAAATTGCGTTTTTTAAACTTTGCTAGATACATCTCAAAAGATTCAGTGCCTGAGGAGGCCCAAAGCCAGAGAGAAAATGGCAAACTTACCTATAACAACAATCTAGACAATTTAAGAAAAGAAGTTAGATTACTAAACGGTTTTAAAAACTCAGTGAACACTACAAAGTAGGACATAAAATTCTCAAGCCTTTTCAGAAGTCTCCAGGCGAGACTTCAAAGAGACTTCTTGCTGCCTTGGGCTCTTCACCTAGGCCTGCGTAAAACAAATGACTGCTTCACTTTAATGCAGCGCTTTGAGGAGAATGGTCAAGTGTGTATCTACACAATTACAAGCCAACAGAGTAATCAAAATACTAGCTATACAGAAGAAAGAGCTCACAGAGAAGAGGGGTACCGCCTGCCGAGTGCACTGCAAAAGCCTGTCCACACAGTCAGGGTCCGAGGGGTTGAAGGTTTGCTCCAGGTCAGCCTGCTCAGCCACCAACTCTACCAGTTGCTGCCTTCCACTCACTGTCTGTAAGCTTTTCAACCCAGACAGTATCTTCATGAACAGGACAAATTCTTCACCAGTCACATCTTCTAGCACCTGGAAAGAGACCATTCAGAACAGTTACTAGTACCTTTATCACTTCAATGGAAAAGAAAGTGCAATAGTGAAACTGCATAGCAGATTAGTTTTGCAGAAGTCAGTTTGCTGACTTCTGAAACACTGAGGAGAGAACACCTTCAAGCTTCGGTCGGCTCAGCTGCAGGATAAGCCACGCACTCTCAACGGTGCACTACACTGTTGCCAAGGGAACACCACTTAGTTCCTGGGAAATTTCACTCTTTTTTTACGTCTAAAGCACAGATGTACATATAGTACATGAACAGATATACAGTATATATGCAGTGTTAAAAATTTCATGGGAGAGTGGCTAAGGATACTATTTAAATCTAAAATATCTAAAAAGGCTCTTCAGGGGCTGATAGCAAAAACAAAAAAAAAAATCATGAAGATCTGGCAATAAACTGTTAAATCAGATTCAGTTCCTTATATTTAAAGCAGCCTCATTCACATAACATGGTAATTACACACAAAACAGGAAAAGCCAGTGTCTCTCAGTCATGTCCTACTCTTTGCCACCCCATGGACTTTATAGTGTGGAATTCTCCAGGCCAGAATACTGGAGTGGGTAGCCTTTCCCTTCTCCAGGGGATCTTCCCAACCCAGGGATCGAACCCAGGTCTCCCGCACTGCAGGCGGATTCTTTACCAGCTGAGCCACCAGGGAACACAAACAGAACAGGAGACCATGCAAAGGTGCAGTCCTCTGTATCCTCTGTATTGGTGGGTCTAAGCCTCTCTGTTCACTGACCAAAGGAGCAAGCAATCAAGACATATCCCACCAGACACAAAAGTGAAATACACAGCTTTCTCTCTCACTGAAGAAATCTTACCAATAAGCAAGTGAGTGGTGCCATTAGATACAACGCTGAATTTTCCTGAACATATAAAAATAAACTATTCACAAACTTTGGTGCTGTTTGAATGAAAAGTTAATTGTGGCACACCTTTCAAATCTGAGCAACTGTAACTCTGCTAGTGCTGGGTGCACAGACAAATAAGCGTGGTCTAATGGCAACCCACTCCAGTGTTCTTGCCTGGAGAATCTCAGGGACAGAGGAGCCTGGTGGGTTGCCGTCTGTGGGGTCGCACAGAGTTGGACGTGACTGAAGCGACTTAGCATAGCATAGCCTGAGCTTATAGTGTCATGGAACAGTATAGAACCACAGGTTATTTCAAGGTGATTTCATTTCCATTTTGAAATGATTCAGAATCCTATGGCTGAATATCCTAAAATGAGGGAGACAGGTGGGAAATAAGTAAAATTTCCTGAAGGAAATGATTCATTCAGAGACCTGATGAATGCAGAGATTCTGAGGATAATACCACAGTGGATTTATATGTGATCAAACCCTTTAGAGTAACACAATAATTCATCATTACAAGTGCTGCTGCTGCTGTTCATCACTAAGTCGTGTCTGACTCTGTGCAACCCCAGGGACTGCAGCACGCCAGGCTCTGTGTCCCTCACCATCTCCCGGAGTTCGCCCAAGTTCATGTCCATTGATCAGTGATGCCATCCAACCATCTCATCCTCTACCGCCCCCTTCTCCTTTTGTCTTTTCCACTTGCCATTAAAGTGACCAAAGTGCAAAATACAACAGAAGAAAATCTTGACGTTCTATAATGGTTCTTACGGGATATATGATCTTATAAACAAGCTATGTGTAGCACTGATGAACAGTGCTAACATCAACTATGTTCCTGTGCATCAGAGAAGTTCACTAAAAGATAACGGAAGCGTACCTTTTTGGATTCAGTTAGTATAAGCTCCTCGACCTCCTTTGTTAAGACTTCATCTGGTAAAGTCTTAAGTTTTGTAGAAAGGAATTTAATTGCTCGTTCTCTAACAATATCTTCTCCTTGAAGTATCTGGCTGAACAAGCCACCTAAAGTCCCTGCAAAACAAGACAGGTGCATCTGGGAAGTCGATTCTATATGGAAATGACATCCTTCAGGTTAACTGGAATTATAGCATTTCTTTTCAAGTGAATTACTATACATCATGAATATCACTGTTACTGGTTAAACCAGTCTAAAATTTCTACAGTCTCAACCATAAGAGGGATCATACACTTTGTTCATGGATTCAGAATCAGCTTGAGCATGACATTCCTTTTCTATGATTATTAATAGTAAATAATACTATAATACTATTAATTCATCAAAAAGAATAGTATTCTATGATTATTAATAGTAAATAATACTATTAATTCATCAAAAAAGAATACTGTTCCAAAAAAATTTTTTTTTTGATGAATTCTTTCAAGTGGGAAACAGTTTTTCCAACATATTTCTAAGGGAAAAGTTTGGTCTGTTTTAAAAATTATTTGTTGGTTTTTGAGTCATCTTGACTCAACATCTTGAGCTAATAAGCTGCTTTTTATCCCCCCTGAGAACACTTAGAATTTTTATGAAACAGATGTCTGGGTAATTCCCAGACTTTACCCTTAATGAGAAATGCCAAACTCTCCAATTTTTTAGGACATCAAACACAATTCAGAACAAGAAGTGGCCTTACCTTTTGCATCCATCTTAAATATACTTAAGAGGGCGTTGTTCACTAAGTTAAATTCTGCAGAGTCATCTGGATAGAGAGAGAGAGGTACAGTGTATAATCTGCTTCATTTTCAAACTTGAGCCTCAACACAGTTTGTCACAGATTACACTGAGAGGAGACATAAACGAAGCATTTATCTCAGGCACCAAGAAAATACATCTTTCCTGTAAGAGTAGAGACCTTGATCTGTGATCTCTCCTGTCANATTGTGTGGGAAACTTCATTGTTGAATTTTCGAGTATACATTTCCCCAAAAGGATAGCTCCTTTAAATTGCGTTTTTTAAACTTTGCTAGATACATCTCAAAAGATTCAGTGCCTGAGGAGGCCCAAAGCCAGAGAGAAAATGGCAAACTTACCTATAACAACAATCTAGACAATTTAAGAAAAGAAGTTAGATTACTAAACGGTTTTAAAAACTCAGTGAACACTACAAAGTAGGACATAAAAATTCTCAAGCCTTTTCAGAAGTCTCCAGGCGAGACTTCAAAGAGACTTCTTGCTGCCTTGGGCTCTTCACCTAGGCCTGCGTAAAACAAATGACTGCTTCACTTTAATGCAGCGCTTTGAGGAGAATGGTCAAGTGTGTATCTACACAATTACAAGCCAACAGAGTAATCAAAATACTAGCTATACAGAAGAAAGAGCTCACAGAGAAGAGGGGTACCGCCTGCCGAGTGCACTGCAAAAGCCTGTCCACACAGTCAGGGTCCGAGGGGTTGAAGGTTTGCTCCAGGTCAGCCTGCTCAGCCACCAACTCTACCAGTTGCTGCCTTCCACTCACTGTCTGTAAGCTTTTCAACCCAGACAGTATCTTCATGAACAGGACAAATTCTTCACCAGTCACATCTTCTAGCACCTGGAAAGAGACCATTCAGAACAGTTACTAGTACCTTTATCACTTCAATGGAAAAGAAAGTGCAATAGTGAAACTGCATAGCAGATTAGTTTTGCAGAAGTCAGTTTGCTGACTTCTGAAACACTGAGGAGAGAACACCTTCAAGCTTCGGTCGGCTCAGCTGCAGGATAAGCCACGCACTCTCAACGGTGCACTACACTGTTGCCAAGGGAACACCACTTAGTTCCTGGGAAATTTCACTCTTTTTTTACGTCTAAAGCACAGATGTACATATAGTACATGAACAGATATACAGTATATATGCAGTGTTAAAAATTTCATGGGAGAGTGGCTAAGGATACTATTTAAATCTAAAATATCTAAAAAGGCTCTTCAGGGGCTGATAGAAAAAAAAAAAAAAAAAAAAAAAAAATCATGAAAATCTGGCAATAAACTGTTAAATCAGATTCAGTTCCTTATATTTAAAGCAGCCTCATTCACATAACATGGTAATTACACACAAAACAGGAAAAGCCAAAGTCTCTCAGTCATGTCCTACTCTTTGCCACCCCATGGACTTTATAGTGTGGAATTCTCCAGGCCAGAATACTGGAGTGGGTAGCCTTTCCCTTCTCCAGGGGATCTTCCCAACCCAGGGATCGAACCCAGGTCTCCCGCACTGCAGGCGGATTCTTTACCAGCTGAGCCACCAGGGAACACAAACAGAACAGGAGACCATGCAAAGGTGCAGTCCTCTGTATCCTCTGTATCGGTGGGTCTAAGCCTCTCTGTTCACTGACCAAAGGAGCAAGCAATCAAGACATATCCCACCAGACACAAAAGTGAAATACACAGCTTTCTCTCTCACTGAAGAAATCTTACCAATAAGCAAGTGAGTGGTGCCATTAGATACAACGTTGAATTTTCCTGAACATATAAAAATAAACTATTCCCAAACTTTGGTGCTGTTTGAATGAAAAGTTAATTGTGGCACACCTTTCAAATCTGAGCAACTGTAACTCTGCTAGTGCTGGGTGCACAGACAAATAAGCGTGGTCTAATGGCAACCCACTCCAGTGTTCTTGCCTGGAGAATCTCAGGGACAGAGGAGCCTGGTGGGTTACCGTCTGTGGGGTCGCACAGAGTTGGACGTGACTGAAGCGACTTAGCATAGCATAGCCTGAGCTTATAGTGTCATGGAACAGTATAGAACCACAGGTTATTTCAAGGTGATTTCATTTCCATTTTGAAATGATTCAGAATCCTATGGCTGAATATCCTAAAATGAGGGAGACAGGTGGGAAATAAGTAAAATTTCCTGAAGGAAATGATTCATTCAGAGACCTGATGAATGCAGAGATTCTGAGGATAATACCACAGTGGATTTATATGTGATCAAACCCTTTAGAGTAACACAATAATTCATCATTACAAGTGCTGCTGCTGCTGTTCATCACTAAGTCGTGTCTGACTCTGTGCAACCCCAGGGACTGCAGCACGCCAGGCTCTGTGTCCCTCACCATCTCCCGGAGTTCGCCCAAGTTCATGTCCATTGATCAGTGATGCCATCCAACCATCTCATCCTCTACCGCCCCCTTCTCCTTTTGTCTTTTCCACTTGCCATTAAAGTGACCAAAGTGCAAAATACAACAGAAGAAAATCTTGACGTTCTATAATGGTTCTTACGGGATATATGATCTTATAAACAAGCTATGTGTAGCACTGATGAACAGTGCTAACATCAACTATGTTCCTGTGCATCAGAGAAGTTCACTAAAAGATAACGGAAGCGTACCTTTTTGGATTCAGTTAGTATAAGCTCCTCGACCTCCTTTGTTAAGACTTCATCTGGTAAAGTCTTAAGTTTTGTAGAAAGGAATTTAATTGCTCGTTCTCTAACAATATCTTCTCCTTGAAGTATCTGGCTGAACAAGCCACCTAAAGTCCCTGCAAAACAAGACAGGTGCATCTGGGAAGTCGATTCTATATGGAAATGACATCCTTCAGGTTAACTGGAATTATAGCATTTCTTTTCAAGTGAATTACTATACATCATGAATATCACTGTTACTGGTTAAACCAGTCTAAAATTTCTACAGTCTCAACCATAAGAGGGATCATACACTTTGTTCATGGATTCAGAATCAGCTTGAGCATGACATTCCTTTTCTATGATTATTAATAGTAAATAATACTATAATACTATTAATTCATCAAAAAGAATAGTATTCTATGATTATTAATAGTAAATAATACTATTAATTCATCAAAAAAGAATACTGTTCCAAAAAAATTTTTTTTTTGATGAATTCTTTCAAGTGGGAAACAGTTTTTCCAACATATTTCTAAGGGAAAAGTTTGGTCTGTTTTAAAAATTATTTGTTGGTTTTTGAGTCATCTTGACTCAACATCTTGAGCTAATAAGCTGCTTTTTATCCCCCCTGAGAACACTTAGAATTTTTATGAAACAGATGTCTGGGTAATTCCCAGACTTTACCCTTAATGAGAAATGCCAAACTCTCCAATTTTTTAGGACATCAAACACAATTCAGAACAAGAAGTGGCCTTACCTTTTGCATCCATCTTAAATATACTTAAGAGGGCGTTGTTCACTAAGTTAAATTCTGCAGAGTCATCTGGATAGAGAGAAAGCGGTACAGTGTATAATCTGCTTCATTTTCAAACTTAAGCCTCAACACAGTTTGTCACAGATTACACTGAGAGGAGACATAAACTAAGCATTTATCTCAGGCACCAAGAAAATACATCTTTCCTGTAAGAGTAGAGACCTTGATCTGTGATCTCTCCTGTAAGGGTAGAGACCCTGATCTAGTGAGCTCTCCTGTAAGGGTAGAGACCCTGATCTCCTGTGCCTGGCCAGCGTTTATGCTAAGATGGTAACATGGCACAGTTGAGAAACTATAGGGAACTGGGGATGAAACTGCAATGCATCACAATGCCCCGGGGAGTCCAATCATTACATCTTCACAAACAGAATCACAACAAAACTAGAAGCCAGACGGCCAGAAGTCATTAAACTGCAAACTAACGGAATGAAAAAAGAATTTAAATTTCTATCAGAGGCAAATCTTCAGGGGGAAAAAAAAAAGAATCATTATTTCAGAGAAGTTACATTTAGATAAAAGGGTAATAATAAAATTCCTTACCTGTTTGCAAAAGTTGGGTTAGTATATCTGCCACTCGGGGGAGATTTTCTCCAGTGGCAAACTGAGGCAGCTCTTTAATTGCCTGCCGTCGAATCTGAACATAATTTCAAACAAAAAATTAACCAAATACTATCATGAATAAAAACAACAACCTCGACCTTTAAAGAGGACAAAAAGCACAAGAGAAACCGTAGTTACCGGCATAGGAGCCACAAAAATATAAAACATGAGATTTTCAGTTTTAGAGATAATTTACTCCACTTTAATATTCAAGCTTCACAGAATACTAAAACAAAATGTGGTGGAAAGGGATTTTAAATACAATTCTCTGACTCGAGTAGACAGACCTGAGATCATAAACAGCCTATATGTTGACTACATACAATCGTTGGGTTTTTACTACTACCTGTGGGCACACCATACAGCATCCCTCAAGAATGGCTGCAGAAGCCAAGGTCATGGCTAGAACGACTTACTTTAGGATTTTCAGTATGCAAATTTGTGGATATATTCTGTGTACTTAATTCCAAATACAGGATCTTGGCTCATCTAGTTTAATATAAAAATTCAAATTATGCATGAAATGTTGATGATTCACTAATTTCATTTGAAAAGCCAGGGGCTAATAGTTGAAATTTCTTAGGAACTTGTATCAGCAGCCAGAAATGCTAATGGTTAATTCTGTTCCAAGGAAAAACTACTCCTTTTTATTCCAGTAATCACATATAATTATTTCACAGTTCAATTATTTTTCTGATATGAAAAATATTTAGGGGTGTTGAAACTATATTTTATGCTGCAATGCTATTATTATTTTAAATATCCAAGAAAGCATAAATTGACTAGAAGCTAAAGCTAGTCTGATTTCATATGCACTTTGCCTAACAATCTACGAAAAAGATGTGAGCCACACTGTTTTCAACAGTGGATAATAAATAAGCAAAATGAAGTATCTTGTATGCATTTTTCACAACTGAAAGGTGGTGAAAGAGCTGATACGTTTTCTCACATGTAGACTGAAGCCTTGGGATGTCGTCCCACCAGACCAGACCCGACGGCAGTATTTTATCGTGCACTAGTATGACTGCTATTTCAGTTACATTAGCTACACACAGAAAATGTCTGAAAGTGGCAAAAGCAACATCTGAAAACTTGTTGAAAGTATCAGCCATAAACGTACCGATACGTCTTCATCTTCACAGAGGTCTAACTGTGCATTGATAGCAGAATCAGCCAATTCTGGAAAATGCTTAAAGAATTTTGGAATAAACTGAGCTGCTAATCTTTTTTCCTTGGTACCACCTTTGACACCATCCAGTATCACTTGATAAGCATCTTTATGCTGAAACAAAAGAATAAAGCAGAAAAGAAATACACTTTTGAAGAATGGGAAGCTAAACAAACTTCCTTGAGTTTGCTCTAAGTTAGTAAAATTTCACACAGGCTAAGAAATAGGGCTCATTCGGGGAGTTTTACTGCTTAAATTTAACAGCTACCTTCCTACTATCTGCTCCCTGCCCTTCATTTTTTCTTTGTGATTTGGGAAAGAGAGAAGAATGATACTAATTTTATGTGGAAAAAAAGAGGTTTGTTATGTACTAACACTTCTTCATTTAGTGATTAACTGTTCTTAGTCTTGTGACTCTATCATGCTTTAAAATTTTGTAATAAACAGAATAAACACAACTGCACTCATCTCACATGCGAGCAAAGTAATGCTGAAAATTCTCCAAGCTAGGGTTCAACAGTATGTGAGCCGAGAAAATTCCAGATGTTCAAGCTGGATTGAGAAAAGGCAGAAGAATCAGAGATCAAATTGCCGACATCTGTTGGATCACAGAAAATACAAGAGAATTCCAGAAAAACATCTACCTCTGCTTCACTGACTACATTAAAGCCTTTGGCTATGTGGATTGCAACAAACTGTGGAAAATTCTTTAAGAGATGGGCATACCAGACCATCTGACCTGCCTCCTGAGAAACCTGGATGCGGGTCAGGAAGCAACAGTTAGAACTGGACATGGAACAACAGACTGGCTCCAGACTGGGAAAGGAGTCCGTCAGTGCTGTACACTGTCACCCCGTTTGTTTAACTTCTGTGCAGAGCACATCATGAGAAACGCTGGGCTGGATGAAGCACAAGCTGGAATCAAGACTGCCAGGAGAAATATCAATAGCCTCAGATATGCAGATGACTCCACCCTTATGGCAGAAAGTGAAGAGGAACTAGAGCCTCTTGATGAAAGTGAAAGAGGAGAGTGAAAAAGCTGGCTTAACACTCAACACTCAAAAAACTAAGATCATGGCATTTGGTCCCATCACTTCATGGCAAACAGATGGGGAAACAATGGAAACAGTGATAGACTTTATATTTTTGGGGGGCTCCAAAATCACTGCAGATGGTGACTGCAGCCGTGAAATTAAAAGACACTTGCTCCTTGGAAGAAAAAGCTATGACCAACCTAGATGGCATATTTGAAAAACAGAGACATTTACTTTGCTGACAAAGGTCTGTCTAGTCAAAGCTATGGTTTTTCCAGTAGTCACGTATGGATGTGAGAGCTGGACCATAAAGAAAGCTAAGTGCAGAAGAACTGATGCTTTTGAACTGTGGTGTTGAAGAACACCCTTGAGACTCTCTTGGACTGCAAAGGAGATCTAACCAGTCCAGCCTAAAGGAAATCAGTCCTGAATATTCATTGGAAGGACTGATGCTGAAGCTGAAGCTCCAATACTTTGGCCACCTGATGTGAAGAACTGACTCACTGGAAAAGACCCTGATGCTGGGAAAGACTGAAGGCAGGAAGAGAAGGGGACGACAGAAAATGAGACATTTGGATGGATGGCATCACCAACTGGATGGACATGAGTTTGAGTAAACTCTGGAAGTTCATGATGGACAGGGAAGCATGGCGTGCTGCAGTCCATGGGTTGCAAAGAGTCTGACATGACTGAGCAACTGAACAGACTGAAAAAACACAGTTCTCAAATAATTGTGTTACATTTAGATATACTGATCTATTTTCAGTGAGCACACTGCACAAGGCAGAATATATTCCTGAAATTAAGCAACAAGAGAAAAGTTAGGAAGATTTTACCTGTTTTAGAATATAAAAGTGGTAATTTTTTCTGCATGCCCAAATGTCACACACTTAACTTTTCTTTAAGTAATACATTCAAAGTTCGTTTGTTTCCTTTAAAAAAAATTTCAGAAGTGCTTGCACTTAGATACTCATAATATGAAGAGTCAACAAATTCCCAGTCCCCATGTCACACCTGCCTCCAAACTAGCCCTTTTATTAATGGATCAAGCTGGGAAACAAAGCAATACATATCATGACTACAGAAAACTTTTAATTACTAGAAAACCTTAAACATACCACTAAACCAAATATGTACACAGCATCGTATTTACTCTGTAAAAGGCAATCCTTTAAATGCTTTAGATAAGTAAGTGGATGACTGAAGAACATCCAGTAGATTAGACTCAAGGTAAAAAAAAGGCAGGGTGCAAAGTTATTTAGCTTCATTGGACTCTCAATTAAGGACACTATTTTTTAAAAAATAATCAGAAATACAGTGTTTCATGTATCAAAAGGCTATGGTCACAATTAGATCTTTGAACGGTACAGATTTTAATATATACATATTTACTAGATTAATGACAACTCCTCNGGGTTCAACAGTATGTGAGCCGAGAAAATTCCAGATGTTCAAGCTGGATTGAGAAAAGGCAGAAGAATCAGAGATCAAATTGCCGACATCTGTTGGATCACAGAAAATACAAGAGAATTCCAGAAAAACATCTACCTCTGCTTCACTGACTACATTAAAGCCTTTGGCTATGTGGATTGCAACAAACTGTGGAAAATTCTTTAAGAGATGGGCATACCAGACCATCTGACCTGCCTCCTGAGAAACCTGGATGCGGGTCAGGAAGCAACAGTTAGAACTGGACATGGAACAACAGACTGGCTCCAGACTGGGAAAGGAGTCCGTCAGTGCTGTACACTGTCACCCCGTTTGTTTAACTTCTGTGCAGAGCACATCATGAGAAACGCTGGGCTGGATGAAGCACAAGCTGGAATCAAGACTGCCAGGAGAAATATCAATAGCCTCAGATATGCAGATGACTCCACCCTTATGGCAGAAAGTGAAGAGGAACTAGAGCCTCTTGATGAAAGTGAAAGAGGAGAGTGAAAAAGCTGGCTTAACACTCAACACTCAAAAAACTAAGATCATGGCATTTGGTCCCATCACTTCACGGCAAACAGATGGGGAAACAATGGAAACAGTGATAGACTTTATATTTTTGGGGGGCTCCAAAATCACTGCAGATGGTGACTGCAGCCGTGAAATTAAAAGACACTTGCTCCTTGGAAGAAAAAGCTATGACCAACCTAGATGGCATATTTGAAAAACAGAGACATTTACTTTGCTGACAAAGGTCTGTCTAGTCAAAGCTATGGTTTTTCCAGTAGTCACGTATGGATGTGAGAGCTGGACCATAAAGAAAGCTAAGTGCAGAAGAACTGATGCTTTTGAACTGTGGTGTTGAAGAACACCCTTGAGACTCTCTTGGACTGCAAAGGAGATCTAACCAGTCCAGCCTAAAGGAAATCAGTCCTGAATATTCATTGGAAGGACTGATGCTGAAGCTGAAGCTCCAATACTTTGGCCACCTGATGTGAAGAACTGACTCACTGGAAAAGACCCTGATGCTGGGAAAGACTGAAGGCAGGAAGAGAAGGGGATGACAGAAAATGAGACATTTGGATGGCATCACCAACTGGATGGACATGAGTTTGAGTAAACTCTGGAAGTTCATGATGGACAGGGAAGCATGGCGTGCTGCAGTCCATGGGTTGCAAAGAGTCTGACATGACTGAGCAACTGAACAGACTGAAAAAACACAGTTCTCAAATAATTGTGTTACATTTAGATATACTGATCTATTTTCAGTGAGCACACTGCACAAGGCAGAATATATTCCTGAAATTAAGCAACAAGAGAAAAGTTAGGAAGATTTTACCTGTTTTAGAATATAAAAGTGGTAATTTTTTCTGCATGCCCAAATGTCACACACTTAACTTTTCTTTAAGTAATACATTCAAAGTTCGTTTGTTTCCTTTAAAAAAAATTTCAGAAGTGCTTGCACTTAGATACTCATAATATGAAGAGTCAACAAATTCCCAGTCCCCATGTCACACCTGCCTCCAAACTAGCCCTTTTATTAATGGATCAAGCTGGGAAACAAAGCAATACATATCATGACTACAGAAAACTTTTAATTACTAGAAAACCTTAAACATACCACTAAACCAAATATGTACACAGCATCGTATTTACTCTGTAAAAGGCAATCCTTTAAATGCTTTAGATAAGTAAGTGGATGACTGAAGAACATCCAGTAGATTAGACTCAAGGTAAAAAAAAGGCAGGGTGCAAAGTTATTTAGCTTCATTGGACTCTCAATTAAGGACACTATTTTTTAAAAAATAATCAGAAATACAGTGTTTCATGTATCAAAAGGCTATGGTCACAATTAGATCTTTGAACGGTACAGATTTTAATATATACATATTTACTAGATTAATGACAACTCCTCCTATCTTAAACATTAATACCAACCCCTAAATAACAGAAATTTCTGTGAATAAGGATAGCTTCCTCATGAAATGCAGACACAAAATCAGTCTTCAGGAATTACTACTTCAAAAGTATTATCACCCACTTTTTCGTGCAAAGGTTCAAAAAAAAATCATGGCTGACTTCTCTGCCACGTTACACTCCTGCAGCTTGCTCCAAAGCTTCTGAAAAGTGGAAATGTTAGTCGCTCAGTGTTAAACTCAAAGTGTCAGGTGCTCAGTCATGTCCGGCTCTCTGACACTGCATGGACCGCCAGGCTCCTCTGCCTGTGGGGTTTCCCAGGCAAGAATACTACTGGAGTGGGTTGCTACTCCTTTCTCCAGGGGATCTTCCTGACCCAGGGATCCAACCCAGGTCTCCTGCTCTGCAGTCGGATTCTTTATGGTTTGAAAGTAAAGGCTTCCCACTAGGGAAGCCCTCAGTAGATGTCATAAAATCAAAGTCTGGAACCATCTGACATCCTTATTTTTTGCAGAGTTATCAATCCAATTTCCTTTAACTTGAATTTCAAGCTTTACTTAGAAAGACCTTTGAATTGTCTAAAATTCACTGTCTAAAAGTAAATAAAGAATTCCTGCTTGAAACAACCCATCCCTCTACCAAGGGAAAAAATATCTGGAATAGAACAAAAAGGGATCACCAGCAACATTTGCTGGAAGCCTGCAAGGGGCTGTGGAATGCCGCACAGTAATCCTGTGAGTCAGGTGTCACCACTCTCCCTATTTTTCAGATGAGAAAACCACCAAGGCTCAGAAAAGTGCAGTAATTTGTCCAGAACCACACAGTTATAAGTAGCAGATCCAGGACCCAAACATGGCTCTGATGGGTTTTTAAGTCACGATCTGTGTCTAATACCAAGCTTCTTTAATCGGAATCTTTCAAATTAGTATCCTGAGATCTTAATTAACAAAAGAGGAGAGAAAGAAAAGCTTGCCAGATTCAGGGTTGTCAAAGGTAATTTGAGTCCTAAATACAGGCTTCACACAAGCATGTAAATTGGAATGTATTATCCTAAACAGCAACACCTTTGGAAAGTTAAGACATTTTAACATCGTTAAACTATCATTAATAGTCATCAGTTTTATCAAATAATTTCCCAGACATTATTAACAGACTTTAAGTATCCTTTATGAAATGCAAAATAAAATTATATTCTTCTTTGCCAGCCTTTTAAATTATCTGTTTTTCAACTGAAGTATATACAGACTTTTGAACAGAAATCTCCCTCAAGTAGTTACTACTTCTGGTTTTCAAAGAAGAAACAAGATATAAGTGACATTTTCAGTGATCACAGTGATTCAGTAACAAGTAGGTGTGTAAACACAATAAAATGTTTCACATTCTACACAGCACCGTGCATTTTCCTTTTCCAACAGCTGCATATTTTAGCTAGATAAATGATTTATGATCCTAATAAGAGGCTTTAATTGTAAACATTTTTAATACATTTCTAAAACTATATTTATCTATGATTTTAATATCTAATAAGAGCAAACACAAAAGAAATCACTAAAATATTTTCAAGTAAAAAAGTTACAATTTGATTCACATTTGGTAGACACATTCTAAAAGAAAAACCTTCTAATTATGACTGTGGAATCACACCTGATAAGCAGCAGTGACGTGCAAAGTAAAGCCACTGCTTTAGAGAAGAAAGGATGCAGTTCCAACAAATTTCCCAAGTATGACCTTTAGAGAAGATGGATAAACTAAGCTATATTACTTCCTTCCCTAGACTCAATTAAACTTAGTTTGTGTATTAAACTGTTAACACTTCTACATATTTTTGAGGGATTATGAACTTGGTTGGTCTTTGATTTTAGCTTAAGCATGCCAGAAAAAAGTAGCAAAAGAATGCTATTTCATGAAACGTAAGTCAGTGAAGTTTATCCTGTTCTACCCTTAGAGCCAATACCCCCCTGTGCAAGAGAACACAAGGGAAATCAGAGTTCAGGTGTCATACTGGTCAGATCTTACCTCAGCCATTGCCACAATCCCTCCAATAGCTGTTTAGTTTTCCTTTTAAGTTTTTCTCAACTACATAACATAAAACTAAATATTTACAATTTAAAGTTAAGTACATTCATAAAAAGTTGAGACAAAATTTAATGATGGGCCACAGCATGTTCTTTTATGGCCTGTTGGGGACCAGGAAGAGGGCTTAGAGAGGGAGAGGAGACACAGTNTTTTCTCAACTACATAACATAAAACTAAATATTTACAATTTAAAGTTAAGTACATTCATAAAAAGTTGAGACAAAATTTAATGATGGGCCACAGCATGTTCTTTTATGGCCTGTTGGGGACCAGGAAGAGGGCTTAGAGAGGGAGAGGAGACACAGTGGAGGGAGGGGGCAGACAGCGCGAGCTACCAGGGGAGAGACCACGCAAGGACCGGACTTCTGAGGTGCTAAATAATGCTTCACTTAGAATTTATGGGCTGCAGTTTGCTCCCAGAACATACATGGTCATGGTTTAAATACTGAGTATGTGTGTTTAAAGTTCCCTTCTTCATTAAGACAGACTCCTTGGAAACAAGGGCTATGTGGTAAATATGTACCTGTTCGTTCCTTGACCGTATTCCTTCCAACGTTCTACAGAAGGCATAGGACGAGGCAGGGAGAGAAACCAGAAAATACAAGAATTTAACCTGGGCAGTCCCCTCACTGGCAGCTCCCTGAGCAACGGTGGAACTCACCTCTTTAAAAAAGGGTGAAAATCCAAATAAAGTTAGAAGGAAGTTCTAGACTAAGAAACTCAAACATGGTTTCAAAAGTGTCCAGAGAAGTGTGTGTGAGTTGCTCAGTCGTGTCAGACTTTTTGCGAACACATACTCTGTCCGTGGAATTTTCCAGGCAGGGACACTGGAGTGGGTTGCCATTCCCTGCTCCAGAGAATCTTNATCTTTGCTTGCTGCCAGAGTTAGGACCACCTGATTGTGCTTCATATTCAAGAGGCTAATAACTAACTGACATCATATACCCTTATTGATAAGAGTTTGTAAAACACAAGTTTAAACTAAAAAAAAAAGGAAGTTGGAAAACAGCTATAAAATGATGACATTTTTATTACAAAAAGCATACAAAACAAAGTTACACGTATTCATATTGAACAGTCAAGATTGAAACATCAAGCTATGTAATAGATGGTAAATTTCAAACCCAGATTCACTTGTGCAGAACATACACAGACAATGGTTACAAAACAGTTCCTGGGACCTTGTGTGGCTCATTAGATTAAGGATATTTTAAACTATTAGGAAGTAGGAGAGGAGGAGTTGGTGAGGGTTTTTTGAAAGAGAAATCTTAGACTTTCCAGGTGGGCTCAGCGGTAAAGAATCCACCTGTCAATGCAAGAGGCACAACAGACTCAGGAGTGATCCCTGGGNTGTGCAGAACATACACAGACAATGGTTACAAAACAGTTCCTGGGACCTTGTGTGGCTCATTAGATTAAGGATATTTTAAAATATTAGGAAGTAGGAGAGGAGGAGTTGGTGAGGGTTTTTTGAAAGAGAAATCTTGGACTTTCCAGGTGGGCTCAGCGGTAAAGAATCCACCTGTCAATGCAAGAGGCACAACAGACTCAGGAATGATCCCTGGGTCGGGAAGATCCCCTGGAGGAGGAAATGGCAATCTGCTCCAGTATTCTCACCTGGGAAATGCTTAGACCCATGAGCCTGTTGGGCTACAGTCGATGGGGTTGCAAACAGTCGGACATGACTTAGCCACTGAACAACCAAATGGGGTGGGGAATAAAGAGCAGAAAGGCAGGATGGGAAGCAGGTTCCACCCGGAGCAGAGATCAGGGTGAAAATTGAGTTTAGTGTTTGTGTTCACATGTGGGAATGGACAATTTAATTTCTGAATTGAAGACTATCTTTTAACTAAAAGCAAGTAAAAAAGTTATGGCTCTGCTAGAATTTTTCTCTAGTGTCTGTACAAGATTTCTCTACCTTGATAAATTTTAACGAGATAGTGAAAGGCAGTAACAAAGGTGTATGTTGATCACATTCACTGCATTAGGTACTCAATATAGTGTTAAGTGTATGTGTAAAAATAGGGAAGTGATCTGGGGCAGGAAGTGAGGCTGTGTTTTCAAAGGGACTGTTGCTTTGGCTTAATATTTTAACTCACTACAGTAAGAATAAATTATTATATACATATAATATAATGTGCATGCATGCTAAGTCACTCAGTCCTGTCTGACTCTTTGTGGCCCTGTGGACTGTAGCTCGCCAGGTTCCTCTGTGCATGGGATTCTCCAGGCAAGAATACTGGAGTGTCTTGCCATCCCCTCCTCCAGAGGATCTTATGGACCCAGGGATTGATCCCTCATATCTTTTATATCTCCTGCATTGGCAGACAGGTTTTTTTTTTTTTTTAATCACTAGCGCCCGTTGGGAACTGAAGTTGCTCAGTCATTTCCAGTTCTTTGCAACCCCATGGACTATAGCCTACCAGGCTCTTCCATCCATGGGATTTTCCGGGCAAAAGTACTGAAGTGGGTTGCCATTTCCTTCTCCAGGGGATCTTCCTGACCCAGGAATCGAACCTGGGTCTCCTGTACTGCAGGCAGATGCTTTACCATCTGAGCCACGAGGGAGTCCCCTTGGGAAGCTCAAGTATAATATATAATATATAAGCTCTCTATAATTTTATATACTTGATTTTTTAAGCATAAACTTCAAAAAAGATGAACGACTCAACCAGTGTTTTTCTGTTTTAAAATATACGTACTCATACAATTTCCTTCAAACCCAATCCTTAACTAACTTGCTAGGCAGTTCCCCTCAACACTCACCCTTCTTTCTCTGTTGNCTTCAAAAAAGATGAACGACTCAACCAGTGTTTTTCTGTTTTAAAATATACGTACTCATACAATTTCCTTCAAACCTAATCCTTAACTAACTTGCTAGGCAGTTCCCCTCAACACTCACCCTTCTTTCTCCGTTGCTGCCCTTTAGTTAACCACAGTAATCAGTCTTATGGACTCTTCTTGGCTTCCTTACTCTTCTCTGACCCCCAGTTCTGCTTCAGTTCAAATTATATTTTTTTCCTCTATTTCCAACTGGTCATCTAGGCTCAGGGACTAAATTTGGCCCTAGTGATGATAATTTTGATGACAATGATTGTGATGGTAATAAAAGGAGTCCTTCTGATAATAACCAACATATATCCAGAGCAATGACAAAGTTCTAAGCATTTTACACAAAGTCATTCCTAAAAGCTCTGCGAGCTAGGAAATGATATTTTCCTCTTCACTGACAAATGAGCAGACAGAGATGGAATGTGAACTAACTTGCCTAATATCCCTCAGCAGGTAAGAGCTGGGTTGGGCTTTTGAGTCTTGGCAGCTGAATTCCAAAGCCCATGCTCTTTACTCTGAAAGTGTCACTCATTGCCAACAACCCCCCCTCCCCCCACCCCCAATGCTATATCCAATCAATCATGGGTCTCAACTCTACACCCTGAACCTATCACACGTTTATCTCTTTCTCATCATCCCTTCTTCAGTGGTTCAGGCCGATACCCTCACATTTGAGCAATGCCCACAGCTTCCTAAATGGTTTCTTTGTCTTTGATCTCTGTGGACTCTACTTCTTATTGAGTATGTGTTAATCGTTCAGTTGTGTCCAACTCTTTGCGACCCCGTGGACTGGAGCCTGGCAGGCTCCTCTGTCCATAGAATTCTCCAGGCCAGAATACTGGAGTGGATTGACATTCCTTTCTCCAGGGGATCGTCCCGACCCAAGGATTGGACCTGGGTCTCCTACACTGCAGGCAGATTCTTTACCGTCTGAGCCACCAGGGAAGCCCAGGTCTTTTCATCATTTTGATTTTTTTCCTTTAAGCAAGTTAGTGTAGGAATACAGTATCGTATTAACATAGTCAAATACTATAAAATTATTTGGCATAAAACCTAAAAGTTCTTCACATCTCTCTTCCCCAGAGGTAACTATGGCTATCAGTATAGTTTATAGTCTTCTAGACCTTTATACACAATATGTCGTTTAAGAAAATACGTAACTGTTGGGTTGGTCAAAAAGTTTGTTTGAGTTTTTTGGTAAGATGGTATGAAAGACTGGAATAGATTTTGGGGCCAACCCAGTATATGTGGTAACACATTTTGCTNTTCATCATTTTGATTTTTTTCCTTTAAGCAAGTTAGCGTAGGAATATAGTATTGTATTAACATAGTCAAATACTATAAAATTATTTGGCATAAAACCTAAAAGTTCTTCATCACATCTCTCTTCCCCAAAGGAAACTATGGCTATCAGTATAGTTTATAGTTTTCTAGACCTTTATACACAATATGTCGTTTAAGAAAATACGTAACTGTTGGGTTGGTCAAAAAGTTTGTTCGAGTTTTTGGGTAAGATGGTATGAAAGACTGGAATAGATTTTGGGGCCAACCCAGTATATGTGGTAACACATTTTGCTGGTGCCTTGCTTTGGTTACTTAGCAATATGTTTTATAAATCTTTCCACGACAGGGCTGACGAGTATTGATGTGCCATAGTTCATTTATCCCTTTTGTAAGGGTATGTTTGCCCACTTTTTATTACTGCAAAGTCTGATAAACGGGTGAGTTTTAACTTCCTTCTCTGTGCTTTTCTGTTTTGTCCAGCTTCTCTTCTGTGTAGTTTTGTCTCTCCTGGCCACTGGATCAATTTTGTCAAAATCCCTCTGTGCTTACAAAGGCGGCATTAAGTCCCAGAAAAGAGAATGGGTTTGGCTCAGGTTAGGGCTTTGGTCCTGCTTTGGTCCAGTCAGTTAGGAAAGAGAAAGTGAGATCATGGGGGCCACGTGTTTAGATGAAGGAGGGCCTGTTCCCGGAGAACGGAGAGGTGAGAGCGTGTTGCTATGGCACCCTCTATCACAGGGCTTCCCAGGGGGCCCTAGTGGTAAAGAACCTGCCTGCCAGTGCAGGAGACATAAGAGACGTGGGCTCGATCCCTGGGTCAGGTGGATCCCCTGGAGGAGGGCATGGCAACCCACTGCAGTATTCTTGCCTGGAGACTCCCCATGGTTAGAGGAGCCTGGCGGGCTGCAGTCCACAGGGTCGCACAGAGTTGGACATGACGGAAGTGACTTAGGACACACACCTCTATCAGTGGGGATGCCTAAAGGCCATCTGGATTCCGTTTTGCCAGTCTCAGTGCTTGAAGAGAGGTTGTGTTTTTCCTCATCACTCAGCAGTATTGATTGAACACCTTCTGTGAGCCAGGCTTTGTTTTATTTTATTAAAAAATCATTTATTTGGTTGTACCAGGTCTTGGTTGAGGCATGTGGGATTTCTCTCTCTCGCTCTCTCTTTTTAGTTGTGGCATCTGAGTTCTTAGTTGAAGCATGTGGATCTAGTTTCCCCGACCAGGGATTGAACCCGGGCCCCCTGCTTTGGGAGCACAGAGTCTTAAGCTACTGAACCACCAGAACAGTCCCCAGACACTGTTTAAGAATGCAGACAACTAGGCATGAAACGCACCCGCTGGCAGACAGCAACAATAAACAGAATGCAGAAGTGAAATATATTTGATTTACAAAAGTACATCGATGACATCAACATAGTGCACTCAGCCAACAGGCAGATTGTATGTACTGATACTGTGATATGTGACTGATCACATGGTCTGAAATTAGCTTTACAGGGACAGGAAGTGACCTGGGCAGTCATCGGGTTTAGTACTTGCCCTTGAAATCTGCAGTGAACACTTCTTCCCTACTATTGTTCCTCTGTAACCCTCAGTTCTTTCTAGCCTGAACTGAACTTGTTTAAAGACACTGCCCTGGGTAATAAAACTTGGAACCACTTATTAATGTGCAATAAATATTAAATGAGTAAAAGAATGAACTCAGGAATAAGCAAACAGTCAAACTGTTCTGCCCCCAGTTTATTACAGTATGGTCAAAGATCCTGAGGATTTCTTGGAAGGAATTTTTCACTTTGTTTTCACTTTTACAATTGTATTTTTAGGAAAACCATTCTGTCTTTTTTCCCTGCCTCTCCTCCTTCCACCCACCCAACAGTCAGTGGCTTTTGCCCTAGTAAATTGTGGCATTTTCAAGCGCTGTGACTATCTTTGAATCTATATTTGTTATAATTTTGAAATTAAGCTTGATTCTCTACTAAATATGTGCTGAAAGACTTAAAGAAACGCCCCCTCTCCTGCCATTACTTTATATGCTGTGTGCTTTGGATCAGTCTGAGTCCTTACATTCTGAGAACTTTTATTTTAATCCAATTTTTGTCTTTTAAGGAGGGCTTTTTAAAAGTCTAACAGAATCAAGATTGTGACTCTCTAGAAGAAACAGGGAAAGATTAAGGTCGAGCTGGGTCTTTGATGATAATAATAGTCAATATCCATTGAGTGTTTACCATGTGCTTGATAGCACGTGTGTTACAGTAATGGCTAACCCTTATGGAGTGGCCACTGTCAGCCAGGATTGGCCCTACACGTCTTACATGCTGTAACTCACAAAGACCTTAGGTAAGGCAGATTCCAGTATAAAGCGGTGGAGAAACCAAGACACAGAGACGTTAAGGACCTGGCCAGGGTCACGCAGCTGGTGAGTGGGAGTTTTGGGGTTCCTACGCTGCTCTGGTACTCTGTTCTGATGGATATACCTGATTACCTCTTGGCTAATGCGCTGATTTCTTAAATGGGTTATGTCATGTCCGGAGTCTCGCAGTTCTTTATCCAGGAATGGTTGGCCTCCTAACCCAGCTTAGATTTTGCCAGCAGAGCCTCACATGCTCATTAACGGTGCCCGCTTTATAAGGCTGCTATGAGAATTACGTGAAATAATAGAACCAAGTGCCTAGGGCGGTGCCTGGGCCACAGTAAGCCCTTGGCCAACATTGGTTTCCTTCCCTGGTACCATTCGAAGGTCTCACTCATTTATATTTCAAGAATGGATGGTCTTGGTTGCTGTAAGTTGCTCAGTGGATGTCAGCTTGCTCCCTCTGTTGTATCCTAGTTATTGGGAATAGGGGTGTATTCGTTTCCTGGAGCTGTCATGACACATTATGAGAAACTTGCTGGCTAAAATAGAGACTTTTGCTCTCCTAGTTCTGGAGATCAGAAGTCAGAAGCCTAAAATCAAGGTGTTTGCAGGACCATGTCCCTCCAGAGGCTCTAGCAGGGATTTTATTCTTTGTCTCTTCCAGTTTCTCATGGCTGTTGGCATTCCTGGGCTTGTGGCCGCTCATTCCAATCTCTGTCTCTGTCTTCACATCACTTTCTCTTGTCTATCAAATCTCTCCCA